>OZ020190.1:55346245-55946245 GCA_963971165.1 Philopedon plagiatum
CTTTGTGTTATTTTAATTAATTGTTGTTGATTTAGGTTTACTTTAAGGTGTTCTAGGTATTAATATTTATTCCCAATTTTTCGAATTCAATCCTTATTGTTTTTAACCATTAATACTGTTAACAAAACAATTTACCTAAATGTAGATTTGCAAAAGTCCTATTTTCTACGATAAAGTAATAAGTGTGGCAACTTCGAACACCATGTCAATAATTTCAGTTATTATGCTCGTTCCAAATGCATTTTTTTCCAAATTTGATGTACAGGGTGTCAAATTTCGAAAATTACAAATGGGCCTATTATTTAAGTGAGGACCTGGATTCTATCACTTTCGTATGCCATTTTAATCCGAGAAGTAGTGCATAATATTTCTAGTCAATATGGACACTTTTATCAGGCTACCAACAATTTTTTAGCAGATTTTGTTTATTTGAAATGTACTTTCTCATTGATTTCTTAAAAACGCCTATTTTTTATGACTTCGTGGTAAGTGCGGCAACTTTGAAAACCATGTCAATAGAATCATATGTTTATGCTTGTTTGGAGTAGAAATTACAAGTTTCAAAAATCCGATATACAGGGTGTTGAATTTAAAAAAAATTAAAAACTAATTTTATTTTAAGTACGGACCTGGATTTTAGAACTTTTGCATATGGCATTATAAACCCACAAATTGTACAAAATATTCTTACACATTATGAATTTTTTATTTCAAGTGCTTACAGAAATATTAGAAAAATAAATTTTAGGCAAAACTTATAAAACACCCTGTATCTCGGTAAAGGTTAGAGATTGGACTACTAAATGGGGGTGATTTAGAACCCCCAAGGTGGTCTCTATCTTATGGTATCGTATGTACATTTAGATCCGCGTCACCCTGTATATATATATATAGATATTATTTTATTTTTGTTTCTTAAAACCATATATTTTATGTCATATATTTTTTTCGTTTTTTTTCTTGGGTATAGGTTTTTTTTTTATGTAAAAAATTAAAACAATGTTATTTGCCTGACGTTTCGCTCATCTTGGCGAGCTTTATCAAAGGTTGGAATGTATCTAAAATAAAATGTTTCCCATTAGTTTCACAATCAAATTCTTAAACTTAAAATACAAAAAATATACAAACAATTGTCAATAATAATTATTAGTACATACCTCGAAAGTATTGCTTGGTTTACACTTCAAGACACATTAATTTAGAAATTTGTTCCTTAACGACTAGGAAAAACTATTGGTATTTTTTTTCTGTTTTTTACACATTTTGTGTTGTGTAGAATCAAGCATCTATATTATTATAATAGATGCTTGATTCTACACAACACAAAATGTGTAAAAAACAGAAAAAAAATACCAATAGTTTTTCCTAGTCGTTAAGGAACAAATTTCTAAATTAATGTGTCTTGAAGTGTAAACCAAGCAATACTTTCGAGGTATGTACTAATAATTATTATTGACAATTGTTTGTATATTTTTTGTATTTTAAGTTTAAGGATTTGATTGTGAAACTAATGGGAAACATTTTATTGTAGATACATTCCAACCTTTGATAAAGCTCGCCAAGATGAGCGAAACGTCAGGCAAATAACTTTGTTTTAATTTTTTACATAAAAAAAAACCTATACCCAAGAAAAAAAACGAAAAGAATATATAACATATATATATATATATATATATATATATATATATATATATATATATATATATATATATAAATGTAGAAGTTTATCGTCCGTATAATATATAAGAGAGAGAAGAATATCGGCTAAGCGGACTGTGGAAGTGTGTTCTTCTCTTGCTTCAAAGTACTGGGAGTCCAAGAAAATGGACAACCCCGGGCCGGGTAGACCATGCCAGCTGTTTCGTCCTTGTTGGGACTCATTCAGACAGCCATAACCCAGTCGCACCGAGGCAATAGATGCTACCGTATCTTAAATCCTTTTTGCAAAACACAAGCAGGAAATAACATACCATAACGCCACCTAGCGGGTGCTGGCTCTAATGCAAAAGCAGAACACACTGAGAAGGTAAAATATCTAAGGGCGAACACGGCATCTCTAGCTTTCGAGAAACGCATTTTCGCAAATTCGCCCAACTCGTCCGCACCATTCGCGCAGATCAAGGAGGGAGGTCACGACGTCCTCACCAGAAAGACGTGTAAACCCTTAACAAAAGCCAAGTAAGAGTAAAAATGTAGAAGATTATCGTCCGTATAATATATAAGAGAGAGAAGAATATCGGCTAAGCGGACTGTGGAAGTGTGTTCTTCTCTTGCATCAAAGTACGGGAACGAGCATAAAAACTGAAATTATTGACATGATATTCGAAGTTGCCACACTTATTACTTCATCGTAGAAAATAGGACTTTTGCAAATCTACATTTAGGTAAATTGTTTTATTAACAGTATTAATGGTTAAAAACAATAAGGATTGAATTCGAAAAATTAGGAATAAATATTAATACCTAGAACAACTTCAAATAAACCTAAATCAACAACAATTAATTAAAATAACACAAAGATAATCATACATAGTACAAGGCATACTGTTCCTCAAAAACACATAATTTAACAATAAAATAAATTATTTTAGAAGATTTTCAAAATAACCGCCATTGACTTCTTCACACTTCTAGGTGTTAATATTTGTTCCCAATTTTTTGAATTCAATCATTATTGTTTTTAACCATTAATACTGTTAATAATACAATTTACCTAAATGTAGATTTGCAAAAGTCCTATTTTCTACGATAAAGTAATAAGTGTGGCAACTTTGAATATCATGTCAATAATTTCAGTTTTTATGCTCGTTTATGCTGTTTTTTTATGCTTGTTTGGAGTAGAAATTACAAGTTTCAAAAATCCGATATACAGGGTGTTAAATTTAAAAAAAATTAAAAACTAATTTTATTTTAAGTACTACGGACCTGGATTTTAGAACTTTTGCATATGGCATTTTAAACCCACAAATTGTACAAAATATTCTTACCCATTATGAATTTTTTATTTCAAGTGCTTACAGAAATATTACAAAAATAAATTTTAGGCAAAACTTATAAAACACCCTGTATCTCGGTAAAGGTTAGAGATTGGACTACTAAATGTGGGTAATTTAGAACCACCAAGGTGGTCTCTATCTTATGGTATCGTATGTACATTTAGATCCGCGTCACCCTGTATATATATATATATATATATATATATATATATATATATATATATATATATATATATATATATATATATATATATATATATATATATATATATATATATATATATATATATATGGTTCATTCCATGTCAACCGGATCAGCGCTGTCGCCAAAATTTGGAGGCACTTAAAAATACGTATAAGGGCTCAATTTGACGCTCGGACAATAAGCTACAAATGCCGTATGCGCTTTTGCAAAAATCAAGATGGCGACATCAATATGGCTGCCAAAACCTTGAAACTTTGGATCGATCAAGCGGATTAGGGTTGTCGTCAAAATTTTAGGTTATGAAACAATAAGTATAAGGGTTTACTTTAGAGCTCAAACAAGAAACTACCAAGAGGTATAAATACTTTTGCACAAATTAAGATGGTGGTGTCAATATGGCAGTTATAATCATGAACTTTGCTAATGATGTATCAAAAAATACTATCTCAGGTCCAATGAATGAGACAATTGAATGTTAAACCGATCAAAAGGAGCAAGTGAGCTTACGGATCAAAAAACTGGTTGACCGAACTCAAATCATACAATGGCGGATCCAAGATGGCGGACGTAACTGGAATTATCATTTAATGTCTTGTGGACTTGGATCTCTTCAAAAACAATTTTTTGAAGATTGACTGTTATGAACCGGTTAGGAATTGTAAATTCAATTAGTAGTAATCAACTATCTTTATTTAAAAAGAAAGTCTCAACGACTTGCATATTGCATAGTAATTACATTGTTTTTTTGCACCAGAGTACCTTTTTACCTCCAGTTTATTATCAGAAGTTGGAATACCTGCGTAACTACTATGTATGCTTTTCTTAGCAAAAGAGAGAAGCAAAATTTCTATGCATTTTTTTGTGCAAACCTATCTCAACAGTCTAATAGATTACTTATTCAACAATCCCAAAAAGAATCATTTATTAGCAAGGGCATGAAAACCGTCCTTTTTCGTGCATAATAAATCCATAGAAAATCACAAATGTCAATATTTAACAAATTTGTGACAGTTCAAAAAGCTTTTAATTTTCCATTCCTTCCCCATGCACCAAAAAAGGGTCTCTTCATATCACCCACGCTAGGAAAAGCCAACTCCCCCCCCCCCCTAGTATACTAAGCCACCTGCTGTGAAAAACATACAAAGTAGCCACGCATTTATTCCAACTTCTGATAATAAACTGGAGGTAAAAAGGTACTCTGGTGCAAAAAAAACTGTAATTACTATGCAATATGCAAGTCGTTGAGACTTTCTTTGTAAAATAAAGATAGTTGATTACTACTAATTACATTTAAAATTCCTAACCGGTTGATAACAGTCAATCTTCAACAAATTGTTTTTGAAGAGATCCGAGTTCACAAGACATTAAATGATAATTCCAGTTATGTCCGCAATCTTGGATCCTAGACTTTATAGCTTGGAATGAGCTACATCAATTTAGAGTTACGTTACCTTAAAAATCGCTATCAACCAATTTTTAGACAAGTTTGATGGCCTTAACGGCATTTACTTTCGAGGTTTTCATATACGTCCACCATATTGGATCCACCATTTTGTAAGTTCAAAATTAATTGGGTTACGCATATGCGCCTTTACAAATCCTTTCCGATCCATTTGCGTCAGATTTGGTAATGTAAGCAGCAGGTTCTTCTACATTTTGGCAAACGTCCGCCATCTTGCATTCGCCATTTTACACATAGGAAATAAATTTTCCTTTTTTCAGATTCATATCCTTAGCAACTGATTTTTAAACCAATTCGGGTATTTTAATGCCATTTCTATCGGGTTTTGGTTGAAAGCCCGCGTTCTCGGATCCACCATTGTATGATTTGAGTTCCGTCAACCAGTTTTTTGATCCGTAAGCTCACTTGCTACTTGTGAACGGTTTAACATTCACTTGTCTCATTCAATGGACCTGAGATTGTATTTTTTGATGCATAATTAGCAAATTACATGATTACAACCGCCATATTGACACCACCATCTTAATTTTTGCAAAAGTGTTTATACCTCTTGGTAGTTTCTTGTTTGAGCTCTAAACTAAACCCTTATATCTATTGTTTCATAACCTAAAATTTTGACGACAGCCCTAATCCGCTTGATCGATCCAAAGTTTCAAGGTTTTGGCAGCTATATTGATGTCGCCATCTTGATTTTTGCAAAAGCGCATACGGCATTTTGAAGCTTATTTTCCGACCGTCAAATTGAGCCCTTATACGTATTTTTAAGTGGCTCCAAATTTTGGCGACAGCGCTGATCCGGTTGACATGGAATGACCCATATATATATATATATATATATATATATATATATATATATATATATATATATATATATATATATATATATATATATATAATTAAATTCATTGCACATATTGAAACCGGTAAATACTGGAATGAACTCAGATTGAATAAAAATATTCATAAATGGCGCTTCACGATAAAAAAAAGGTAGATATCGTCCCTCAAAAAAGTTTTTTGTCATTGCGCACCACTGGCAATAAATACATGGCCATATAAAAAACAGGCATTAATGTCAGTAACAGAAACACAGGGTTGTTTTGACGTCAATACTTGCGGTGGCGTTGCCAAGTTCTACGTTCCTATGTAACAAGTTTGAAAAAATATTTTTGTTACCTTTACAGAAAGAAATTCTACTAACTCTTTCAAAATCCTCAATTTCAAAAAGTTATAATAATATTTCACAAATAAAATTCTCCACAGCTGATCAAACCAAAAGTAAAATAATAACGTTCAACTAAACACCCAGAAATGTTGTTTATACTAACTTAAATCTTATATTGCATAAGAACTAATATTTTTGTTACCTTTAAAGTAAAATCCCTGTAATGCAAAAAGAGCACTCCAGTAATACTTAATTAAAATTAACAAAAGTTAAACAATTAAATTTGGATATAGTAAAGAAAGCCGAATAAGGCAGCAGAATTGACAACCCCGATTTGAGTTGGTTTGGCCGCCATTTGGAGACGATCGTAAATCTATATATTCTTATGAAGGCTTCCCGTTTCAGAGGTCGCTAACGGCGGACCAATTCCCTGGCAGTGTTGCCGCAGGTTTTACCTAGTCATTATTTCCATGAAAAGATTATGTATTATTATATTTAGTAGTTTTTTTTTTCCTAAAGAGATTCTAAAACAAGTTATTTTCCTTCCAATTTCAACACAAGCATAAGAAAACCCATAATTGAACTTTTATAGTTGAACATTTATCTCATTTAACTTTATATTTACACGATTCTGATCGTAAGATTAGTACAAACGCTAATTTTGCGTGAGTACCTACGGCGATGGCTCAATGTGGACAGTGTGTAAGCGGCAGCTTTACTGGTCTGTATGTCTAGATGTAAGTAGATTCGAAAAGGGTGTTCTTCGCGACTTTTCTTACAAGCTTTTATTTAACTTCACCTGTTAGTTTGCTTGTATGTATGTATGTGTGTATGTATGTCTGTATGTACATATGTAGGTATATTTGTTAGTATGTTTAGGTCAAATATTGCAATCACAATTTCAACTAGTTCTAATTAAGCTAGAGCTTTGAAATTTTTCACACGTGTATAAGTCCGGTGACAATGCAATAGGTATATTATATTTAATATTGTTCTAAATCCAATATGGCGGAGGTCCCAGGATAGCGGATTACCTTTTTCTTTGCAATCCCCTTAATATGGGTATCAAATGAAAGGGGTTGACGAGTAGAATACGATAAGCTATGTGACGTCATTCTAAACCCAATATGGCGGACGCCACAAGATGGCGGATTACCTTTTTTCACATCCCCCTTGACATGGGTATCGAATGAAAGGGTTTACAAGTAGAATACGATAAGCTATGGGACGGCATTCTAACCCAATATGGCGGACACCACAAGATGGCGGATTACCTTTTTCGTCACAATTCCCTTAATATGGGCATTAAATGAAAGGGTTTGACGCGTAAAATACGATAATCTATGTGACGTCACGTCACAGCCAATATGGCGGACGCCACAAGATGGCGGATTACCTTTTGCTTTACAACCCCCTTGACATTTGTATCAAATAAAAGGGTTTGACAAGTAGAATACGATAAGCTGTGTGACGTCATTCTAAACCCAATATGTCGGACGCCACAAGATGACAGATTACCGTTTTCTTCACAATCCCCTTGATATGGGTATCAAATGAAAGGGTTTGACGAGTAGAATAACATGTAAAAGGTCTTGTAAGAATGATGCATTATCAGAAATGCATAGGTTAACACGTACCTATCTAAAAATTTAAAAATAAAATCTTGTAAGAAATACTTTTTAAAAACAGGCTTTGATTATTTAGATGTGCTAAAACGAAAAAAATAAGAATAGTGTTTTCATTATGGCAATGCTGAATGTTATTTATAAGTGGACGTAGTTCGCGTGGGTGGATCCTAAAAAAAGTAGTATCAAAGTTATTACTGAAACAGATATAATATATTATGTTAAATTTATTGTCTTAAAAGCTTGTCGCGTGAATAGAAAAGAAAAAAATACAAACTTAGGTATCTACTTATAATTTAGGCCAAACAAAATTAATACCTGTATGAGCTTTTCGCCCCCTACAAGCTTTTAAGACAATAATATAACATAATATATTATATGTTTCAGTGAAAACTTTGATACTACTTTTATTAGGATCCACCCACGCGAACTACGTCCACTTATAAATAGCAGTCAGCATTGCCACAATGAAAACACTACACTTATTTTTTTAGTTGTAGTACATCTAAATAATAAAGGCTTGTTTATAAAAACTATTTTTTACAAGATTTTATTTCAATATTAGTTTGTATTTATTCTGAGTTCAAATTATTATTTCAAATGTAGCGTTTTAAAAAGTTTACTTACGTTGAAATAGGAAATTCAAATGACACAATACGAGTACAAAGAAAATCGGCGGAGCAAAATAAATTAAAAACTAAGTATATTATATGTATGCAGGGTGATTCCTAATTAGGGAACAGTAATATATTTTCAACATTTTTATATTTTCAATTTTAATAGTTATATGACGTATTATTGATGATTTTGTGGGGGAGGGTCATGGTCTGTATCCGCGCTTGAACTACCCCGTGTATTTGTAGGTACTATGACACGTAGATAGTTATTACTAGACTTGGCCAGCATAGACGTAGTTAAGGATGTGGGGGGCTTGCCTAGTACCCCCAAAATTTACAACCCCCCACCCTATTGAAGCATTGATTTCTATGGCTATAATCTCGAAATATACTGCGGGAATTCGCACATTGTGTTCAAAGATGAGGTACACTTGAGGTCTTGACTGTGTTCGTTTATATTTTTTATTGCCTGACAATATATTTTAGAGATATACTTCATAGGATCTGGACATATACAGGTTGTTACAAATCAGAAAGTTCGCTTTTTTTTGGATGTCTCCGATATTACGTGGAATATTTTTAATTTCTCAGTAGATTATGATTCACCAATAAATTGCTTTGCCCAATTTAACCAACTCTGTATCTCTTATTGTTAATGAGATTCTGATATACTAACATATCGAGTTTGTAACACTCTGTGCGTAGATAAAAAAACTTTTATTCATATAATCTCTTAATAGTGTTTAAGTATTGTTAACGATACATAAAACGGTTACCGACTTCCTGAAATCTAACTGTGGTAAGAGGCATGATCACAAACATAACTATCCCTACTTACATCTTATGCTTAGACAATTTCTATAACAAATGGAATTTAAATTTTCAGTTAAGGGGATTCATCACCAACAATTTTTGTATTTCCAATTTTTTGTCGTTAATATGCATTATATCAAAAAATGTTTAGATATAAATGTCACAGAGAATTACTTTATCTATTACGCTATAGAGCCAAAAACTCAAATATTAATTTTTTAAAGTTTTATTTTTTGAAATAAAAGATACTTTAAAATATAGACGTAATACAGCCCTCGTGGGTATTAATTTAGACATGCTGGTAAAAAAAAGTAAAAGTTGAATAGTTTGTCCATAATCCTGGAAAAACGATTTTGCAAAAAAAGCCCTGGTGCAATACGCCCTCTTTCGGCGCCAGACCATCTATTTGTACTTTTGCCTAACGCTGGCAACGACGCAACGTGCGGCCGGCCTTGGGTAAGACAGAAAATGGTTAGTTCTAGGAATCATAAATAGCGCCGTCCAAAATGTTCCCCCCGACATAGGCGTGCGCGTCATACTAAGTAAAATATAACAGAAAAAGAAAATAAAGGAAGTAAATCAGTGATAATTGTGAAAAATGTGTGAAGCACTTACCCTCTTCAGTAGCGTTATCACTAGAGACTGGACTCAAATATTTTCTGTGCACAGGGTGTCCGGATTTCGTTGTAATTGCAGGGTATCTCGGTTGTTCTTAAAGATAGAGGGTTGCGGTTTTCGCGAAGTGTTGCTAAACGAAAGATGGTATAAAAATATTTTTCATGGCCCCCTTCGGTTTTGACATACAGGACGAAATTGATTTTTTCCCATTTTCGGACCCCCTCGCATTTCAGTTATCTTGTAACTTATTAAAAAAGTAAACATGAATCCTATTAGAGTTTTCTACGTGTGGCGTGGTTAGATTTTCATCAGATGTGATATTTTTCGAGATATTAACCAAATATATGTTTTTTAAATGGTACACCCTGTATATTTCTTAACCATTAAGTGATCCCTTTCGAGAGCTTTTCAAAAATATATAATACTTTAAAGTTCTTTTTTATTTTTAGCACTTAAATCTAACTATTTAATTTTAAACTTTAATTTTGCGTAGTTGGCCGTGTTTAACATGTGGTTTAACGTCAATTATTCAGGTATTTAGGTTTAAAAAAGAAACTGGCTAAACCCTGTATTTTCATTAATTTATTAAAATTTGTATTATTTTTTAAACTACAACACTACTTGATATCTTAGATATACAGAAAATCCTAACCAGAACTAAAACTGCTTTATTTTTAATCACTTGAAGATTAAATTAGTTGTCTTGGCTTATTAATAGCAAATAAAAGTCAAATTTAAAAGCAAAACATACAAAACTTTAGGTAACGAAAAGTGTTAAAATGGACTAACTCTTTTCTTACCTGAAGTTTTGTATGTTTTGTTTTTAAATTTGACTTTTATTTGGTATTAATACTATAATTGAAGACAACTAATTTAATCTTCAAGCGATTAAAAACTAAGCAGTTTTAGTTCTAGATAACAAGTAGTGTTGTAGTTTAAAAAATAATACCAATTTTAATAAATTAATGAAAATACAGGATTTAACAAGTTTCTTTTTTAAATCTAAATACTTGAATTGACCTTAAACCACATGTTAAACACGACCAACTACGCAAAATTAAAGTTTAAAATTAAATAGTTCGTTTAAGGCCTAAAAATAAAAAATAACTATAAAGTGTTATATATTTTTGAAAAGCTCTCGAAAGAGGAAACTTAATGGTTAAGAAATATACAGGGTGTTCCATTTAAAAAAACATGTTTAGTTAATATCTCGAAAAATATCACATCTGCTGAAAATCTAACCATGCCACTCGATTCTACGTAGAAAATTCTAGCAGGATCCATTTTTAATTTTTTTATAAGTTACAAGATAACAGAAATGCGAGGGGGGTCCGAAAATGAAAAAAAAAATCTATTTCGTCAAAAACGGAGGGGACCATGAATATTTTTATGCCATCTTTCGTTTCATCAAAAAGTAGCAACACTTCGCGAAAATCGCAACTCTCTATCACTAATAACAACCGAGATACCCTGCAATTACAACGAAATCCGGACACCCTGTATACAGAAAATATTTGAGGTTGAATTAGTAAAAACTGCAAAACACGTGTTTAAACATTTGTTTTTTAGAGTACTTCAATGAAGTTTCGACTTAATAGGACAATCTAATATTCTTTTTCCATACAAGGTTTAAACCCCTATTTTACCTCCTTAGGGGTTCAATTTTGAAAAACCCTACCTTGGTGGATGCCTCCATTATATAAGAAACCTCTGTGCAAAATTTCAAGTTCATAAACATAATTTAGTTAGTAACCTACACTTTGATTACCTTAAAGGAAAAGTGTGGGTAGCTGGTAATTTCCTCATTTAAAAAGCCAATATAGCAGCAAAAAGCTTAAAAAAAAAGATGTATTAAATTAGGTTGTTTCATTAGTAGCCCTTACTTTTTTCAAAAATACCATGACTAATTTACCAACAACATCGACTACGACCGACCAGAACGGCAAACAAGTCAATGAAAAATTAAACATAAGTGAATACCGCAAGAGCAAAAAAAAAAGCCAAAATGCAAGAAGCGATAATATAAGAGTTGGTAACTATACGTGACAATTATACATTATATTTAACACCATCGGAAATTTTCAAAATCCTGCCTTACGGCTAGGGAAATATTTTGATATTGTGGACTATTTAAATTTACATTTACAGACATTAACAGATACCCCAGGCATATCGTCGAGACAAAAAGGCGTTTCCGAAAACCCGAATTTCGTGTTATGGCCACCTCCCAAGGTCATATTTATAAAAATACAAACTGGCGTATCTCTCTCTCTCTCTCTCTCTCTCTCTCTCTCTCTCTCTCTTATGGTTATCGTGATATTATAAATAAAGGCGTAAGTCAGCCATGTATGAAAATTTTCAAAAAAGTTAATAGACAAAAAGTATCTCCCTTTTAAAATTCGGTAACTCCGTAAATACATCTTTCTTTGCAAGAAGCATACACTACTTAGTCTACTAAACAACTTACATAAGTGTACTGTAAATTATAACAGAAGAAGAAAGTTCAGTAACAAATGCAATACTGGCTTAATTTTCAATCGCTTCTCCTAAAAAATATGTTAAATGGAGTTACGCTCCTTTGTCTTTCCAGCGACGATATGTACTACACAAAAGTCAAACGAAGTTTTACGGAAAAATCCGAATTATACACAGTTACGTGCCGTTGTGAGTGTTTGCGTGAAGGACGAGCAAGTGCTTATGTGCAACAATACGCATATGCCAATATAACATCCTTAGATGCAGAACGTTCTTTTTCAAAATTCACCTCATTGTTTACTGCAAAAACACGAAGGTTATCTGCCGATACCATGGAATGTTTATTGATGATGCAGTTGTACGCGGAAACAACGCATCAGCCAGTTATCACTAATAATCAAACTACACCACACCTGTACCTATTTTTGTATTTAGTTTTTCCCATGTGCTGCAGCCCTTCATTACGACTTTTTATTTGGCACATAATTTTTTACATCTAAGTAGGTACATGTGTTTTTTTTTGGGAAATACGTATATCTAATCTTTAAAACCGTGGTATCACGTCCGTGACTTTAATTTTCGTATTGCAATGGGTGTGAAAATTGTTGCATTTAGAACAAAATGGCTGCTTGCGGCGGCCGTATTTGCTATTGTTTACGGAGTACAGATCTTTCACCAAGACCTTTAATGTGGCATCCCCAGTGAAATGTTTGGAAAGTTGGTTTTAGATACAACTTAACGACATCGCCGCAATATTTGATTTTTTTTCTGGAAAACGTATAGATATATCTTTAAAATTTACAATGCCTTCATCACCACCTTTCCTTTGGAAGGTATCCATATTGCAATGCGAGGAAAAACTTTTCTTTTTCTGTACAACACAATGGCTGCTGTCGGCCGCCATATCTGTTTTTCTTACACCACCTATCTTATGTCACTCTTCGTATGAAGATAATTTACCGACGAGCCATTTTGTGGAATTGGTCCCTCCATTCCACGTAATATATACACATTATTGTACATACACCCCTATATACATAAATCGCGCGTATATTTGCATTACATAAATTTTGCATTTACATTACATATGCGAAAAACATACGTCTACCTTTACTTGCGCGCAGGTAGGTAAAATACAATAAAGATTAGGTATGTATTTTCTTTGTACCTCATTTTATCCATGCGATGCGACAGACGTTGGTAACGTCACTGGATAGGCTTAAAGAACCAAGCTAAATAATAAAATAAATAATATGTGAATATCTCCGGTCGATCAGCTGTGTGGGTCACCCCGTCATGATAGTTGGGGTGATGCCGGTGCAAAAATATAATTTACCGGGGGGCGGTCTTAGACAGAGACAGACTATGTTAGATCGGTATGCCGCCGGAATTTCTTTTCGCTGATGATTCGCCTTAAATGTTATGATTTATCTATCTGTCAGGACAAAACATAGTTTTTGTCTTTGGTGTAAATTCTGTATTAAGTAGCTTCTAATAACTTGGCCTCGGATCATTTGAAAAGTTGTAATTTTTTTAACCAAACATGATCCAAAAAAAAAAAAATACTGTGCGAAAAGTATATTTATCGCACTTGCTATATTTATATTCCACCTGGCTTTTATGTGCCATAAATAGTTATTTATGATATAAGTGTTAAAAGTACAATTTTACGGCACGAATTTGAAAGTTTGCAGAATGAGCGAAGCGAATTCTGCAATTCAAATGAGTGCCTTAAAAGTACTTTTAACACAAATATCATACAAAATTTTTTCTACAAACGCCAATAAAAAACAAAAGCACAATTACAATGTCTAGAAAGTTTAACATATTGGAAACACATAGTTTTAAGTAGCATCGTAGATATAATATAAAATTATGAAGTTGACATTTGTCAAAAAATCCAACAACCATTGTTGGAGTCGTAGTTGTCATAGTATTACTTTTAACACTAGTGCTATAAAGTACTTTTAACACTAGTGCCATAAAGTAACATTTTTAAGGCATCTGCGGCGTGTTAAAATAGTTATTTGTGTAACTAGTGCAAAAAGTATATATTTGTTGCACGATGCATGAAGTTTGCAGCTCGAGACGAAGTCGAGAGCTGCAATCATGCTGAGTGCAACAAATATACTTTTTGCACATGTTACACACAATATTTTTTCTACGATCGGTTTATTTTTTATTACAGTATTTTACAATTTAAGAAATATTTTACAATGCAAGGAATAATACTCGTATTCATTAGGGTATCAAAGTGTTTTTTGCACTAGTGCAAAAAATAAGTTACTTTTTGCACTAGTGCAAAAAATTAAGCTTTTGGCACAGTAAATAGTGCAAAAAGTACTAACTTTTTGCACGATCGTAGAAAAAATGCATTTTTAACACGTTTGTAGAAAAAGTTAATTTTTTGTATCAGTTGCTTAGATAACTATTAAACAATCTATAGTATTTTATAAAAATTAAAAATAATACGTACTATACAATACATATAAGCTGATTTTATAACCGTATTTAAACAAGAAAACGTCAGATTTTAGTCAGAACAACGAAAAATTGGTAAAATAATAACCGGTATATTTTTAACAAAATCTTTATCATTCTATCAGATGTTCTCTCTAGAAATAAAATAAACTAAGTACTGATTAATACATACATATACGGTTGGAGATAAGTGGAAAGGGTTTGTTGTTTGTTTTATTAAAAATAAACACGCATAAAAAGTCCTGCTTTGCTTAGAAATTAATAATTGACATCCAAAAATTATGTGTAGTAAACGATGTGCAAAAATATCTCAAGCTTTTAAAATGTAGATTTCAATGAATCTCGCCTCGCCTTTATTAAAGAAAAAGAAAAAATCAAAAGTTTTTCCAGTATGAACAAATTGTGATTTTCCTAAAACAATCTATTTTCGGAAAACCATTTATTTCCTTTACTAAGGGTGAAACGTATTTTTATTTTACATGTGTACATATTTTTACAAGTCAGATTTTAAAAAGTGAAGATTTGGAATTTTTTTTTGGTAAGGTGAACATTTTCCATTTCTCTACAACGTCTTGGAGCACGCTGTATACATAATAAATTTAGTTTTTTATTTACATAAACTTGTATAAAGCATATCACTATTTATAATCCACTCTCTGTCTATCTTCTTCTACATTCTACAGGAAAACCGGTTTAAATTACATTTATTACCGTCCATAACGCATTTTAATACCGCTGATGAACCAAATATGATGCAAATGCACCGAAAAATGAAGGATTTGTATAAAATGTAAAATTAACAAGATGAGCTATTGGGTTGGAAAGCCAAGTGGAGGAGATTCCCCGTCGCGTCGTGTGACACGACTTGCGTCCTCAGCAATCCGTTTGGTAATTTCAAAAGAAATTTAGCAACACTGTTGGAAATTCGTAGCTGCGCTACCTGTTTATTCACACAGCTAATTGACCGCGAAGTTAAAATATTATATTTTTAGACAAACTGCGGCATCTTGAGACCATTTTTGGCAACTAGATGAAAACACTCTATTCGATGTTCTTTACCTTTTCCAAATTCAATGGTTAAACACAAAGATTCCACGCTTTTTTATCTTTGGTACTTTTAGAGTAAAATCTCTGTAAAATACGCTTCCTGTAGAAAGATTTTACCAAAGAAAATAGAATAAGTTTGTTAGGTTATACGTTAAACTTATACAACACTAACCAAACGGTAGTTATTAAATGTAAAAATGGTCTACTAACTAATTAAAACACAATGCTTAAAGGAATCCACGGTATTTTTTACTATCAGCACTTTTAAAAAACCGCAGAAAAATAAAAGTATTGGCGACTCAAATTGGAAGCCAGCTGCAATGAACTGATTTTTAACCTTTAAGAACGGCTCACTACTTTTTGATAGTGCTGGGCGATGTTCATCGATGTTTTTTAAACATCGATGTTTTGTTATTGATATTCGATATTTTGTCATCGATGTTAAGGGTCACAAACATCGATGTCAATATCAATGATTATCTTTCGATGCTCGAACATCGACCTTCCGTTCCGAATCTATTGACAAAAGATTTTGGGAGCTAAATTAATAAACATTATTTATTTAGTTCAAGTTCTTTAGTTTTTAAAGGGTATACAATTATTTTGTTTTGTTTGTTTTTATTTTTTAATACAAAAATGTATGTTATTTCTTTAGAGTTATTTGATTTGGGATTTGTTTCCGTTTGTTAAGCATATTTAATTTTTTTATAAATAAATTATAATATTTATATCTGATTTGTTAGTTATTTTACTTTCCAGTCTTCATTTATAAAAATTCTTTTCAAAAATAATATACATCGATGTTACCTTAACATCGATGTTTTATGTACACCAATGCCTGCTTTTGATTTTAACATCGATGCCAAACATCGATGTGTCGAATCGATGTCCCAGCACTACCTCTTGAGGACGAAATTGACAAAGATGCCAAATAATGAAGACAAAGACGAAACTAAAACATTCCCCTAGCAAATCGCCTGAAGAGGACGCCATGTTCTCAGCTTGAATAGCCAAACTGCCAAGCCAAAACACTTCATAGTGAGCTAGCAACGTTAACCCATAAAAGATAAAATTTGTGGTGTTTCTATTAGGTACATGACTTATAAAAAAACCTAAAAATTAAAAAAAAACTAAATCTCTGGTAGGCTTAATTTTAGATTAGATTAATTTAGAAAATAAGGTGAAAACTCTGATTAAAAAAAATAGCAGTCCAAATTTTATAGTTCATGGATTAGCGAATCCGCTATTTCTTCTTGCAAAATTACCTTAATAGCGTGCCTACCAGTCAACTGATTTGAAGAATTTCGGCTTTCCAACAACAGAAGGATACGGACAAGCCAGTGAGCAAGAGCGAGATAAGAAATAAGATGTATGTCGTAGTTGTCAAAACAAAAACGTCTGGCGAAGAAGCTAGGTAATTTTTTACATTTTACCCCCGAGTATACCAACGTTTTAAGTTAACACTTAGCGTTAAGTCATACATGCGTAGCTATTATTTTCTTTTAGCTATTATTTTCTTTGGTCATACTTAAAACTGGGATTGTTGTTGCACCGAATTTAAGGTTGACTCACTTCTCTCTTAAAGCCAATTTAACCCCCGATTTAGAAGGCTTAGCGAGCCTTTAGCAAAAAGATGTGACGTATCGTAAATGACGGCTGATAGCAAGAAGAACAAAAATTGGGGTTTGCTTTTTTTTCGTCGTTGCAATAATAAAATCTATTTAAAATTACCTAATATATGTATAAGGTACTTAACTGAAGTTTTAAAGAAGCATATTTCTAAATTAATAGTTAGCCATGCATCTTTCAAAATATTTTTTACTGTAGTCAAAAGTTCAACGTGATGATTAAAATCAGGAGAACACACTAAAATGTCGTTGAGATAAGAGAAAATATGAGGCTCATATTTTGGTCCAAAGATGGCTTCAACCAATCTTTGTTGTGTTTGAGCCGAATTACATAACCCAAAAGGCATAACAGTGAATTGAAATTGACCTCTACCAATAACAGAAAAAGCTGTCTTTTCCTTATAAGCAGAGTCAAGAGGAATTTGCCAGAAGGCATTTCTTAAATCAATTGATGAGATAAATTTTGCATTTCGAATATTATTAAGTATACGATCAATATTGGGCAAGGGATAGGAATCGTGTTTCGTAAATTTATTCAGGAAACGTCCATCAAAGCAATACCGATATTCTCCATTCGATTTTTTAACCAATAAAGTTGGACTACTCCAGGGACTTTGTGACTCTTCCACAACGCCCAACTTTAACATCGAATCTAATTCTTTGTTTAAAATTTCTTGTAAATAAGGTGCGAGAAGATATGGTTTTACTTTAAAAGGTTTATTATCACCAGTATCTATTGTTAATTTAATTTTATCTGTTCTATCCAATCTATCTTTACTATCTATGGCTTTAAAAGCCTCTATAACTTTAAAAGTTTCAGCTTTCTGTTTTGATGACAATTGATCTAGAGAGAAAAGTTTTGGAAAAGAGAAATTAAAATTATTGCCCGAAACTGTTTCTTTAAAATCTATAAGCAATTTAAACTGTCTAGCAAAGTCGCTTCCGAAAATAAAAGAATGAGTAGCAGAAGGTACAACTAAAACTTTAATAATTTGGCAGGAATTATCAATAAAAATTGGCAAGTCGGCAACACCGCTTATTTTCTGAGAAGTGCCATCGGCTGTAAAAATATTCTTAATTGTTGCTGGATATATTCTAACGTTAGAGCACTTTAAAACTTTTAATTCTTCAGCTCCCACTATAGAAAAATTAGCCCCTGAATCAAATAAAACACTAATGTTACGATCATACAATCTTACTAAAAGATAGGGTCTGTTGTCAGATTCTTTATTTAAAACTAAAGGTAAAGTTCCAGAAATTTTATTGTGTTTTTGTTTATAAAAGTTAGAAACAAATTCTAGCCAAGAAGTCCAATCTGATTTGCAAAAAAACGAATGATTTAGTGTGGTCTGTTGTTTCGACCGATCAATGCCTCGACCACTAACAAACATTAAAGAACTTAGTTTTTGTACACTTTGGACACAAAGAAATTTTTACATTAGGCTCCCCACATTTATAACAAAAATGCTCCTTTTTTCTTACAAACATTATATGTATGATTAGGTAGATGACAGTTGAAACAAATTACTTTACTTTTGCTTGTATCAGGTAAATAGTTTTTAATTTCATTTATTACATTAATTTGATTAGCCTCGTCTACCGATCGTTACTGGGCTGATCTACATGAAGGTTTATTACCTTTTTCTTTTCTCTGAATAAATTTAGAAGGATGGGAATTACTAAGGTAAGAAAGTTGAGGGGTAGATTTACGCGAGGTAATATAGGTAGCTTCTTCAAGTTTCCTACACAAATCAGTTAACTCCGTAACTGAGTCAGTAGTATGTAAGGCAAGTTGATGAACATAATCGGGTAAAAGATTCTTTTTAATATATTTAAGTCTGGTGACTTCTGAAGGACGTGTAGATAAACGACTAAAAAGATTCTCTAATTGTGCTATAAAGATAGTAACAGATTCTTGTTTTCTCCGTCTTCTTTGTCTTATACTTTCCCATATTTCATCATCAGCAAATGGAGGTAAAAAATCATTTTTAAATTGTTGAGTTAACGAATCTCAGTTTGTAACCGACGATTTGATATTTCTATACCAAATAAAAGCGTCACCAATAAAAAATTCCACGGCCGAGTTGAATAATTGATCATCAGTAACCTCTCACGCCTGCTGTGCCAAATCAGTTACGCGTTCTATAAAATAAAATACCCTTTTCGGATCTCCATTAAATTTGACACCCCCGAAGATATAGGTTGCTTATTAGCCGAACAAGTTATTACCGCATTTAAATTAACCACGGGCGAAGAAGGCTGGGGAGAGAAGGAAGTATTTGCTTGTGCTAAAGGATCAGCAGTGACTTTATCATCTAAGTCAGCTTCTAACTGTAGACATGACGCATAAGTTTCGTTTTTAAATTTAACCGCCCGGATCGGCGTTTGGTATTGGAATTCGTTTTACGCGACCAATGAGATGGTTAATTCTGGATTTAATGCGTAAGAAAGCGGAATCAGTTACAGATCCCTCAAAATCTGCTATAGCATCAGAAATAGAAAGAATACTTTTATTAATTTCATTCTCTTCATTTTTAAAATCGCTAGCATAAGCTTCCATGCAAATTTGGCTTCCTGGTTTACCAGAAGTTGTCTCTTTTTTTAAAAGTTTTCCTAAAATTTTTCACTTGTCGCTAACATTCTACTGAACGTATTGCAAGTTCATGGTCAAGTTCGTAATCCAAAAGGTGATTGCAATGAAAAGAAAGATCCATTTTGAGTTAACTCATAAAAAATTATGTACGTAACTATTTTTATATAAAAATTCTTCAAAAATATGCATAAACAAATAAACAAGATAGCAATTATTTATACTGCAGTATACGAACTATAACAAAAAAATTTGCAAATATAAAAAAATGGTTTTACAGGAAAGAACTAAATTTTACCAAAATCTCATCGTGTTATCAGAGAAAAATAAGACAGAGAGAATAATATCTCGTACTGATTTCATTCATAAATACGATTTGCTTTCGATGACCTCCAAACCGACGTAGAAATAAGCTGCCACGGGCGTCCGATGCAGATTTTGGGTTATAATAAAGAAATGCTGCAAAATAAAAAATACAATACAGTAGAATAAAAATGTATTATTAAATATTTAATAACTAATCTAGGAACAATTAAGTAGGTACCTTATTTATAGCAATTTTACGTCTACAAGAAAAACTATAAAACATGTAGAGTAAAATAAAAAAATATGAATACTTAACTCGTGATTAGTAAAAATGAAAAGCATTGCATGAAATTAGAAAACTACAGGCTTTTTACAATAATTTAAGCCCTTTATACTATTATGTAATAAAACATACCTAACTAAATATAGTTTTGACAAAGTATAAGTTCTTAGACAAAATACCAATCATTCTCTCTTTCGTATATGTCCGTGGGTATGGAGATTTCTGATGTACGGTGTTATCCTTTATATTTTGAATCGAATCTAGATATTATCAATTGGAATATAAAAAAAAACTTTTACGGCAAAAGTAAAATCATTTGTCTCTTTATTCTTTTATGCAATGAAAAAAAAAAGTGAAAACCGCTAACTTAGCCAACAATGTAAAACCTTAGTTATTTTAAACGGAACATGCAGTATACTTCCAAGTCATTTAGGAGAGCTTTTCAGTATAAATTCATGGATATAGATAAGATTTCATGGGCGTAATTTAAAGTTCTCCCAAAAGGAAAGATTATACAAAAGCTGGGATGTCATAGCTCTCATTAAACGCAAATATGTTATGCTAAAATGTTTGTTTATTTTTAGGAGAAGCGTAAACGAACCATATTTTGCTGAATTATTACTATCAAAAACGTCTATATATTTTATCACATCACCAAATCGGTTCCCATTTTTAAAAACTGTAATGTCAACAACTCTGCGAACAAAGGCGACAAAAAATATAATAGCAAAGGGTGTGGCGCCGCTACTTGACTTTTATTGTTGGCGTACCGCCTCATACTTGTGTTCCTTTTTTTGTTATAGGCTACGATAACAATGGGGACATTGTCACGATTATTGATGCAGTGGACGATTTTAAATTAAAGAACACTCAGAATTCCCGAAGTAACTTTATACTTTATTTTTTAAAATTTTTCTTTAATACAAACAAACGTTATATCAACATAAACAAACTCTTCTTCTTCTTAATTTACATACAACAATAATGGCCGGTAATGCCAAAGAATCTTCACATGTAAATAGGCACATCACCATATAATAAACATTGACTTTTCTTAACACTCCTCCTTGATTTAAGGCTTTTACAAAAAAGACTACATGTAAAAATGAAAAATCATACAAAATAATTAATTAACAAGGCAATTATCTCTAAACTTAACGAATAAATCCTTGGATAAAGGTTTTGTTAACATATCTGCTAAATTATAATTAGTTGGCACATATTCAACAGTTATTACTTTACGAGAGATCAAATCTTTCAAGTAATGACTTTTAATGTCAATATGTTTAGCTCTTTTAGAATTATCATTACTTTTTGACATTAAAATTGTACTTTTATTATCACAATATAGTATCATTTCAGTAGTTAATTTAAAATCATTTAAAATTCCTTTGAGATTAACCAGGTCTTGAGCGCAAGCAGCCGCTGCCACATATTCTGCGTCAGCTGTCGATAAAGCAACACAACCTTGTTTTTTGGAAAAGCATGAAACCGGATTATCCTGATGTAATATGACGCATCCACTTACACTCTTTCGATCTTTTTTATCTGATGCCCAGTCTGAATCTGAGAATGCCTTCAGTTTAACATTTTTATCAACCGTTTTACTTTTGATATAGATTAATCCTTTGTTTTTGGTAGCCTACCGATAACGTAGAATTCGTTTACCTGCATTCCAAATTTCATTGGTCGGTTTATCAAGAAACCTGCTTAAATAAGACACTGCAAATCGTCGTTAGGCGTGAAAAACCTCCGATGTGGCATTTAGACCATTTTCAGTTTATTCTTGCGTTTGGTTGGTTTTTAGGCGTTTTATGAATTAGTAAAACCTCCTATGTGGTTAACCTGATACTCCTCCAAAAAATACATCTTTCCGTAAACCTCCTATGTGTAAATGCACTAAATTCGTCCTTAAATATCTCCTATGTGATTTAATTCCACATAGGAGATATTTCAGTTGACAGCGTCTCAGCTGGTGTTCGTCATAGTAACACATACGAGGTTTTATGCAAACAATAATCCGTCACATAGGATATCTTTCAAATGGGTAGTATGCCTCAGAATGCTACAAAGACTACTTGGTGCAGCAATCATAATAGTGTTTTATTGTTTTTTTCCAGTTTTTCCTAAATTTTTCCAATTTCCAGTCGTTTTAGGTATAGGTAAATGTATTGCAAAAAGAAAGTATTTGAGATTCTAAAGTTTGACGTGTCAAGCCGTTTTTCTCGACGATTCGTTTTCGAGCAATGTAGAACTCAATATGGGTCTGCACGTGGCTTTTTCGACATAAAAAAAATTGAAAAGAATTACTTCCCATTTTGCGAATATTGCCAATTTCAATAGGGTTCGGAAGCCCCCGGTCCTCTACAACCTCTACAACCTCCGAAAATTTAAATCAATTTAATCAGTTGTTCTCTCTAGAAATAAAATAAACTAAGTACTGATTAATACATACATATACGGTTGGAGATAAGTGGAAAGGGTTTGTTGTTTGTTTTATTAAAAATAAACACGCATAAAAAGTCCTGCTTTGCTTAGAAATTAATAATTGACATCCAAAAATTATGTGTAGTAAACGATGTGCAAAAATATCTCAAGCTTTTAAAATGTAGATTTCAATGAATCTCGCCTCGCCTTTATTAAAGAAAAAGAGAAAATCAATAGTTTTTCCAGTATGAACAAATTGTGATTTTCCTAAAACAATCTATTTTCGGAAAACCACTTATTTCCTTTACTAAGGGTGAAACGTATTTTTATTTTACATATGTACATATTTTTACAAGTCAGATTTTAAAAAGTGAAGATTTGGAATTTTTTTTTGGTAAGGTGAACATTTTCCATTTCTCTACAACGTCTTGGAGCACGCTGTATACATAATAAATTTAGTTTTTTATTTACATAAACTTGTATAAAGCATATCACTATTTATAATCCACTCTCTGTCTATCTTCTTCTACATTCTACAGGAAAACCGGTTTAAATTACATTTATTACCGTCCATAACGCATTTTAATACCGCTGATGAACCAAATATGATGCAAATGCACCGAAAAATGAAGGATTTGTATAAAATGTAAAATTAACAAGATGAGCTATTGGGTTGGAAAGCCAAGTGGAGGAGATTCCCCGTCGCGTCGTGTGACACGACTTGCGTCCTCAGCAATCCGTTTGGTAATTTCAAAAGAAATTTAGCAACACTGTTGGAAATTCGTAGCTGCGCTACCTGTTTATTCACACAGCTAATTGACCGCGAAGTTAAAATATTATATTTTTAGACAAACTGCGGCATCTTGAGACCATTTTTGGCAACTAGATGAAAACACTCTATTCGATGTTCTTTACCTTTTCCAAATTCAATGGTTAAACACAAAGATTCCACGCTTTTTTATCTTTGGTACTTTTAGAGTAAAATCTCTGTAAAATACGCTTCCTGTAGAAAGATTTTACCAAAGAAAATAGAATAAGTTTGTTAGGTTATACGTTAAACTTATACAACACTAACCAAACGGTAGTTATTAAATGTAAAAAATGGTCTACTAACTAATTAAAACACAATGCTTAAAGGAATCCACGGTATTTTTTACTATCAGCACTTTTAAAAAACCGCAGAAAAATAAAAGTATTGGCGACTCAAATTGGAAGCCAGCTGCAATGAACTGATTTTTAACCTTTAAGAACGGCTCACTACTTTTTGATAGTGCTGGGCGATGTTCATCGATGTTTTTTAAACATCGATGTTTTGTTATTGATATTCGATATTTTGTCATCGATGTTACGGGTCACAAACATCGATGTCAATATCAATGATTATCTTTCGATGCTCGAACATCGACCTTCCGTTCCGAATCTATTGACAAAAGATTTTGGGAGCTAAATTAATAAACATTATTTATTTAGTTCAAGTTCTTTAGTTTTTAAAGGGTATACAATTATTTTGTTTTGTTTGTTTTTATTTTTTAATACAAAATTGTATGTTATTTCTTTAGAGTTATTTGATTTGGGATTTGTTTCCGTTTGTTAAGCATATTTAATTTTTTATTAAATAAATTATAATATTTATATCTGATTTGTTAGTTATTTTACTTTCCAGTCTTCATTTATAAAAATTCTTTTCAAAAATAATATACATCGATGTTACCTTAACATCGATGTTTTATGTACACCAATGCCTGCTTTTGATTTTAACATCGATGCCAAACATCGATGTGTCGAATCGATGTCCCAGCACTACCTCTTGAGGACGAAATTGACAAAGATGCCAAATAATGAAGACAAAGACGAAACTAAAACATTCCCCTAGCAAATCGCCTGAAGAGGACGCCATGTTCTCAGCTTGAATAGCCAAACTGCCAAGCCAAAACACTTCATAGTGAGCTAGCAACGTTAACCCATAAAAGATAAAATTTGTGGTGTTTCTATTAGGTACATGACTTATAAAAAAACCTAAAAATTAAAAAAAAATTAAATCTCTGGTAGCCTTAATTTTAGATTAGATTAATTTAGAAAATAAGGTGAAAACTCTGATTAAAAAAAATAGCAGTCCAAATTTTATAGTTCATGGATTAGCGAATCCGCTATTTCTTCTTGCAAAATTACCTTAATAGCGTGCCTACCAGTCAACTGATTTGAAGAATTTCGGCTTTCCAACAACAGAAGGATACGGACAAGCCAGTGAGCAAGAGCGAGATAAGAAATAAGATGTATGTCGTAGTTGTCAAAACAAAAACGTCTGGCGAAGAAGCTAGGTAATTTTTTACATTTTACCCCCGAGTATACCAACGTTTTAAGTTAACACTTAGCGTTAAGTCATACATGCGTAGCTATTATTTTCTTTTAGCTATTATTTTCTTTGGTCATACTTAAAACTGGGATTGTTGTTGCACCGAATTTAAGGTTGACTCACTTCTCTCTTAAAGCCAATTTAACCCCCGATTTAGAAGGCTTAGCGAGCCTTTAGCAAAAAGATGTGACGTATCGTAAATGACGGCTGATAGCAAGAAGAACAAAAATTGGGGTTTGCTTTTTTTTCGTCGTTGCAATAATAAAATCTATTTAAAATTACCTAATATATGTATAAGGTACTTAACTGAAGTTTTAAAGAAGCATATTTCTAAATTAATAGTTAGCCATGCATCTTTCAAAATATTTTTTACTGTAGTCAAAAGTTCAACGTGATGATTAAAATCAGGAGAACACACTAAAATGTCGTTGAGATAAGAGAAAATATGAGGCTCATATTTTGGTCCAAAGATGGCTTCAACCAATCTTTGTTGTGTTTGAGCCGAATTACATAACCCAAAAGGCATAACAGTGAATTGAAATTGACCTCTACCAATAACAGAAAAAGCTGTCTTTTCCTTATAAGCAGAGTCAAGAGGAATTTGCCAGAAGGCATTTCTTAAATCAATTGATGAGATAAATTTTGCATTTCGAATATTATTAAGTATACGATCAATATTGGGCAAGGGATAGGAATCGTGTTTCGTAAATTTATTCAGGAAACGTCCATCAAAGCAATACCGATATTCTCCATTCGATTTTTTAACCAATAAAGTTGGACTACTCCAGGGACTTTGTGACTCTTCCACAACGCCCAACTTTAACATCGAATCTAATTCTTTGTTTAAAATTTCTTATAAATAAGGTGCGAGAAGATATGGTTTTACTTTAAAAGGTTTATTATCACCAGTATCTATTGTTAATTTAATTTTATCTGTTCTATCCAATCTATCTTTACTATCTATGGCTTTAAAAGCCTCTATAACTTTAAAAGTTTCAGCTTTCTGTTTTGATGACAATTCATCTAGAGAGAAAAGTTTTGGAAAAGAGAAATTAAAATTATTGCCCGAAACTGTTTCTTTAAAATCTATAAGCAATTTAAACTGTCTAGCAAAGTCGCTTCCGAAAATAAAAGAATGAGTAGCAGAAGGTACAACTAAAACTTTAATAATTTGGCAGGAATTATCAATAAAAATTGGCAAGTCGGCAACACCGCTTATTTTCTGAGAAGTGCCATCGGCTGTAAAAATATTCT
Source organism: Philopedon plagiatum (assembly GCA_963971165.1). Classification (NCBI taxonomy): domain Eukaryota; kingdom Metazoa; phylum Arthropoda; class Insecta; order Coleoptera; family Curculionidae; genus Philopedon; species Philopedon plagiatum. The sequence continues at coordinate 55,372,591 of OZ020190.1, forward strand.
TAATTGTTGCTGGATATATTCTAACGTTAGAGCACTTTAAAACTTTTAATTCTTCAGCTCCCACTATAGAAAAATTAGCCCCTGAATCAAATAAAACACTAATGTTACGATCATACAATCTTACTAAAAGATAGGGTCTGTTGTCAGATTCTTTATTTAAAACTAAAGGTAAAGTTCCAGAAATTGTATTGTGTTTTTGTTTATAAAAGTTAGAAACAAATTCTAGCCAAGAAGTCCAATCTGATTTGCAAAAAAACGAATGATTTAGTGTGGTCTGTTGTTTCGACCGATCAATGCCTCGACCACTAACAAACATTAAAGAACTTAGTTTTTGTACACTTTGGACACAAAGAAATTTTTACATTAGGCTCCCCACATTTATAACAAAAATGCTCCTTTTTTCTTACAAACATTATATGTATGATTAGGTAGATGACAGTTGAAACAAATTACTTTACTTTTGCTTGTATCAGGTAAATAGTTTTTAATTTCATTTATTACATTAATTTGATTAGCCTCGTCTACCGATCGTTACTGGGCTGATCTACATGAAGGTTTATTACCTTTTTCTTTTCTCTGAATAAATTTAGAAGGATGGGAATTACTAAGGTAAGAAAGTTGAGGGGTAGATTTACGCGAGGTAATATAGGTAGCTTCTTCAAGTTTTCTACACAAATCAGTTAACTCCGTAACTGAGTCAGTAGTATGTAAGGCAAGTTGATGAACATAATCGGGTAAAAGATTCTTTTTAATATATTTAAGTCTGGTGACTTCTGAAGGACGTGTAGATAAACGACTAAAAAGATTCTCTAATTGTGCTATAAAGATAGTAACAGATTCTTGTTTTCTCCGTCTTCTTTGTCTTATACTTTCCCATATTTCATCATCAGCAAATGGAGGTAAAAAATCATTTTTAAATTGTTGAGTTAACGAATCTCAGTTTGTAACCGACGATTTGATATTTCTATACCAAATAAAAGCGTCACCAATAAAAAATTCCACGGCCGAGTTGAATAATTGATCATCAGTAACCTCTCACGCCTGCTGTGCCAAATCAGTTACGCGTTCTATAAAATAAAATACCCTTTTCGGATCTCCATTAAATTTGACACCCCCGAAGATTTAGGTTGCTTATTAGCCGAACAAGTTATTACCGCATTTAAATTAACCACGGGCGAAGAAGGCTGGGGAGAGAAGGAAGTATTTGCTTGTGCTAAAGGATCAGCAGTGACTTTATCATCTAAGTCAGCTTCTAACTGTAGACATGACGCATAAGTTTCGTTTTTAAATTTAACCGTCCGGATCGGCGTTTGGTATTGGAATTCGTTTTACGCGACCAATGAGATGGTTAATTCTGGATTTAATGCGTAAGAAAGCGGAATCAGTTACAGATCCCTCAAAATCTGCTATAGCATCAGAAATAGAAAGAATACTTTTATTAATTTCATCCTCTTCATTTTTAAAATCGCTAGCATAAGCTTCCATGCAAATTTGGCTTCCTGGTTTACCAGAAGTTGTCTCTTTTTTTAAAAGTTTTCCTAAAATTTTTCACTTGTCGCTAACATTCTACTGAACGTATTGCAAGTTCATGGTCAAGTTCGTAATCCAAAAGGAGATTGCAATGAAAAGAAAGATCCATTTTGAGTTAACTCATAAAAAATTATGTACGTAACTATTTTTATATAAAAATTCTTCAAAAATATGCATAAACAAATAAACAAGATAGCAATTATTTATACTGCAGTATACGAACTATAACAAAAAAATTTGCAAATATAAAAAAATGGTTTTACAGGAAAGAACTAAATTTTACCAAAATCTCATCGTGTTATCAGAGAAAAATAAGACAGAGAGAATAATATCTCGTACTGATTTCATTCATAAATACGATTTGCTTTCGATGACCTCCAAACCGACGTAGAAATAAGCTGCCACGGGCGTCCGATGCAGATTTTGGGTTATAATAAAGAAATGCTGCAAAATAAAAAATACAATACAGTAGAATAAAAATGTATTATTAAATATTTAATAACTAATCTAGGAACAATTAAGTAGGTACCTTATTTATAGCAATTTTACGTCTACACGAAAAACTATAAAACATGTAGAGTAAAATAAAAAAATATGAATACTTAACTCGTGATTAGTAAAAATGAAAAGCATTGCATGAAATTAGAAAACTACAGGCTTTTTACAATAATTTAAGCCCTTTATACTATTATGTAATAAAACATACCTAACTAAATATAGTTTTGACAAAGTATAAGTTCTTAGACAAAATACCAATCATTCTCTCTTTCGTATATGTCCGTGGGTATGGAGATTTCTGATGTACGGTGTTATCCTTTATATTTTGAATCGAATCTAGATATTATCAATTGGAATATAAAAAAAAACTTTTACGGCAAAAGTAAAATCATTTGTCTCTTTATTCTTTTATGCAATGAAAAAAAAAAGTGAAAACCGCTAACTTAGCCAACAATGTAAAACCTTAGTTATTTTAAACGGAACATGCAGTATACTTCCAAGTCATTTAGGAGAGCTTTTCAGTATAAATTCATGGATATAGATAAGATTTCATGGGCGTAATTTAAAGTTCTCCCAAAAGGAAAGATTATACAAAAGCTGGGATGTCATAGCTCTCATTAAACGCAAATATGTTATGCTAAAATGTTTGTTTATTTTTAGGAGAAGCGTAAACGAACCATATTTTGCTGAATTATTACTATCAAAAACGTCTATATATTTTATCACATCACCAAATCGGTTCCCATTTTTAAAAACTGTAATGTCAACAACTCTGCGAACAAAGGCGACAAAAAATATAATAGCAAAGGGTGTGGTGCCGCTACTTGACTTTTATTGTTGGCGTACCGCCTCATACTTGTGTTCCTTTTTTTGTTATAGGCTACGATAACAATGGGGACATTGTCACGATTATTGATGCAGTGGACGATTTTAAATTAAAGAACACTCAGAATTCCCGAAGTAACTTTATACTTTATTTTTTAAAATTTTTCTTTAATACAAACAAACGTTATATCAACATAAACAAACTCTTCTTCTTCTTAATTTACATACAACAATAATGGCCGGTAATGCCAAAGAATCTTCACATGTAAATAGGCACATCACCATATAATAAACATTGACTTTTCTTAACACTCCTCCTTGATTTAAGGCTTTTACAAAAAAGACTACATGTAAAAATGAAAAATCATACAAAATAATTAATTAACAAGGCAATTATCTCTAAACTTAACGAATAAATCCTTGGATAAAGGTTTTGTTAACATATCTGCTAAATTATAATTAGTTGGCACATATTCAACAGTTATTACTTTACGAGAGATCAAATCTTTCAAGTAATGACTTTTAATGTCAATATGTTTAGCTCTTTTAGAATTATCATTACTTTTTGACATTAAAATTGTACTTTTATTATCACAATATAGTATCATTTCAGTAGTTAATTTAAAATCATTTAAAATTCCTTTGAGATTAACCAGGTCTTGAGCGCAAGCAGCCGCTGCCACATATTCTGCTTCAGCTGTCGATAAAGCAACACAACCTTGTTTTTTGGAAAACCATGAAACCGGATTATCCTGATGTAATATGACGCATCCACTTACACTCTTTCGATCTTTTTTATCTGATGCCCAGTCTGAATCTGAGAATGCCTTCAGTTTAACATTTTTATCAACCGTTTTACTTTTGATATAGATTAATCCTTTGTTTTTGGTAGCCTACCGATAACGTAGAATTCGTTTACCTGCATTCCAAATTTCATTGGTCGGTTTATCAAGAAACCTGCTTAAATAAGACACTGCAAATCGTCGTTAGGCGTGAAAAACCTCCGATGTGGCATTTAGACCATTTTCAGTTTATTCTTGCGCTTGGTTGGTTTTTAGGCGTTTTATGAATTAGTAAAACCTCCTATGTGGTTAACCTGATACTCCTCCAAAAAATACATCTTTCCGTAAACCTCCTATGTGTAAATGCACTAAATTCGTCCTTAAATATCTCCTATGTGATTTAATTCCACATAGGAGATATTTCAGTTGACAGCGTCTCAGCTGGTGTTCGTCATAGTAACACATACGAGGTTTTATGCAAACAATAATCCGTCACATAGGATATCTTTCAAATGGGTAGTATGCCTCAGAATGCTACAAAGACTACTTGGTGCAGCAATCATAATAGTGTTTTATTGTTTTTTTCCAGTTTTTCCTACATTTTTCCAATTTCCAGTCGTTTTAGGTATAGGTAAATGTATTGCAAAAAGAAAGTATTTGAGATTCTAAAGTTTGACGTGTCAAGCCGTTTTTCTCGACGATTCGTTTTCGAGCAATGTAGAACTCAATATGGGTTTGCACGTGGCTTTTTCGACATAAAAAAAATTGAAAAGAATTACTTCCCATTTTGCGAATATTGCCAATTTCAATAGGGTTCGGAAGCCCCCGGTCCTCTACAACCTCCGAAAATTTAAATCAATTTAATTAAGTTTTGCGACCTGTATCGTGTATCATACGAAAGCGCGGAAATTTCAACTTTGACGTTTTAATAACTCCGAAACGGGACACCCTGTATAACTGAATTTTTTATCGAAGGTAGATGCACTATCCCTCTATTAACCCAGAAAATTTGATAGAGACCATCCCGGAAAGGGTGGTCTCAATAAAAATTTATAGAAAAATAAAAAATGAACTATTTTGTTTTATTTGTATGGCCACTGTGGCAATTTGATTATGTTTTTAAATAGAAACTTTTATAACTAAACATTTACGTAATGGTTACTTTCATTTTATTTAGCTAATAAAAAAATAAAGTAACAAAATATAATAAAATCAAACTTAATTTTATCGATTTATGTTTTTTCCAAGGTAAAATAGAATTATTCTACAATATCAAAAGCATTATTTTAATCAAAAGTTTCATCAAAAAATTAAATAAAGCCATCCTTTTCTGGCATTAATTTTTCTTCACAGATTTTAATTAAATTTATGTCGATAGTATTTAGATTTATAATACTTCCTACATAAGATGTAATAATTTGTTTATTTGCCTTGTAATATCTGCAAAAAGCTACTATGTGTCCTACATTCTTTTGGAAAATTCTCCTATGTGTTAACTGGAGATGGTTAAAATCTCCTATGTAGTAAAATATCACTTTTATCAATAATTTAAGCTTGAGACTATGTTCTATAATATTTAATTTTTGATTTCCGGGAAGTTTTATATATTTGTTCTTGGTTTTTTAAAATTTTGCACTAATTTGAAGCAAAACAACAGAAATATGTGGTTTTTTCGTCCTCCTGTAAAATTAAAATTTTTCACATAGGAGATTTTTCACGGTTAACGACGAAATGTTATATCAGGTCTAGTAGTTATTGGCAAATACATCAATCCTCCTATTAGTTGTCTGTAAGGAACATCTATTACTTCACTATCCTCTTTGAACTGAAATCCTTTTTCCATAGGTGTACCTTTTCCATTACATTGCTCCATATTAAAAATTTTCAAAAGTTTTTCTATAAATGTTGTCTGATTTATTTTAATTTCTCTTTCACTTCTATTTATTATCATGCCTAAAAAATTCTTAATTTCTCCAAAATCTTTAGCTTGAAAATATTCTTTTATTAATACCACAGTTTTCTCTACACATTCTTTTTCTCCAACAACTAACATGTCAGCTACATAGACTAATATCCACACATTTTCTCCACAATATAAGCAGGAATCATATTTTGACCTTAAGAAATTATGTGTTACTGCAAACTCATTAAATGTATCGTTCCACACTTTTGGAGACTCTTTCAGATCATACAATGCTCGGTTTAACCTTAAAACTGAAGAACTTGTTTTTAAGCCTTCGGGTGGATAAATGTATATTTCAGTTTCTAACTTACCATTTAAAAATACAGTAGGAATATCAAGTTGTCTTATATTCCAATCTTCTTGTAACGCTATAGATAGCATAATTCTTACCGTTGACATACGTGCTACAGGAGCATAAACAGGTTCAAATGGATTCTCCTCCTTAACTTGACATCCTTTTGCCACTACTCTTGCCTTCTTTGTTCCATCGTCTTTTGTTCTAAATACCCATTTGGTTTCTATTGCCTTCATTCCTTCTGGTAAACTACTTTCTGTCCATGTTTGCAATTTTTCGTGTGATTTTAATTCCTTCTGTACTGCCTCAATCCATTCTTCAACTTCTGCAGCTTCCTGGTAATTGATTGGATCATTTTTTGACGTTAATAGGCAATATGCATTATAAATTTCATACTCACTAAGATGTTTAGGAATATTTATTTTTCTGCCTCGACTAGTCATTTCCGTTTTTGGTATGTTTCTTTGTTCATCATCTGAAGCTCCTAACTCTGTCCTATCATTACTGTTATCTAGTTCATTATGAACTTCATTATCTCCAGTTTCTTTTTTCTTATTCTCTTCCTCTTCGTTCTTTTCTTCTCCTTCAATTGTTATTACGTTCTTATTCTTATCTAAATCATTATTAATCACTTTACTTATTGTCTCATAATCTGTTTGTTTTTCATCAAATGTCACGTCTCTTGAACAAAATACCTCATTTTTACTAAAATCCCAAAGTCTGTATCTAGCTCCGGAATATCCAACCATGATACATGGTTTTGCTCGTTTTCCTAACTTACTTGTCTTTGGTAAAATAATTGACCAAGCACAACTACCAAAAATTCTTAATTTTGACAGATCATTTTTCTTATACCATCTTGTGGCAGGAGCAACACCGCAATTAGCACTTGATGGTGACCTATTTAGTTCATACGCTGAACATAAAATAGCTTCTCCCCAAAGGTGTTTAGGTAAATTTGTTTCTGAAGATTTCGTTCTTACCTTGTCTAATAAGGTGCGGTTCATCATTTCAGGGTTACCATTTTCTGGGGACTATATGGCAGGGTATACTCTAGCTCAATACCTTTACTTTTACAGAATTGTTTAAAATAATTTGATGAAAATTCATCTCCATTGTCGCATCTGATTTTTTTAGTTTTTTGACCGTGTTGAGTTTTTATCAACTTAATAAATTCGATAACATTTTGCGCTGCTTCACTTTTAGACTTTAATAATTTAATTATTAAAAAATGAGAATAATCGTCAATTAATACTTGAAAGTATTTATATCCCTCTAATTTTTGGGTTGTAATTGGACCTGCAATATCGGTATGAATTAACTGACCTATGTGGGTAGTTTTTTTATTACATTCGTAAAAACTTTTTCTTGTACTCTTTCCTTCAATACAATTTTTACATATTTCATTACTATAGGGTAACCCTAACTGCTTTAAGTTGTAACGGTTCAAATGTCCTAACCTCCTATGCCAAATACTGTCTGAACTATCACCTAATTTACTGTTATTTATGTTAACATTTATAACATTATAACAATTCTCTGTTTTTAGATCCACGTTCAAAAAAAATAAATCATTAAAAGAATCACAATAAAATGTTGAATCATTATGGGATATTCTTGCACCCTTTTTCCCTACTTTATTATCAAAAACTACTTTAAAATTATTTTTTAATAGTTTAGAAACAGATAATAAGTTATAAGTCATGCCTTTAACTATTAAAGCATCTATAGTTATTTCTTTACCTTGACAAATTCCTTCTAATATACCTCGTTTTTTAGCAGTCAATATATCACCACTCTTAGCAGTACCTATTTTGACATCTGTTTTCAATTCTTGAATATTGGTCATATAATTTTGTAACTCACTAGTAATTAAATGTTCTATTGCACCAGAGTCTAAAATAAAACTTAGATTGTTATCCACTAATTTTTCACAGTTCAAAGCAATGAATGCTATAGGATTTTCCTCTGCCTTATTTGCTTGAGCACCTCTTTGTCCTCGGCCTCTACGGTAACTGTGCTGACCTCTATTACCTCTTCTGCCTCTATAATTTCCATCGTATCTACCCTGGGTACATTCAGAAATTTTATGTCCTTGTTTACCACATCTATAACAAGTATATGGACTTGTTTTAAAACTTGCTGCATTGTCATGACTATAATAATCATTTTTGGCCCTGATTCTTAGCTCTTCATCTAAAAGTCTTGACTTTACAAAGTCCATTGTCACATTTGTATTCATTGTTTCAATCGCTGTTATTACGGCATTGTAATCTTCATTAAGTGATAACAGTAGGTGACAAACTTTGTCTTCTTCTTCAACTTTTGGCCCTACACCTTCCATTTCACGAATTATTGTATCAAACTTAAGGAAATGATCCTCTAACTTCTCATTTTTCTTATATTTTAATGTTAATAACTTTCTTTTTAATGTTAACTTTGAGAATACACTCTTCCTCTGAAATACGTCTTCTAATGCTTTTAGCATATGTCTCGCAGTTACTGAATATTTTATAATGTCCAGATATTTGTTGCTTACACATTGTACAATTATTGATTTATCTTTGGCATCTTTGATTTTAACTTCTATCTTTTCCTTCTCATTTCTATAATCTGTTATCTCTTTTTCTAGTACTACTTCTATTTGTCTTTCTTCTAAGAATGCTTTAACTCTAAATTTCCAATTATTAAAATTATCTGATTTTAATTGGGGAATTGCTATTTGAGTGTTCATAATTGGGGCTCCTAGTAAGTCTTGCTTCTGAGTTACACCAAGGTCAATATACTAGCTGTTTAAGTTTCTTTCTTCTTACCATGTAATTTTACGTCTTGCGCAGTCTGGGCCCATAACCTGTTACGATTATTGATGCAGTGGACGATTTTAAATTAAAGAACACTCAGAATTCCCGAAGTAACTTTATACTTTATTTTTTAAAATTTTTCTTTAATACAAACAAACGTTACTATATCAACATAAACAAACTCTTCTTCTTCTTAATTTACATACATTTACAAAACATTACTTACCTTTCGGGATCGCGAGGCAAACAAAAAATAATGTTTTGATGTTCCACTACATCGTTTGTTTTTACATTTGTTATAGCAACAATAGTTACCTATGTTTTTCGTTTTTCGATCCATGATTTGAAAAATAAACATACGAAGATACAAACACGTATAGAAAACTATATGTACACGTAAATTACCCCGTTACTAAAAACACATATAGAAACAACAATCGCAAGTTTACAAGATTCTCCAGAATAGCCCGTCCGTATAAAGGGTATAAAGCACAGTGTGAGTGAGTATTGAGACGCGCCTCAGAAAACTCTCTCTGCTTGCCGTGTTGCTACCGCACTGGCTAATGTCGGGGTGTATTGTGAGAATCGTACGCGCCAATCTCGGGGTGTTGCCGTTTGAAGGCCATCGCGTTGTCGAGCTGGCGGGCAGAAGAGATATTAAAGTCCGTGGCACGAGTCTAGAGCTGGCGGAAAATGCGGACACGCCTATGCCTCCACAGCTGAAACGCCACGTTTTACGTCTTTTACCTCCCTGCCACCTCAGGCGTTGTAGCTCTAGACTCGTGCAACGGACATTATTCTATCTGTCATATTTTTCTCTGGTGTTATTGTCAGACAAATAACAAAAATATTTATTTATTACTTTCAGTTTCTGTTAAAAAACTTAGTAAACACAATGCAGGGATTAGATATTAAAATAATTTTTTTATTCGGTTGTTTACAAAACGCTAGTACTGATTTGAGGAGACCAGTAAAACAAAGAAAGAAATATCACGATATTAATATTCAAATTGTACGTATTATTTAGACCAAAGTTAAAAAAACTGTTTAAAACCGGAATACTCCATTTAACTTTTGACAGAGAAAGACAAAATTTATATAATAATATTTAACCAAAAAAATCAATTTGAAAGACAACTACTTATTTATATTGCGTAGACAATTAAAAATATATAAGTTAGTAGGGGTTAGTAGTAATAAATTTATAGTCTGTATAATATAATCAAATTTAGGAAAAAATAATTAGAAAATTGGAAATAGTGAAACACACTCAAGCCCCACGCACTTGGGCGTCAAATCATTTGTCACGGTTTTTTTCACAAAAATAAAATATATTATATAGTAATATATAATACAATACCAAAGAAAATTATAGCTACGCATTAGAAGTATCAAGCTAGACTATTCGGTAGACCGCGAGAGGCGCTAGCCAAATATGCAGACCGGCAGTTTTACAGCAAAATTTAATTTCGGCGCTCGAACCCGTGACGATTTAAAGGACAGCGTTGTCGGATTCTTTAATTTTACGTTCGTATAAGAAATACAACAGGTTCTACATAGCGCGTTGATAAACTACGCTAATATAAAAGGGGTAGATACATCTGTTGATGTGTTAGGTTTAGGTAACTAAAAATTTATTGACATGGTCTAATTTATTCCACGAAAATGATGACAATTTCATTTAGTTGTGTTTTTACAGGGTGATTTTAATTTCTCCTTTTTAAGTGTAGCCGAAATTAATAATAAAAAGTAAACAATTTTTTTATTGCGGATAAAGAGAAGAAAATTTAAATTACAAATATATCACATAGTATGTCTATTTATATTCTATTGGTAAATATAAAATCTTGCATACATTTTTTACGTTATACCAGAATAATCTAATCTAAGTAATATTGCTTGCCACGTTGTTCGGTATACATTGAGCTATTTCTATTATTGTCTGCCCAGTATATCTGCAACCGGCAAAAGAATTTCAAGCATGCAAGGGAAGGCTTAAACAACGTTGCCCATTTGTTTGCGGACCAATTTTGAAAAACTTTTTAATTTTCCGTTAAGATTTAAACTTTTCTTACCACATCTGGTTTACAAACAAATTGGTAACGTTTTTAAGCCTTTCATTGCATTCTTTAAATTCTTTTGCCGGTTGCAGATATCTTGGGCAGAATATATAAACTTTTTAATAAAAAATTGTAAGTCCTTAACACATTTAAGATTTTAGAAAAGGGATCGATAAGCTATTGTTTATACAACTTTTATAACATTACAGGGCACCTTAAGGTGGAATATTTTTTAAATTAAATTTAGATTTTTATTACTAACGATCTTTAACTCTTATGTCAGTAAAACTAACTGGTTTTAGTGGATACATCGTTTCTAAAATTAAACTTGAAATTGATATTATACAAGCCTCCATACTTTTTTGTATGTAATAATTTAGGAAATATAAGGGGGACAAAATTCTCAAAAGAATATTTTTAGTTTTTATCCGGTTTGTTTGTTAAGCTAATTGAATTGTTTAATAATAATAACAGAACTGACACGACTAACGTCGACTAACAATTAATTTAAATATTTTAATTTTATGGGTTTATATATTAGTAGGTGCTTAAATAGTACAGGGTGTTGCACTATAAATGGACCCCCCCTTTAACTTTTTTATCCAATGTTATTTAAAAAAATGGTAAATACAAAAGTTGTAGGGTACAACGTAAAGTTGTTTATGAAATAGTTTATATATATATATATATATATATATATATATATATATATATATATATATAGGGTGTTGCAGAAATGCGTAGCAAACAAAAATATAGTTTTTTCTTATGGAACACCCTGTATATAATACTCTTAATTGATAGGGCTGGTCTTCCTGATAAAAGTGATATATAATTTGTTGTAATTATTATTATGTTAAAGTCAAAAAACGCATATTTAAATTGTAGTTGTAGCAGGCCATGGATTAAATTGTACTTTAAGCAGGCCATGGATTAAGCATGGCGCTTTAAAGTATTATTTGGATATTATGTTTGACAACTTGTCAGAATTATCTGATTATAATAGTAAACGTTTTAAAATGATTTATACAGTGCAAGAAAAATTTGAAATATCGTCGTTATACATTAAAAATAATAAGAATAGACATGCTGCCAGACGAGAATATATGATTCTACATGACAACGGACCCGCGCCAGCTTTAAATACATTTAAGCGTGTATATGAACTACTAAGGAATACTAACGCTTTAAATAGAAGAAACAGGACTGTTACTATAAATGAAGATGAAGAATTAGAAATCCTTTTATATTTTCAAGGTATGTTTATTTATCGGTTTATTATATAAAAAAAATCTTAAATGCACAACTATTAATAATAATGCTGCATTATTAATTCTAGAGTATCCTGCTAATTCGATAAGAGATGGTGCCAAAGATCTTGAGAAAAGTGTATGGAAAATTTATAGAACTTTAAAAAGACACAAGTTCCACCCGTTTAAGCCGACAAAAGTCCAACATTTAACTGAAACGAATAAACAGAAACGTTTGGAATTCTGCAGAATTATGCTAGAAACTCTTGAAAGGTATCCAACTTTCTTTTACAAAATAATGTGGAGTGATGAATCATGCTTCAGCACGGCAGGAATTCCAAATAGAAAGAACATACATTATTGGTCTACCGAAAATCCCGAAAAGTTTTTTGAAGTAAAACATTCTGGTCGCCTATCTGTAAATGTTTGGTGTGGGATAAAAGACTTTAGGATTTTGGGTCCGATCTTTTTTAACCATTCTCTGACTGGTATACGTTACCTTGACATGCTTCAAAACGACATTGAAGATTTGTTTGATGATTTACCTCTAAATGAATTACAGGGTATTGTTTTTCAACAAGATGGGGCACCAGCCCATAATGTAGGCGGGGTAACAACTTTACTAAATGGAAAATATGAAACCTGGATTGGGAAACATGGAACAATTACGTGGCCGCCGAACAGTCCAGACCTAACTCCGCTTGATACCTTTTTATGGGGGTATTTAAAAAATAACATCTACCTTGAAGAACATGACAATGTTGACTTATTAAAAGCACAAATTCGAAATCAAATCGATACTATAAATAGAAATCAACACTGGGTGGTCAAAGCTATCCGTAAATTAAAAAAAGCATATCGTCTTTATTAGAGATGAACGGCGGTCATTTCCAGCACCTTAAGGAATTTCAATAGAAATATGTGTTCTTAGTTCTGCTATTCTTCAGTTTTTTTGAATGTTCCTAATAAAAAAAATAATTACAATTTAAATATGCGTTTTTTGACTTTAACATAATAATAATTAAAACAAATTATATATCACTTTTATCAGGAAGACCAGCCCTATCATTTAAGAGTATTATATACAGAGTGTTCCATAAGAAAAAACTATATTTTTGTTTGCTACGCATTTCTGCAACACCCTATATATATATATATATATATATATATATATATATATATATATATATATATATATATATATATATATATATATATATATATATATATATATATATATAAACTATTTCATAAACAACTTTACGTTGTACCCTACAACTTTTGTATTTACCATTTTTTTAAATAACATTGCATAAAAAAGTTAAAGGGGGGGTCCATTTATAGTGCAACACCCTGTACATACACTGAATTTTTAACTAATAGTTCATTCGTTTTCGAGATATGCTGAAGACAGATGCTCACAAATGCTGAGCTTGTACTTTCAGGTTTACTAAAAATGTTTAGGACTTAGTACTGGTTTAAATTAAGATTTTTTAATTGATCAGTTAGGTTTTGACAAGTCAGTGTCAATAAGTCACCGTTTAAAACTTATGAGTTATTCCAATATTTCAGCGATTTGCTTGGCCTCCAAATGACTTTCATCTTGGATCATGTTGTTAAAATGGATTTAGATCTCTAATTTTATTGTGGAAAGTACGTACTAAAATTGCCCTTTTCTTTATAAATTTGCGAAAAAAGTCTGAAACAAATTTATGGTATAAAACTTAGTTGTCTTATTCTTACACTTGTCAGTTTAAAACTTTTGGTTGTCAAATTGGACCGGACTACCGTTGGAAAATCTGGCTGGTAAAGTTTTTGTTTCCCGAATACCAAAAATATAAAATGTAATCAAAAAGAAAAAAAGGTTGTGCTTTAAGTAGTAAGCTGGCATTAATCTTAACAAGAAGTCTTATGCCCTATTTGAAAATAGACAAATGTTAATTAATGATTTTCCGTATTAATGAAACTAGGCGCTTTACAAAATTAGGTTTAATCCTGATAAATTTCAGATAAAGTTTTATGTGTGCGAAAAATGAGAAAATATGACTGTGTTAAATGAAAAATATTTTAAACCAAAACTTTTTGGCACTACAATAGAACAGCATAAAAGTAAAAACGAAAGTGTAATTTTCCACTAAATCGATTCTAATTGTTTTAAAAGTTTTGCTTGAGCCTAAACTATTTCAGTCTCAGCTGTTGATGAAAATTTGTATTAATTTTATTACATGTATTTTTATGGTCTTTACTTAAAAAATTACTTTTAATGTGTTTTCAGAGCCACATTCTTTTAGATATAAGGCTCCCAATCTACTCGTATTGTACGCTAAAGTCGTGGTTAGAAAAATGAAAGTAGTTTCTGTTTTCTGTTTTTTTTAAGACAGTATGGACTGTGAATTAGATGTACCATTTTGTTGTCCACTGTGTTTTTCTTCATGCACCATTTCTTATCATAAGTGACCTTTTATGGACAATCAATTGTATTACAAACCATTTTCTTGTGCAATGTTTTTATATCTACATTGCATGACCCCCCAAAGAGCAACTAAGTAATTAATGATAAAACAAATAATGATTTGAAAAAAATAAAAATATATAAATTATAAGTTAAAGTCTCCAAAACAAGGGAGTCCGTTTTAAAAAATTTTTAATTTGTTACAAGCACTCCTGTGAAAAGAAAACAGTAATTGATGACTTTTCAGGAAACAAAAAATAAGAAAAAATGTTTGCGTTCTGTTAGGACCTTACTTTTTTTTTTTTGTTTTTTGGCGGGATATGTTTCAAAGGAAATCCGTTATAATGTGAATTTTTTTTCAAAAAGTTTAGTTGTGTCAGTTTTATGTGACTTACTATTTTTTCATTGCTAATAAGTATTCTTAGAAAGCAAATTTTATTTTGCAACCGATGGAAAAATTCGACACCTCTATCGAATTTTTGCAGTTAGTGGTTTTAAGGAGTACAAGCTAAAGTTTTTAATTTTTTGACAAATTATATGTATTTTTTTTTATCGATTTGGGAAAGTTAAAGCTCAAGGGAAAGTCAAAGTCAAAGGGAAAGTTGCTGCCGAGTTTCAGCATATAACTGAGCAGCAAAACAAAACAAAATAGAGATGTTACCCGGTGACAACTCTTAAGCTATGAAAAGTAAGGAATGGGTTCGCAACCGCAAGCAGGGTATATTTATACTCGATGATGTATAGGCTTTATAGAATTTTTCGCATAGGACAAGGATGGTTTATTTTACCTTAAATAAAAATATTTTGGAAAACGTACAAATTTGTTGTAATCGTTGACTATTTGTTGTGTAAAGTTTTAATCTTTTGGGTAACTTTTCTTTTTAGTACCTCTGGACCACTGGTCCACTGGTCCACTGGAATTTAAATGTGTTTATAGTAGCGAACTTCTTTATTCCTTAACCAACCCACATTTTGTTCCTAAGAGGTAATTTTTTTACTTTTGACTCAACAGATTCCTCATGTTTCATAATCTTAAAATAATTTTTAAACGATAAAAATTGTTGTATGGACCAAAGATGCAACTTCATTGATAGGCATAACTAAAGCATTTTATCGTTTTCACCATAATCTTTTTGTAACGAAAGAAATTGTTTAGCATTAAATAAGATATTATCTAGTAGATAATTTTGAAACAAATTAAAACTTAGTGAGCAGTGAAACTTATCCTTTAATTTTTTGACCAAATATCCTGCATAATAATTTGTGTCACATTTCTCTAATTGTTTCTCTTTGAATATTATTCACAGAAGGTGAGACTTTGGACTAATTTTGAAGGAAAAATGAGTTCTTTATCGTCTGAAACAAGGTGAGTTTTGAGAAAATTTTCATTGTTTTGTGAACTATTTAATAGTAGTAAGATTGAACTATTTGAGTCCTCCTCTGGAAGATTGATGAATATTTTGATGATTTTAAAAGTGTGGTTATGGTCCTAATTCGAGAAGACAAGCGAAATGATTTAAATTCCAGTCTCAATGCTGTCTAATTAAAGAAAACATTGGAACATATTTTTTGGCTTTTACGCAAAAATTACTAAATATGTAACAGTTAGAAAAGACAAAGAAAAATTTTCTTTGTCTTTTCTAATTGTTATATATTTAGTAATTTTTGCGTAAAAGCCAAAAAATATATTCTAACTGAGATTATTCGCAAAAAATAAAATTTAAACTTAAACAAACCATACCTGTATGGCCAGAATTTTTTAATTTTTTAAGGTATTTTACCAACAAATATAACAATAAGACTTTTACAGCCAGATTCTCCAACGCTAGTCCGGTCTAATTTGACAACCAAAAGTTTTAAACTGACAACTGTAAGAATAAGACAACTAAATTTTATGCTATGAATTTATTTCGGAGCTTTTTCGCAAATTTATAAAGAAAATGGCAATTTTAGTACGCACTTTCGACAATAATAGAACTAAATTCACTCTAGCAACCCGTTCCAAGATGAAAATCATTTGAAAACCAAGCAAATCGCTGAAATATCCGAATAATTCATACATTTTCAATGACGTCTTATTAACAACGACAGGACAAAAACTTGTCAAAACATAACTGATCAACTGGAAGATCTTAATTTAAACCTGTACTAAATATTAAACTTTCTTAGTGAATCTGGACGTTAGTGTCTTTATAAGTCATTTTGACATTATATTTTTTTCAAAATGTATTTCTCTGTTATAATAAAAATAGATAAAGATTAGATTAGTTGCTCATATTCCTGAACTGATGAGGCCTAAAAAGGCCGAAACAATATATTGTCAACAGGATTGAGGTGTAAGTATTTTTTTTTAAATCATTTTATAATAATTTTTATTTTTTTACAATAAGGAATATGCACATTTTTTTTTTTATTGCATAAATCATTTAAGGAAGTCATTACAACCCCAAAAATGCTATTTTGAAGAAAATTACTGGGATAATTTAGCTAAAAAAATTTTTACTTTTCGGAATAATTTATTACAGTTTCAAAAGCAGCCATTTGCTCACTCAAAAAAGTTACGTCACGCAGTGTTATGGGCAATCTACACTGAACGTGTTGGCGACTCAAATTAAGGTGACTTAAAAGGGGATACGGCAACACCGCCATAGTCGATACCTTCTACGCCCCTACCGGTCACTTCTGTAACTGTAGTTGACGTTTTGTCTTTATTTATTTAAAAAAATTTTAGACAGTTGAATTAAATAATAATTTTATTATTAGTTTAGACAATAACATTGTAGCTAAATAATTGGCTTTGGCAATAGTTTGGTATGAATCTGGACTATTACAACATTTTTAAAGTGAAGTTTTATAACCTGATTACCAGGATTACCTCAAGGACTGTCTTTATTCATCCAAGGTTATGTTATGGTTATGAGAAAGGTTATGAGTATGAGCATAATAAGATTGTCATTTGGATATACTTAATAACTATAATAAGATTTAAATAAAACCTAAGAAAGTGCAAAATAAAGCGTTTAAATAAACTTTAAGAGTTTTGCCTGATGTATTTTATGTAGCAAGTGTACCTAAAATCATCATCATGTATTTCATCAAAAAATCTATACGGTTGTAAAAAAAGCTTAAGCATCCATTGAAACATTTATGTGAATTTACTGGTTTATGGTTTAGGAATTTGTTTGTTCACCATCATATATCTATATAGTACATATAAACGCATGGATTGTGGACAAACAAATTTCTAAGCCATAAACCACTAAACCCTCAAAATGTCTCAATAGATGCCCGCTTTTTGGTCCATTTTTGTTACACGCCAGTGTTCGTCTATGTATTATTTAGTCTATGATACTATTGTGTTGTGTAAAGTGTGCATATAATTAAAATATATGTTTATAGAATAATTAGTAATTACTTACCAATTTCTTCTATTTACATAGTGATACATTGCATATCTGCGTTACATTTTTAAAAACTAAATACCATTTTCCACAAACGATTCCACAAAAATAAACAAGGTTAGGGGTTAGGTAGGCAACTAGGCAAACGATGATGACTAAAGCTTTCCAAACGGGGGTAAATCCAGAGACGGCTCTAACCTATTGCGAAATAAAATCAGGATTCGATGTGCAAATAAAATACAAATATTTATATTTGCCCACATTGTGTTATTTAAAAGTGCGAGATAAGAAAATACCATACAGGGTGTCTGAAAAGTCTTAGCATGGGCAAATATCTTTACTATTAATAAAGATAGAGACACCAAATTTTAGTTGTATCTTATTGGTTAATAAATCTACTTTTTTATGCAATTTGACTTTTTCAACCCCCTTGGGGGGTTACGCTAGGGAGTTGAGATCAAAAATTTTGAATGCAAACCTATGCCGGGTGGCCTCTTCTTTTAAAAGTCATTAAACCGCAACATTTTACCGCAACTCCCGTATTTTAATGCATTTTTACATGGCAAGCCTATAAAAATTATAAATCGTAAATCGTATAATCAGGCGGGGCACAAGTCGACCATTAGTCGACCTCTTGTGCCATACAGTACCTACCAGTCTGCGCTGCTATTTTTTGTTTTATGGGGCACTTTTTTTCTAACTTTTTTCCAACTTTACTTCTTCATTTGTCGTTTTTATATTTTGTTTTTTGACATCTGCGCAGTAGACCCAAATGCGTACCACCCAATCAAACTAAGAGGGCTAGACATGCGCACGAAATTTCAGGAGATGTACTTTGGTGTCTACATTGAAACCTACCCACTTTCAAGAATATATCTCCAATAGTAAAACTACAACTACGTATTTAACATATTTGTACGATTTTACGACGTCTTACTTTTTTGAACATAACTATGTGACATTGTGACCAACCGTGCCAGCCTTACTAATCAGTTATATTACGCACTGACATATTTCCGGCATGGCCGCTTCTTCTTATTTATTCAAGCATTAGCCTTACCATAGTTATTGAGACTTTTGCGTCCTGTGAGAAATTCAAAATATTGTATGTCTCACGGAACCCTCTATGCGCGAGTCGAACTTGCACTCAACCGTTTTTTTTTATTTCATACAATCACGGCAACGCTCATCAATTAAATTATTTCTGTCAAATACCGTATGTACTTATTTTCGGCATCGACGCCTCTGGTAACAGACCAACAGTGACTGCCTTACTAATTACGTTAAAAGTTGTTTAGACTGGCCACCATGAACTTCTTGGCAGTAATAAAGTCCGTTTTGGAACTCTGCCAAGAAGTAACATCTGAGAAAAGATCTTTAAAATGAGGTACCACACGGCATAGCGTTGCATTTAAAATTTTTGACCTCAACTCCCTAGCGTAATCCCCCAAGGGGATGGTAAAAGTCAAATTACATAAAAAAGTAGATTTATTAACCAATAAGATAAAACTAAAATTTGGTGTCTCTAGCTTAATTAATAGTAAAGATATTTGCCCATGCTAAGACTTTTCAGACACCCTGTATGGGATTTTCGTATTTCGCACTTTCAAATAACACAATGTGGGTAAATAAATATTTGTATTTTATTTTCACATCGAATCCTAATTTTATTTCCAACTAGGTTAGAGCCGTCTCTGGATTTACCTCCGTTTGCAAAGCTTTAATGATGACAGGGTCGGTTCGGTTTTTCACGTGTAATTTTTTTAGCCACTGGCGTGTTCGATTGACAAAATCGGATTGATCCGGATCAGGTGACGAACTTTAAGGGAATGGCAGTGCAAAGAGATAAAATAGCATTGAAGTGACGTAAAGTGATCCTGATTGATCCAATTATTGTCAATCGAACACGCAGGTGTTTGCAGCGGTGGCAACGTTGCTTCTTCAGTGTGACGGTCGCTTTATCTGGTGTGGTTGGGTTTGATAAGTTTGATTTTGTTGTTTGTCTTCGATTATATCGTATTTTGTTAATAATCCTTTTTATTAAACAGTAGAAAATGTTAAAAAACTAACCTACAGATATATTATGCCAATGTAAAAGAATTCTCCAGCTAATGACTTGGAAAACTTCATTTTCTCGTGTCTAAAAAAAAGCCGGTGCTGGAAGAAGTATACGTACTGCAAAATTAATCAAAAATTTTACATAAAGCGGTATCTATAAAGGTCAGTATCGCCAAATTCAAGTAAGCATATGTGACTGTAAATTTATTTTCATAGTATAATAAATAATAAGTATTGGTAACGAAATTCTGAAGGCAAAAAAGGAACCCTCTCTAAAGGGCATCAACTTCCAGCAAATTATCCGATTTTCTTTGCACACACTCCGTTTTGGTCATTTCTAAACAATTTTTTTAATCAAATAAAAGGTTTTCTATCAACTAAATGTACTAATCTTCGGGAAACAATCAAGAAAATGAATTAATACTGAAATTTACATTACACTAGGCATTATAAAACGTTTACGTCATAAAAAAAAAGTGACGTCACAAACAAAAGAACTGCGTTTTACAAGTTCCGAAATTCGCGCGAAAATTTGCAGTTTTAAATCTTTTTTTTTGCTAATAAAACCCAAAATAAATGGAAAACAGCAACCGCCATAATCATTTAATTTATATAAAGAATACAATAAAAAATATTTCGGGTTGATTTGAATTTCATGCATATTCCCTATTCTGTAATTTAAAAGATCTTATTTTTCTTTCTACTTTATGAACTTACATTTTTGCTATGTAAATTTAGATATTTTTAGATGTTCATAGAGATTTTTTCTTTAATAAACAATTAATGTCTAAAGTATTGTGTGGGAACAGATTTAGTTCTTCCAATACTAGCGACATAGAATTTTTTCTTTGTCTTTTCTAATTGTTATATATTTAGTAATTTTTGCGTAAAAGCCAAAAAATATGTTCTAACTGAGATTATTCGCAAAAAAATAAATTTAAACTTAAAGTAAAGAAAACATATTATTAGGAAGTAACTCTGCTGACGGCGTCGGCAGCCATCATGGATGCCGGCGCCGGCATCGCAGCAGCCCTAACGGTAGCCTTGCTGGGTGCCGGCAAAATTAGAAAATTAAGGTCAAAATAAGATCAGAATCAAAATACCTTAATTCAGTCAAAAAATAATAATTTATTATTGTGTAAACTTTAACGAAACTTAAATCTTCCTACAAAAATATATCAATTGTTATTATTCTGCGAATTTAAGGGTAGAAATAAGAAAAATAAACAGCAAACTTTTCCTAAAATTAAGTATTCGCTTTCTTAGTCCTTTTGCGAGTCAATCTTATTACTGTATTTCCAAGTCCCTTCGGGCGTTCATGTTTTCTGACCTTTCCTGGCATCTCTATGTCTTGTAATTCAAACATAGGCTGTTCTTTATACTTTTTCCCCATTTCTGAACCTAGACGTTCCACTGAAGAAAATGTAAGTTGCAACCTATTTTAAATTGAAACTTCTGATCGTGGTTCGCACATATGAATTGTAATCAAACTTTTCATAGGTATAGTTTTGCCAGAGTTACCTGAATCTCATAAATCTAAATTATTAAGGTTTATGTGGTATAAAAAGCCAGACAAAGGCCTGCCGCTTATACCGGGCTCGCTCGATTCCCCATAGCAAGTATCCCACATTTCATTCAGATTTGTTAGTGATAACTTCGGTATATAATGCAAACAGCAGCTGCCTGTCTCGTGAAGGGACACCTGCAGCGACGATTCGTTTTGTCTCTTTTCCACTAAGGGTAATATTATATTGGCGCATGCAGAGGACGAAGTCATTTTATTATAATTAAGACGTTACGTCTAGACAGATGCTCGTTTAGAGCATGATTTATGTGAAACAGTTAAGTTTTAGGTTTTGATCAGTGAAGTGCGTATTATAAGTGTTTTTACTTGGTTTATGTAAGTGAATTTTTATTATAATAATGGCTTTTTGGCGACCTTTTAAGGTAGATGAAAGCGAATTATTACATGTTGAATTACCTTCGGTACCGACCGTGGCATCGCCAGTCGAAACATGTCCGGAGTTTAATAAAGATTTACATGTTCAAAGTCAACGAATAATTCTAAATATTTACGGCTGTTTAAAAAAAGAAAATCCGGCACAGTCAGATAAAGCCATTATAAAAAGAGTTAACGAATTAACACAACATTCGATATCTACAATTTATCGCGTAATTAAAACAAGCGATGTTACAGATCATTCGGTAAAGCGAAAGAAAACTAATCATAAGTTACAGAAAGTTGACGATGCAGCAAAAGATGTCATTAGACGAATTGTGTACAATCTATATAAGGAAAAATCGGTGCCAACATTAGAAATGATCCGGGATAAGTTACGCGATTACCCTGATTACAATTACCAGTCATTGGAAACTCTTCGAGGAATTTTATTAGATTGCGGATTTAAACACAAAAAAAATTGATAATCGGATGGTTATAATGGAACATCGTCAAGAATATTTGCGTAAAATAAAAGAACACCGGGAATCAAATAGGTATATAGTGTTTCTAGATGAGACATGGTTTGATACTCATGATGTTGGTCAGTACGGTTGGGTAGAGGAAACTCAAAATTGCAGTTTAAATGCACCGTGTTCAAGAGGAACCTCCCCTTACCCAAAAAAAAAAATTAGACAGTATTACGATGGCCATGGTCACGTAAGAAACTACAATAATTTCAAGATTCTCGGGAACGCATCCGAGCCATTATGTGTGTCCTTGGTTCTCAGTTGAATAACTGATCTCGATCATGACAATAGATATAGTTACAATATAATATAGTTACACTTACTACAAAACGATCATAAAAATAACAACGTATTTATGCCATTAATTTAAAGTCTTAATTATCGGTCGACGGTACGCCCATGAATACAATTATTTCTATGGTTAAACATCGTTTTTGCAGATTCAGTTAGGTTTTGATATACCTATAAATAATATTTGGTTAAAATGTTAAAACTTTTTATTGTGTCCCATCTTAAATTGGTTATAATATTTTGGGACGCCTATGGCTGGACCTTATCGGCACGGCTGCGTCAAAGGTGTCGGCTTCGTTACCTTTCTTTGCGGTTTCACTTAACTTTAGTTAAAGTATACCTTCAATAAGAGTGTTCAAATTGTCTGATATTAATTTGATTAGAATTCTTGTCTTCTATGGACATGTGGCCATTTTTTGAGGTAGAAATAACTAGCAAAGCATATGAATCTGTAACTATGTGTCCCTGTTTTGCTAGAGAATTAAAATAAGCTTTGGATGAAGAATGACTGTGATTTTGTTCAATCCCCAGGAAGCATGGAAATTGTTTACACTCACTTACTTTCAAGAAAATGCTAGCCTGTCAGCCTTGCTTATACGTGGAACACTTCCTTGTTGACTTTTTATTTTTGGTCTTGAATGGTCTCCCACCTTTAACACAGGCTAACCTCAGATAATAGTATTTCAGAGCCGGATTAATATCCACCACAGTATTAGGATTTTGTTGTCTTTGATTGTTATTTGTTCTGCTCTCACGCAACCAAAACTCATTGTTTGTGACTTTCTTGTATTCCACCAAAACACAATTAAAATTTTCATATGAAGAAAATTCATCACCCACTCATATTTTATAGTTTTTACGCAAAACTAAAACAACACAATGTTTATATATCATTTAAAAGACGTAACTATTATTATTTTAGGTTAGAACTGCCGGCATTCCGTTTTGGCCGTATCTGGACCGGCGCCGACACCAGAGAAATTTTGTACTCGGGTGCCGGCGCCGGTATCCATGCATCAATATTTTGGGAACCAGCGCCAGAAGCGGAGTCACGTCCAATATTTTATGCAAAAAATCTTGATTTGCCATTTTTGTTAATAAAAATGTATTTTTGTCATTTTTCTTTTCATCAAACAGTCCAAATATACCATTAACTGTTTGAACAATTCCATTAAAACATGAACGTCATTAACGTGCCGTCGGGGGGCTAGATGGTGCAAGCCCCCCTCCCCCGCATCCGCGTCCTAACTGCGCCCCCTAGAGATTCACTGCCTACTATGACCACATACTCTCCAATAAAAGGTAAGTTACTTGGTGCCCCCAAATCATTGTGCCCCCCCCCCCCCCAAAGGCACGCCACGCCACTGAAGGAGGTCTGGTCTCTGGTAAATTCGACAGAAAATCGATTTTCTTTTTGTTAGATTTAATGGAAACTTTATCTAGTAAGCTAAAAATGTCTTTACCTTTTTTGAGAATGTCAATTATTTCGGTATTTTTTATCACTTACGCCGCATCGGAATGGATTTATGACATAAAGTCGGTCACTGTTTAAGGCAGGCGTCAAAGAGATTTTTCATAAATAAAAAAAATCAGCTGTCTCTGATCTTGCTTTATTATTAATTAATTTAATTTTGACGCACGTGCTAATAGCTGCCGTCAGTGTTCTTAAAAATATTGGAAGTGACCGTCAGCACGACATCTTTTCAAATACACTGGGATTTATATGCTTTTCTGTAATTTTGGGAAGCGCTCTAGCCGAAGATGAGGATTTATCTATTTCAAAAGTTCTTATTATGACACCAAAATTAAAAATCATTAATTTAAAAGCACCAGCCATTAAATTATTACGTATGATTTTAAATAAATGGGGTACACCTGAGCAGACCCGAGCAAATTCGAACGAAAATTATAGGGTATGGGTGGGTACAATATGTACAAATGTATATCACGAGATGCAGTTCACCCACACTTGTCAGTTTAAAGCGCAATTGACACAGTGTGAAGCAACATGATGCACGTAAATTATTGAAGTTGTCGGTCCTTTCATGTATCTGACTACGTCAGTAAGGACTTTTCAACGTTTTTGTTATATATTATGTGTTACTAGTCCTAGTGAAACCTAATAATAAAACTTCTTAATAAAACCTTATACAAAAGAAAAGGCACATTTCACTCTTGAACGTGTGTAGATGAACTTTTTATTAATCAGATATTTTTTTGTTTTGAGGTAATATCTCAAGACCCGCCCTGTATACTACTTTTCAAGTCTAACGTATATGTACATTCATATATATTTTTCTATAATCAATCACCGCCGGCGACGCTATGAAAAATTTGGTAGGATTAAAAAATAGTTAATTACCTATGTATGTATCTGTAATATTTCGGATATCTAAGAAATTTTACCTCTACATCCTCCGATCTTTTGCAAAACTCAAAAATATATGTTTTTTTCTTTAATATGATTACCTATCGCATTTACGCAAAATATTGATGGTATGGTACCAAAAAATATATGTAAACTATTTTTTGGTATTCTTGGTTTTATTTTTGTATTTGTAATATATCCCTTTAAATCAAATATTTTCTTGGGCCCAACAGATATTTAAAATGGTCTAAAGAACGCATATTACCACTTGTCCATCTTTTTGGGCTTTGAATTTCACGAAATCCCGTCCGACAGTCAAGCCACCGTCGAGAGATATTCTAAATTCTAAATAATTCTCGACGCGGCGGTCAAACAAGCAACTTAACTTAACAGCAAGCGAAACGCGGCAACAACGGATAGCATTTCGGCTGCACGCGGCCGCCGATTACGTATGAAATTCCGATGGATTTTCTCTCCGAAAGAGAAAATCCATCGAGGGGTATATGGCGTTTATAATATATGAGCATGATCGTTCTTATGCGTAGCTATAATTTTCTTTGATAATACTTTTGAACGTTCCAGCGACGGCAGCTGTTCATCGGTGAGCACTAGGTTATGAGTTAGTAGTGTGGTTCACTTTTCTAACAAGGCGCCACCCAGTCTGTATAACTTGCTTTAAGTGAAGAAGAACCACCAGACTGGGAGATGAACTCTTAGAAAAGATGTTAAAAATAAAAAAAGGAGATTACCATTGACTAAATTTAATGTTTAGTACTTGTTTACGTAAAAAAAGGAATAAATTCATTAACAATAATTAAAAATTAAGGTTTCTGATTGCAGAATTTCAATTCTTAAAATACCTCCACCCCAACTTAATTACACATTCGCATGGTTGATTCGTCAATCAAATTGACACGCACAAAAAATATAACACTAATAAATCAGAAAAGTTTTACAGAGGAGAATAATTTATGAAATTTATATCATTTTAAATGAGGTATTAATTCGCATAAAAATTATAAAAATTAATATTTAAAGCATGACAGATCATATTTGACTGATGTTAATTCATACAAATACATGGAATATACTGGCCTTTGCTATCAGCATATTTCTTTAGCAGGAAAAGATCCATAAATGATTGTCCGGAATTTGTCAGGAACTAACCATGAAACACGTATTATCCAGGCAAGAAACATAAGTAGGTAAGAGGAATAAAATGTACTGGAACATTGTACACCAGTGTGTACCCCAACAACAAAAATTCTAGAACAACAATAAAAAAGCAATAAGTAATGGCATATTATACGTTGTTGAAGGTATCTTACCTCAAAATATATTTGAGAGTTTTTGAATCGAAACAAGCATTTCTTGACGAAAATACAGGAACTTGAAGGTAGATAAAGGCATATTCTAATGAAAGAGCTGAAATAAGAAACGAATTTTCACAAGATGATCAAGAAAAAACTGTATTATAATTAACATACCTGAATGAAGAATGAAGGCATGGAGGAATACGACTACGTGCCATCTTCATCATTCAGCATCAGCACAGTGTCCAAAAAAGTTGTTAATAAGGTAATGGAAACTCTTAAGACGCGAAGGAACCATTCTATAATAAAAAACTTAAGATACAAAAGCCCAAACTGGATTAAGGGATGGCTCTCGTGTGCAAAACACCACACTCGACATACGGACTTGCAGGAAATGTCTCTCTTAGCAACAGGAAAAAAGCCCTTTTGAAGATCCCGCTCAGAATGCTCTGAAATGGTACCTTGATGTTGATTTATTCCAACTTAAAAAATGATAGCATTCAAAAACTACATTGTATATGCATATTTACCTAAGCGACCAAATTTCTGCCAAAGAAGAGGTACGCAAACTCCATTATATTGATTTTTCACTATATTTCTAGCACCTAAATCAATTCAAAACTATGGTACTACGTTATATATATATATATCTGTATATATATATATATATATATATATATATATATATATATATATATATATATATATATATATATATATATATATATATATATATATATATACATATATATATATAAATGCTAGAAACTAGCGCGGATCGATACATAAAAAAAGGAGAATTATTGTGGGCATGTCCGCTGAATGAACAGAATGAAAAGTTAGAATGGTAACCCGTACGACACGTGTTTCTGCTCATTGGCTTCATCAGGCCCACGTATGTGACCGTGCCTCTCAACATAAGTCGAGACGCACCCGTCACATACGCAGTTACGGGTGTAACCTTAAAAAAAGAGAAACAAATTTTAACGAGGACCACAAACAAGAGCCAGTACACCCATTTGTGGCTTCAGCCAAAAGACCCCTTTTTTAGGGGCAACAATTAGCGTCGCCGACGGAGGCAACTATAGCCACCTGCCGTGGTATCCTATAAGTCCAAGAGAAGAAAAAAATGCTAGAAACTAGCGCGGATCGATACATAAAAAAAAGGAGAATTATTGTGGGCATGTCCGCTGAATGAACAGAATGAAAAGTTAGAATGGTAACCCGTACGACACGTGTTTCTGCTCATTGGCTTCATCAGGCCCACGTATGTGACCGTGCCTCTCAACATAAGTCGAGAAGCACCCGTCACATACGCAGTTACGGGTGTAACCTTAAAAAAAGAGAAACACATTTTAACGCGAACCACAAACAAGAGCCAGTATACCCATTTGTGGCTTCAGC
The DNA here is from genome assembly GCA_963971165.1 of Philopedon plagiatum. Lineage (NCBI taxonomy): Eukaryota > Metazoa > Arthropoda > Insecta > Coleoptera > Curculionidae > Philopedon > Philopedon plagiatum. The sequence goes on from OZ020190.1 coordinate 55,400,351, forward strand.
CAAAAGACCCCTTTTTTGGGGGCAACAATTAGCGTCGCCGACGGAGGCAACTATAGTCACCTGCCGTGGTATCCTATAAGCCCAAGAGAAGAAACAAATGCTAGAAACTAGCGCGGATCGATACATAAAAAAAACGGAGAATTATTGTGGGCATGTCCGCTGAATGAACAGAATGAAAAGTTAGAATGGTAACCCGTACGACACGTGTTTCTGCTCATTGGCTTCATCAGGCCCACGTATGTGACCGTGCCTCTCAACATAAGTCGAGACGCACCCGTCACATACGCAGTTACGGGTGTAACCTTAAAAAAAGAGAAACAAATTTTAACGAGGACCACAAACAAGAGCCAGTACACCCATTTGTGGCTTCAGCCAAAAGACCCCTTTTTTGAGGGCAACAATTAGCGTCGCCGACTTGGCTCCGTTTGGCCGCCGTTGGCGACCGTTTGGCTGGAGCCACAAATGGGTGTACTGGCTCTTGTTTGTGGTCCTCGTTAAAATTTGTTTCTCTTTTTTTAAGGTTACACCCGTAACTGCGTATGTGACGGGGCGGCTCGACTTATGTTGAGAGGCACGGTCACATACGTGGGCCTGATGAAGCCAATGAGCAGAAACACGTGTCGTACGGGTTACCATTCTAACTTTTCATTCTATTCATTCAGCGGACATGCCCACAATAATTCTCCTTTTTTTATGTATCGATCCGCGCTAGTTTCTAGCATTTTTTTCTTCTCTTGGGCTTATAGGATACCACGGCAGGTGGCTATAGTTGCCTCCGTCGGCGACGCTAATTGTTGCCCCCAAAAAAGGGGTCTTTTGGCTGAAGCCACAAATGTGTGTACTGGCTCTTGTTTGTGGTCCTCGTTAAAATTTGTTTCTCTTTTTTTAAGGTTACACCCGTAACTGCGTATGTGACGGGTGCGTCTCGACTTATGTTGAAAGGCACGGTCATATACGTGGGCCTGATGAAGCCAATGAGCAGAAACACGTGTCGTACGGGTTACCATTCTAACTTTTCATTCTGCTCATTTAGCGGAAATGCCCACAATAATTCTCCTTTTTTATGTATCGATCCGCGCTTAGCATTTTTTTCTTCTTTTGGGCTTATAGGATACCACGGCAGATGGCTATAGTTGCCTCCGTCGGCGACGCTAATTGTTGCCCCCTAAAAAGTGGTCTTTTGGCTGAAGCCACAAATGGGTGTACTGGCTCTTGTTTGTGGTCCTCGTTAAAATTTGTTTTACTTTTTTTAAGGTTTCACTCGTAACTGCGTATGTGACGGGTGCGTCTCGACTTATACTGAGAGGCACGGTCACATACGTGGGCCTGATGAAGCTAATGAGCAAAAACACGTGTCGTACGGGTTACCATTCTAACTTTTCATTCTGTTCATTCAGCGGACATGCCCACAATAATTCTCCTTTTATATATATATATATATATATATATATATATATATATATATATATATATATATATATATATATATATATATATATATATATACATATATATATATATATATATATATATATATATATATATATATATATATATATATATTGTGACGATATTTTTCAATTTTCGCTTGCAGTATCTCCTCTTCTTTTCGTTCACGTTGTTCCATGTAAAGATTTTTTGATTTTTGTTAGTTTTGGGTTTTCTTGTATAAAGTTTTGCTTGTCACAGAGAGGTTGACAAGGTTGACAGGTTTTTGTTTGAACATTGTACTTTTGTCTACTCGGTACAATAAACAATTCTCATGACGACCATCGACTATAAAAGGCAGTCCGGAACGCAGAGAGAGTCAGTCTGGCTCCAGATCCCGACAACTGCAGAACTCCTAACCTAAAAGGGTAAGCAAACAAATTTTGTTTATTTATTTCAGTTGATGAATAGGATTTTATTATCCCATAAATTCGTCGCTGATCCTGCTGTTGCGACCTGCCACGAGCGTAGCACCCCGAAACAGCGGAGCCCCATTTTAACCTCTGCTATTGAGATTACACACGGTTGACCTGCCACGGGTGTGATTCTCTTATATAGCGAGGCCCCCTTAATTTTTTTTTATTCTGCTGTCGGGTCTGCGCGCGGTTGACCTGCCACGAGCGTAGCACCCCGAAACAGCGGAGCCCCATTTTAACCTCTGCTATTGAGATCACACACGGTTGACCTGCCACGGGTATTTATTCTCAGTGGAGATGATCTATTGATCTAGGTTAACCTAAGATTTAAAGACTTCGTTAACGTAAATGGGTTTTCTTTTATTACTCCAGAATTGTATAAAATATAACGTCAAATTCATAAAAAAAAACGAAGACTCCTCTGGAAAAGGCCTATCGCCATGGACTCGTCTTCTTCAGGGGATTTGCTTTTCTTAGGGCAATACTATGTTCTGATATTGGATAGCTATAAGGAAAAGTAAATGTGCTACACTACATCAATGAGAAGGGGTTTCTGGATATTCGTATAAATTTCCCATCTTTTCTTCTTCTGTAATAGTTTAGTTAAAGGAGAAACCAATTTAGAATAATTTGGAATAAAACGTCTGTACCAAGATGTAACTCCGATGAATCGACGAACTTCACGGACATTCTTTGGTTCTTGCATGTTTTGAATAGCGCTCACTTTTTCGGGATCTGTACTAATACCTTCTTCTGATATGTAGTGACCTAAATATTTTAAACTCTTTTGAAAGAATTTACATTTTTCTGAATTTATTCTTAATTTTGCGTCACGCAATCTTCTAAAAACTTCCTTAACATTTTGTACATGTTCAGAAAAATTTCTTCCTAAGATAATTATATCGTCTAAATAAACAAAAGCTTTTGAATCTAATTCTGGACCAATGATAGAATCTAGCAATCTTTGAAAAGTTGCTCCAGCTGAATGTAAACCAAAAGGCATAACTTTAAATTGAAATAAACCTCGTTCTGGAACTGGAAACGCCGTAATTGGCTTACTGCCTTCAGAAAGTGGAACTTGCCAATAACCTTGTTTTAAATCTAAACTAGTAAAATATTTTGAACCCCGTAATTTGTCCAAAATGGCGTGAATAAAAGGTAATGGATAAGCATCTTTTTGAGAAACGTCATTAATTTTACGAAAATCAATACAAAACCTTGGTTTTCCGTCCTTTTTCTTTACAATTACTACAGGTGAACTCCATGGACTATTTGAAGTTTCTATGATTCCGTCTTCAAGCATTTTATTTACTTCTTCGTTTATGATTGCTTGCATCGCAGGATTTTGGGGCCGATATCTTTGCTTAATGGGTCTTGAATTAGTTAAATAAATTGTATGTTTCGTTAGTGGCGTGGGACCATGAACTTTTTCAAATTTTGGCAATTCTTCTTCTAGGAATTGTTGAAGTTTTTGTTCTTCATATGTTTCAGTGCATAGGTTTTCCAACATCTGTTCTTGACCCTTTACATCTTCGGAAAATTGTATCGTATAAGGTATGGTTGAATTCTGCAACCATATAATTTCCTTCGAGACCGGATCCAATAATATTTTTCTTTTGCTAAGCAAATCCATACCCAAAAGTATGGGAAAATTTAAACCAGGTAAACACCAAAAAATTTCTAAATCTGGTTCATTTTTGATTTTAAAAGGAATGGAAAATTCTTCAAAGATCCTTAAGATTTCGCCGTTGGCGACTCTTATAAAATTTTGGGATTTTCTTCTTTCAAAGTTTAATTCTCGACATAATTTGGCGACACACGGTGGTTCAAAAGGAATAAAAGTCGATCGAAATTGATATTTTTCAGTTTTTTATATCATGCTAAACATACAAGATAATCGTTCTTCTAGTACCTGGTCAACTTCTGAAATACATAGTTACAAAATTAAATTACGTAGAAAGACAATATAACTCCCAAAACATGCGATAAAACACATGTATTTCAAAGTAAAATTGAATTCTCTGAAATGCGGCCTTCTCTGTGAGCTGTGCAAAGTTTCTGTTACGAAATTTCTGAAAAAAATGAACATGGGGCGAAAATGTGGAGTTTTAGCTACCATCTGACCGTATTACTTTTCTATGAAATTTTACCTGCCTTCAAATTACCTAGTACCTAAAGTACCCTTCATATTCGACTATTTTTCATACTAATCCTATTCTACGAAACAGAGGACGCAAGAGGACAATATAATTCTTATTTTAAATTAAGGGTTAGGGTCTCAGTTAAACAAGACCACTTAATTTGTTTGCATCGGTTTGCCCCCCTGTGATAGAGGGTTCCGACAGTGTCTCGTGCACCTGATACGGCAGTGCTCTCTTTGCGCGCATCCTTGTCGGTCGCTTGCTATTATCTATTGTGATATTGTGTGTTGTGGTGAATCCTTAGCTTTCAACGATGGCGGTTCGTCCAATTACGCATTTGTCTTTACATGAAAAGTTTAGAGAAAATAGCGAGTTATCCCTCGATGTTCGAAAACATCATGTTATAGACTATTTGAAGGACGTTTTTCATACAAACGGAAATGAGGCTGCTACACAGGCCCTCATAACTTTCACTAGAACAAATTTTTTTGCCCCATATAGTACAAGGTGGAAAAGTGTAAATAGAAATAATGAGCGGTTTCTACAGAAATTTGCCATATGGCTTGACGAGGAATTAAAATTCCCGGATATTGTTCTTCATTGTGTGCCTACTCCAATAAGTAGTGAACCTTCAACATCCAGAACAGGTAAGCCAAACTATAAACCTCTTTGGAGAAAGAAATTTTTGACTTTTCCGCAAATAGAGAAATTGATTAGAAAATGAAAAATTCCAATGTACAGTTTGAAATGGAAGAACCAATCTGTTCTTGCTCATCACTTCATACAAGTAAGTTTTTACTTTTTAACATTTTACAGTTTTAAATATTAAGTGTATCAAGTGTTGAGCCCGAACAGATTAGTTCTTCCAGTACAAACTATTCATTTGAATTTTAGTTTTTTAATCAATTTCTCTATTTGCGAAAAAGCCAAAAAGTTCTTGCTATATAATACATTCGCAAAAATTAATATGAATATAAAACTTTTCTCACCAATTTTTAATAATGATAACAATGTTTAGGTCCCGGTCGCAAATCTAAATTGAAGATTGCTCTGATGTTGTCAAGCGCAGGAAAACTGCAGAACTTCGAACTACAAAATCTTCTGAAGAGGCACAACAATGAAATTGCGAGAAAAGGGCGATGAAGGGGCTGCTAAATTGTTAAGAGAAGCTGTAACAACTCCATCACGAAGATCTTCAAGAAGAAGAGGATGTTGATGATGATTTATAACATCATTTCGCATACCATCGCATTGTACGCTTTTGCATATTGTGATTTCATTTTGCAATGTCAATCTTTCAATATAACTGTTGTTGTAAAAATTGTTCATTGCTAATATATACTTATACAAGATTTGAAATAGTTCAAATAAACTGTAAGTTGGAAAATCGCATTTTTTTTCTTATTTCTAGATAATATAGAAATAGAAACCCCTTGCACAATCGCGAGGAGCTTCTAAACGGAGCCTCATTACGCTCATATGATTAAAAAGTCAAAATGCACAGTAAAGGGCCCCCAAGAAATTGGGGCCCCGGGCCCCTCTGGGCTCTGTGCATCCCTAATGCATCGCCCTGTATTTTTAGTCTTACAATACCACACAATTTCATTTGAAAAGCTTTTTATTTTCGAGATATGAATTTCGATCGACTTTTTTTCCTTTTGAACCACTGTGCGACATCTTCATTCATGAAAGATTTACTTGAACCTGTATCAACGACTGCATTTAATACAACATCGCCAACTGTTATGGGAACATAAATAAACATATTATTTTTAGATATATTTTCTTCTGAAACTGGACAAAGATTCACATTAATTTGAAGAATTAATTTCTGGAACATACAAGGTTAACTCAGAGGAAGGATAGTGAAACCTTGTAGAAAGTCTATCCTCATTTAGTTTTCCGCTACAGTATTCGTTTGAATAAAATTCCATCTATCATTCGGATTTGTATCTTCATTTAACGGCATATCATTTCGTCGAAATGAGTTCTGGGTACCACCACCCTGATTTATATTACGTCGAAACTCATTTTCGTTATTTCTTATTGCTCGATTCCTTTGACAGTCACAATTTCTAGTTAAAACACCTAGGCGATGACAGTTGAAGCAGTGGATTCTTCTTGAAGGATCGGGAAAACGATTTTGACCTGGGTAATTATTACCCGATGTCCTGGTATTATCGTCATTTCTTCTATAATTAACATTCATATTTTTTCTATTAACTTGATTCTCTTCATTTTTAATTTTTTCGAAGTTTTCTGTTAATCTTAACAAATCTTGTGTACTTCTTACGTCCTCTTTTCTAATGTAGTACTTGTATTCCGGTTTAAGATTTCTGTACATTATATTCAGTTTTCTTTCTTCCGAAAAAGCACCATGACGTACAAATAGTGACTGAATTTCTAACACGTACTGTCGGCCAGATTCATTTTTCTTTTGTTTTCTGTTTAAGATTTCTTCTTCTACCTCTTCGAGATAATCCGATTTGAAAAAGAATGACTTGAAATCTTCTTCAAAGGCGTCCCAGCTAATCCAAGAATATTTACTCATTACTCATTTCAAACCATTGATAAGCTTGGTCGCGCAGAAGCTCTGGCATTGCACTCAGTACTATTTCGTCTGGAATCAAATATTCGCTTTTCAAAACCTTAAGCTTGTTTAAAAATATCGAAGCTTCTTCAAAACGCCTTCCATTAAAAAATATTCCCCACCTTCGAACTTGGTTTAACATATCTCTTTTCTTCTCTAATGACGTGTTGTTTATTACAACGTCATTTTGTTGATTTGATGGATTAGATAAACGTTTCTTGTAAGCATTAAAATATCTTTGACGAAGTTCCTCAATTGTTCCTTCATTATTTCATCCCCAGTTTTCCAGATCTTCAATCAAAATCGATCTGTTCAACTTGAAAATCCATGAAAAACGAGGATCTTCAACTTCTTCGGGTTCAACGTGGCTGGAACGTCGTCCTTTATTACGATTAGGCATGATAAAGTTAGAAGATAATAAAAATTTTCTCGGTTAACTCCCAGCGACTGTTATATTGCAAAATCCGCTTGTCGGATTTCCAAAATTCCTTCACCAATGAACTCCTTGGGTCCAAATTATTTGAAATCGACTCTTATTTTGACTTCGCACAGCTTCGGAAGCGTTCGGCAATCTTCGGCAAACTTCGGCAATCTTCGGAAATTTTCGGAATATGCTCCAAATCGTAAAGATTTGATGTTAGTTCATTTCGGGTAAGTTCGGGTATTTTCGGAAAATGTCAAATCCAAAAAGGAAATTCTTCAATTCGCAAAGAAAAGTTAAAAGTTTGATGACATTTAATAGTTTTCGAGCTACAATCGAAAACAGTAATTCCTCAGGTTACCAATCTTCAAACTTCGATAACAACCATTCTTGACAAAAGTGACAGTTTAAAATCTTCTGAATTGACACTTCAACGTCAACTGGAAATACTTCAAATCTTCGGGATGTCCCTGCTCGGGCGCCAAATGTAACAACCTCGGGTATTTATTCTCAGTGGAGACCTAAGTCAAATTTACCACAACTTAATTCAGCAGGGCTAATTACCACGAGATATACATAAACAAAGAACCCTAAGCAAATATAATAATTTATCCACCCAACTTCTTCTTTTAAAAATTTTAAAAATGAAAACTATACTATTGAAACACACAGTAAATAACATACTTTGCGTTCTACAAAAAAATGTTAATATACTAAAAAAATATTATAAAAATGAAAAAAAGTTTTTATCTTGAAAATAATCCATCATACAACTGCTTCTCAGACCAACAAGATAAATCAAATTGAAACATTTTAATATCTGAAATGTCTTCCTATAAACCTAGAAATTCGAGGTGCGTATTTTGTTTTATTTTAATTTTTCAAAAGATTAATTATTCGTCTTGTAATGATTGTCCATACAAACATAAAAAAAAATTTGTATCATTCTAAAAATAATTCCATAATTGTAGGTTTTTCTAAACTATAAATAAACAATTTTGAAAAAGCCTACTATGCTAGGCGAAACGTCAATTTAAAGATTTTCATTCATACAAACCTAGACCCAAGAAATAAAAGAATATATATATATATATATATATATATATATATATATATATATATATATATATATATATATATATATATATATATATATATATATATATATATAAATGAAATAAAGATTACGGGGATTCGGCCAGAAAGTCTTTATTATATTTTTCTTATAATGTGCCTAGCTTTCGAAATGTTTCATTTCTTCCTCAGGGCACTAAAAAATTAAATTAATTTATAATTTATTATTTAAAATTATAGGAAATTAGTAAAACTTACATTATATTTAAATATAAAGACAGTTAATTTTCGAAATTTTATGAAAAAATTGGTTGAAAAATATTCTACTTGGAATTTTGACAATATTTTTTGAAGTTGACAGTAAATAAAAAATTGGAAAAAAATATGTTAACTTGATGCAAGAGGTAGAAATCAGACATTTGACATATATATATATATATATATATATATATATATATATATATATATATATATATATATATATATATATATATATATATATATATATATATATATCTATTTGTACAACAAATATATATATATATATATATATATATATATATATATATATATATATATATTTTCTTTTATTTCTTGGGTCTAGGTTTGTATGAATGAAAATCTTTAAATTGACGTTATATATATATAGATATATATATATATATATATATATATATATATATATATATATATATATATACAGTGACCGGCAAAAAGTTCGCAACATATGGGAAAAATTTTTATTAGGAGAGTATCGGAAAAACTTTCCCAGGGGATCGGTTCTGCATGTCCAATAACCTAAAAATCGATTTTGACATACGTCACGTGACCACTGGTATAGCGTCAAATTAAAAAAAAAATTGTTAATTTACAAAAAGTGAGGTTAGTTGACGAGATATCAAAAAAAGTTATTTCAAAAAATTGCTTAGAATTAAATTCTAGGTCCTTGTGCAAAAAATTTTAAGATTTTATTTAAAAAAATTGGAAAACTCAATTTTTTTTAAATATTTTTTTATCGATTTACAAATTTCCGGTTTTTTTCATTTAGATAGCTTGGCTAATGTAAAGCCCATGTATCTGGATGAAAATAAACGAATGTAGTAGTTTTTTCTACAATTGACAGGACAAAATTAAAAAAAACAGGGTTTCGCCGGACGCTAGCTGTTGCAATGATTTGTATCTAGCAGCAGTGTCAAAATTTTAGAGACATTTCAATGAGATTACATTGAGAAAACCTTAATCGTCTTAAATATATCTGAAGTTCGACTTTTTGTAAAGTTAAGGGGATTAAAATAGATAATAAACAAAAAATTACCTGTTTATTTAATCGAAATTTTATAAACGAACACCAATGTAAGAAAAACTTAAAAGTAGTCAAATTCTGTACTAACAACACAAAAAATCATTGTTTTTCCTTGGGTGCACAAAATTTAAAACTCAGTATGACCACCATTTCTCTCCATACATACTGTTGTTCTCGAGCGCAACTCTCGATTAACATTTCGGAGCATTTTACGATTTATTTGCAATACACAATTTATAATGACATTCTCTAAATTTTGTATATTCCTAAAGGGTCGATGTTTGTACACAGGGTTCTTTAGGTATCCCCACATAAAAAAATCTAACGGAGTCAGATCTACAATTCTACAATTGACAGGACAAAATCGAAAAAATAGGTGTTCGCCGGACGCTCGCTGTTGCAATGGTTTGAATCTAATGAAATGACTGTATCAAGATTTTATTAAGATTTTTCGCACATAAATTTAACAACCAGGTCTATTTAGTTGTACTTAAAACTACCAAAGCAGGCTCTGAAATTAAAACAACCAAATAATCTAGTAGGTTAAAAACAACAGAAAAATGTCAAACAAATTATAATTTGTTTGATTTCAACCTATGTCATTGGTTTATGTCTCGCATCTTACTAAGTTTGATATTTTACATAAGTTTATTAATATTTTATTCCTTAAAATGGCACCCACACTACTTCTTCAGGAAAAGATAGAAATTATTTTAATTTCTGGAGATAATTACAAAAGCCATAGAGAAACAGCAGCAATTTTTAATGAGAGGCACCCCGATAAATCCCTCCATTATTCCACAGTATCTCGTCTAGTCAATAAATTTAAAGAAACGGGATCGGTAGAAAATCAGTATAAAGTTTCCCATGAAAAACCGGTAACAGGTGACGAAGGTTCTCTGGATGTGTGTTTGTCGATCACAGAAACACCCCAATTAGCAGTTAGTCAAATATCGGAGATCACTAACATTCACGAAAGATCTGTGCGGAGGATATTAAAAAGAAACAAATTTCATCCGTACAAACCTAAATTTGTACAAGTATTAAAAGATAGGGATTATGACGCCCGCTTCGATTTTTGTGCCTGGTTCCAGGGTATGATTGAGGAAGATTTTAATTTCCCAAAGAACGTTCTTTTCTCGGATGAAGCTACATTTACCTCTAACGGAACCGTCAGTTCACAAAACTGTAGATGGTGGGCCACCGAAAACCCAGACTTTGTAATTCAGAGTAAAGACCAATATAGTTTTAAGGTTAATGTGTGGTGTGGAATTTTCAACCTCAGAATAGTGGGACCTTTTTTCTTTAGAGACAATTTAAATTCAGAACGATATTTAGAATTTCTACAAACTGAGATATCTGACTTTTTAGACAATTTGTCATTAGCCGAAAGAAGAAATTTATACTTTCAACAAGACGGAGCTAGCATTCATTCCACAAATGAGGTGAAGAGATGGCTGGATCAAGAATTTGGAAACCAGTGGATAGGACGGTTTTCTGAAAATCCGTGGCCTGCGAGATCACCAGATCTGACTCCGTTAGATTTCTTTATGTGGGGATACCTAAAGAACTCTGTGTACAAACATCGACCCTTTAGGAATATACAAAATTTAGAGAATGTCATTAGAAATTGTGTATTGCAAATAAATCGTAAAATGCTCCGAAATGTTAATCGAGAGTTGCGCTCGAGAACAATAGTATGTATGGAGAGAAATGGTGGTCATACTGAGTTTTAAATTTTGTGCACCCAAGGAAAAACAATGATTTTTTATGTTGTTAGTACAGAATTTGACTACTTTTAAGTTTTTCTTACATTGGTTTTCGTTTATGAAATTTCGATTAAATAAACAGGTAATTTTTTGTTTATTATCTATTTTACTCCCCTTAACTTTACAAATAGTCGAACTTCAGATATATTTAAGACGATTAAGGTTTTCTCAATGTAATCTCATTGAAATGTCTCTAAAATTTTGACACTGCTGCTAGATACAAATCATTGCAACAGCTAGCGTCCGGCGAAACCTGTTTTTTTTAATTTTGTCCTGTCAATTGTAGAAAAAACTACTACATTCGTTTATTTTCATCCAGATACATGGGCTTTACATTAGCCAAGCTATCTAAATGAAAAAAACTGGAAATTTGTAAATCGATAAAAAAATATTTAAAAAAAATTGAGTTTTCCAATTTTTTTAAATAAAAATTTTGCACAAGGACCTAGAATTTAATTCTAAGCAATTTTTTCAAATAACTTTTTTTGATATCTCGTCAACTAACCTCACTTTCTGTAAATTAACAATTTTTTTTTTAATTTGACGCTATACCAGTGGTCACGTGACGTATGTCAAAATCGATTTTTAGGTTATCGGACATGCAGAACCGATCCCCCGGAAAAGTTTTTGTAATACTCACCTAATAAAAATTTTTCCCATATGTTGCGAACTTTTTGCCGGTCACTGTATATATATATATATATATATATATATATATATATATATATATATATATATATATATATATATATATATTCTTTTATTTCTTGGGTCTAGGTTTGTATGAATGAAAATCTTTAAATTGACGTTTCGCCTAGCATAGTAGGCTTTTTCAAAATTGTTTATTTATAGTTTAGAAAAACCTACAATTATGGAATTATTTTTAGAATGATACAAATTTTTTTTTATGTTTGTATGGACAATCATTACAAGACGAATAATTAATCTTTTGAAAAATTAAAATAAAACAAAATACGCACCTCGAATTTCTAGGTTTATAGGAAGACATTTCAGATATTAAAATGTTTCAATTTGATTTATCTTGTTGGTCTGAGAAGCAGTTGTATGATGGATTATTTTCAAGATAAAAACTTTTTTTTCATTTTTATAATATTTTTTTAGTATATTAACATTTTTTTGTAGAACGCAAAGTATGTTATTTACTGTGTGTTTCAATAATATAGTTTTCATTTTTAAAATTTTTAAAAGAAGAAGTTGGGTGGATAAATTATTATATTTGCTTAGGGTTCTTTGTTTATATATATCTCGTGGTAATTAGCCCTGCTGAATTAAGTTGTGGTAAATTTGACTTAGGTTGTTTATATCTTGTTTGTCATTAACAGTTTGTTTTTCTTTTTTTATGTGAATCATTTCCTTTATGACTAGTTTGTGGTAGTTTTTCTCCTGAGTTAAGATTGAGGTATTTTTGAAGTCGAACTCGTGTTTCTCATTTTTTTCGTGTTTGTGTAGGGCTGTGGATGCGTTTTTGGTGTATTTGTGACCATTTAGTCTGTTTTCTAGGTATTGAGTTGTCATTCCAATATATTTTTTTGGACAATTCAAGCAGGGGATGGAATATATTATATTTGACTTTTTTTGGGTTTAACTTTACTCTTTAGGGTGAAAAAAGTGATGATAGAAGGTTGTTGGCTTTATGACATGTCACTATGTTGTGTTTTTTAAAAATATGTTTGATTTTTCCGACAGTTCGTGGGTGTAAGGTATGCCGACATATCTTTCTAAAGCTCGTGTGTCAGGTAAGTTATCCACATCATTATTATTATTACTATTATTAGGTGCATTTTGTTATATATTCTAAAAATTCTTTGTTTTATTATTTTATTTATTAGTGTTTCTGGGAAGTTATTGTCTTTTAAAATTTTTTAACTTTATTTAATGTTATTGGGCGGAATTCTGGTGAGGTTAAGGTTAATGCTGTTAGGCCGATTATTACACTAATTTTTTGGGCTTTAGAGTGGTGTAAATAATAATTTAGGTAACGTCCTGACCAGGTATTTTTTGTAAACCATTTAGTTTTAAGAGTTTCATCGTGTTTGTTTCTGATTAGATTAAGGTCTAGGAAATTAATTGTATTGGTATATATATATGTATATATATATATATATATATATATATATATATATATATATATATATATATATATATATATATATATATATATATATATATATATATATATATATATATATAATATATACATATATATATATATATATATATATATATATATATATATATATATATATATATATATATATATATTATATACATATATATATATATATATATATATATATATATATATATATATATATATATATATATATATATATATATATATATATATATATATATATATATATATATATATATATACCGGGTGCCCACGAGTTTACTGGCCAGCTCGTTATTTTGTTAAGAAATAATATTTCGATTTAAAATTTTGGCAACTCGTATGGTTGCTTTAGATGCAGATTTTGAGTGCTCGAACATCTGACTATCGTTTCCGGTTCAACCGGAAATAGAGCCAGCTTTGTTATATTAAACCAAACACCCTGTATATTTTTTTAAATTTGGATTCTACGTAAAATTCTAATTATAAAACATGTATCATACCCTATACCTATCTTTAACAGTTTTCAAGACAATGGCGTTTGAAAATGTCGAAAGGGCCGCAAACTATACTGTTTTAACATAAAACAAATGAATATGCGAAAAGTTTAATATATTATTCTTACTTCTTTTTAGGGGCCCTGTATGCTTGTGTCATGACAATCTCACTTCCGGTGCAACCGGAAGTGCTACAAAATATGACATTCAGGCACAAATTACTTCAATAATTTCAATTGAACGACCTACTTTAAACCCTAAATTCTAATTTATCTGACTTTTCTCTATAATTTTTGTATACGCCATCCCAGGTCTAAAGTTGATAGTTCTTGAGATATGCACGGCTAAAAATTTAGATGCATTCCAATTTCAATCTTTCTAATTTTATCTACGCGGCTATGGAGATCATTTGCATTAAGAAAATGCAGAAAGGATAAACATAATTAATAGTATCAGAGTAGTGTTTGAAGTAATAATTTTATTAGGTTTTCATTTGAAAAAATAAGAAATTAGCCGTAAATTAAGTGTTCGACTTGTTGACCTTTTTCTCTCAGACGAACTCTTTGAAATTCCCTGAGCACGTTGTTCATTTGTTTTGGGGTGATATTATTAACAGAAAATATGAAAAGTGTCTTGTATCCATAGCCATCTTGATTAAGTAATTGGAAATTGACATTGATATGATCATGAAGCAGTTCAAGCGACAGATGATCTCCATAGCCGCCTAGATAAAATTAGAAAGATTGAAATTTGGAATACATCTAAATTTTTAGCTGTCCATATTTCAAGAACTATCAACTTTAGACCTGGGATGGTGGAAAAGTCAGATAAATTAGAATTTAGAGTTTAAAGTAGGTGGTTCAATTGAAATTATTGAAGTAATTTGTACCCGAATGTCATATTTTGTAGCACTTCGGGTTGCACCGGAAGTGAGATTGTCATGACACAAGCATACAAGGCCCCTAAAAAGAAGTAAGAATAATATATTAAACTTTTCGCATATTCATTTGTTTTATGTTAAAACAGTATAGTTTGCGGCTCTTTCGACATTTTCAAACGACATTTTCTTGAAAACTGTTAAAGATAGGTATGGGGTATGATACATGTTTTATAATTAGAATTTTATGTAGAATCCAAATTTGAAAAAATATACAGGGTGTTTCGTTTAAAATAACAAAGTTGGCTCTATTTCCGGTTGAACCGGAAACGATAGTCAGATGTTCGAGCACTCAAAATCTGCATCTAAAGCAACCATACGACTTCCCAAAATTTCAAATCGAAATATTATTTCTTAACAAAATAACGAGATGGCCAGTAAAATCGTGGGCACCCGGTATATATATATATATATATATATATATATATATATATATATATATATATATATATATATAAGGGTGCTTCGTTTTAGGCGACTTTTTTTTTTGGTCCATTGACGGAATAATGTTATAAACATATAAAAAAAATTCTCACCAAAGATGAGCTCTTAATTTTAATTGTAAATACTCGCGCAATGAATTTGAAAATTTCCCATTTAATTAACATGTAAATTTTTTATTTTTTTTCAATTATCTATAGCTTTGCGACATTTCATGATATTTAGTTGGCAGTAAGTGGAAATTACAGAGGAATTTTTCCTCTTTAAAAGTGACTGTAGCCAATTTATGTTTTGTAACCGGCCAATTTTTCTCGAATTTCATGTTTTTTTTAATTTTTCTCGTAAACCACCAACTTTACAACAAAATTGTATGTGAGTTTTCTATAGGGAATTTAATTTCCTACAAACAAAGTTATGTAAGCCATAACCGTAGAGCTAGTAGTTTTCGAGATAAATTCAATTAAACATCTCAAAATTTGAAAAATCGCTGTTTTATCCAAGATTTTAGTACTTTTTAATGAAATCATTGCTGACAAAATATATAATGTATAAGAATTAAATATAAAATATATATTACACATTGGTAAGTAATCACCAAAAATATTTCGTGTAATATGAAGCCGTTTCTTATTACCGTATTACTAGTAAATATGTATTTACCAGTATATATTATATATTTCTTCAGCCATAATATTTAGTATTGAAATCTAGCATACGGTAATAAGAAACGGCTTCATATTATACGAAATATTTTTGGTGATTACTTACCAATGTGTAATATATATTTTTATATTTCATTCTTATACATTATGTATTTTTTCAGCAATGATTTCATAAAAAGTACTAAAATCTTGGATAAAACAGCGATTTTTCAAATTTTGAGATGTTTAATTGGATTTATCTCGAAAACTACCTGCTCTACGGTTATGGCTTACATAACTTTTTTTGTATATATATATATATATATATATATATATATATATATATATATATATATATATATATATATATATATATATATATATATATATATATAAGTAGTGAATTTGTGTGCGCGCGAAATATGGACACTATCCCTGGATAGTATAAAAACCACACCAGATATGGATCCAAAAATAAATCCCCCCCACTCTTCACCCTACCAAATCCCCCACCCCTACCAAATCCCCCCACTCCCTACCAAATCCCCCCACTCCGTACCAAATACCTCCACTCCCTACCAAATCCACCCACTCTTCACACTACCTTATATAAATTCCTTAAAGCTATAATAAAACAAAATTCACAACAATGTCTTTGGCAGTACCTATTGATCTCTCATGGGACACAGAACATTGCGAAAGCTATAATCCACAAGACTACCTAGAAAACAATTTAATTTTAAGAAAACCGCCACCGAACCTATCCAAAAAAAGCGAAAAAACAATTTCGAAAATACGAAATAACGAGATTTGCGAAGCTTGAACAAGAACTAACTATTAATAATGTCTTGCGCAACAGCAAATGTGATGTTTAGTCATGTAAGTGGAAAGAAAACCTTGCAAGATTTTACTACCGATGAACTAAAAATGTTACCTTTGGAATATCTAATTAATTATGCAGACCCTTTGGAGCTCTTGGATGTATGGGGAAAATTACCAATGTCTTATAAATCAAGTTTTAATCTTCAAATTAAATTGCCATGTTTTATACATTACAATCGTCCTGACTGGAGCACACACTTCGATAGACCTCCTGTATCCCAGGAAGCATGTTTCATGTGCAATAGAAACATCAAGTAGACTAATGTAGATATTGTTATTTATTTCAAAAATAAACTGTATTTTAATAAATGTATTTTTTATAAATGTCAAACAAATTTCATTGGATTCATTGATTCACTTTACAGCGTACCACCTCTCTTTTAAACGCACAATCCTCTCTCCACAGCACTTCGCCCTACCAAATCCCCCCACTCTTCACCCCACCGCTTCCTCCCACTCCCTTCCCCGCTACTTCCAATCCATATTTAAAGCTATAACAAACCATTTTTGCGGTTAGTTATGTATCCTAAGTGGTTCATTATTACTACATATAACTTTAGTGTTTTATCAAGGTGGCGTTGTTCAGTTTGTAAAAAACTAATAGTAAATAAATCAAGTGCTTGTATTCAATATTGTACAAATTGTTGTCAACTGAGACCAGTTAAAATATCCCAAGAATGTGTTGACTTTTATAAAAGAAGAAAATGCTAAAATATGAAGTAAAAATAAAGGTGTTGGAACTCCAATATCATCTTATTACAGTAAAATACAGACTTTTGCAAAAAAATTATGGTAGTGAAATACTAGCATTGTATGATGAAGCTATTATTAAGGAATCTACAACAGTTAAACATTTTAATGATCATTTGACGATAATAAATTTGGGATTAGATTCACATGAAAAGTAAACTTGTAAAAAGTGATGATGAAGTGAAAATTTTAACTTCCGCGTTTAAAAGCAGGATTGTGTCCTACTTGTTGCTTCCATCGAAAAAGTACGTGGACATTGAAGAATTTTTTGATGAAGTACAACAAAAGTTTGTAAGTTTACTTTCCGAACAGTTAGCTAAGCATAGAAGTGTTAAGATTAATGTAGAACTATTTGGTCAATATCTCTTACAAACGAAAGAGACCTTAGAGACTAAATCATTTAATACCAAAAATAAGGTCATAACTTCAACAACAGATTTATCTGATATTTATAAGAAGTTCTTGTCTGAAATTAAAGAGAAAGTAGCAATATTTGCTGAGAATGGTTCGGGTTGGGCATTGGAAAAAATATTACATTTGGAGCTTAATATAAATAAATTTAATCCAATTAGAGCTTCATCCTATATACCTTTACCAAAACAAATTTCAAATAAACAAGGTGTAATTAACATCAAAAATAATGATTCACACTGTTTCGGATGGAGTGTGATTAGTGCATTATTTCCAACTGAAACAAATGTTGATAGAACAAGTTCATATCCAAATCCTTTTGATTTTTTAAATTTTGAAGGAATAGAGTTTCCTGTAAAGTTGAAAGATATACGAAAATTTGAAACTCTTAATCAAATATCTATAAATGTTTACGGTTTGGAGAGTGTTTATGAAGATAGTAAATTAAAGTATGAAGTAGTCGGTCCTCTTCATTACACCAGTAAAAAACTTCCAGTACATATAAATTTGTTGTTGATAAGTGAAGGTGAAAACAATCATTATTGTTGGATTAAGGATATGTCAAGATTAGTTTCAGCACAAGTAAATAAAAATCATTTAAAAAAGTATTTCTGTGATGGTTGTTTAATTTATTTTACTTCGATGGAAAAATTAAAACAACATCAATCACATGATTGTAATCATTTGGTTACAAATGTTCCTACCATTGATATTAAAATTAATAAGTATGGTCAGCATATACCAGAAAATATTTTACAATTTGAGAATTTTCAAAAACAACTAAAAGTTCCATTTGTCATATACGCAGACTTCGAATGCTTTTTAAAACCTTTGCAGTTTGAGCAACCAGATAATGAACAGAATTCTTATACTTTAAATACATTTAAACATGAACCTTATGCTTTTTGTTACCTTATTAAATGTTCATATGATGATTCTTTGTCCGTATTAGACTACTATTTTGGTATGGATGCCGCTGATGAATTTTGTAAACGAATTGAAGGTCATGTTCATAGAATTTATAATGATCATCTTAAACCTGTAGTAAAAATGCTTCCTTTATCAGATGAAGAAGAGCTGGCTTATAAAAAAACAAATATTTGCCACATTTGCAATAAAAAAGTTGAAGAAAATGAAAAAGTAAGGGATCATGATCACTCCACTGGTAAATTTCGAAATGCAGCTCACAGTATCTGCAATCTAAATTTTAAAATTCCAAATTTTATACCCATCTTTTTTCATAATTTAACTGGTTATGATAGTCATTTATTTGTTAAACAACTGTTGTTGATGTACTTGCACAAACCAAAGAAAAATATATTTCGTTTTCAAAATCCATATTAGTTGACAAAGTAAAAGACAAGGATAATAAAGAAAAAAATCAGTTTATTAAAATGAGATTTTTAGATTCATTCCGTTTCGTTGGTTCCTCTTTGGAAAAGCTTGGTGCAAGCTTGGAACCAAATCAATGCATTGAGATTAAAAAATATTTTGAAGATCCTAACCAGTTTAATGAAATTCGAAAAAAAGGTGTTTATCCTTATTCTTATGTTGATTCTATGGATAAACTGTATGAAAATCAACTCCCAGCTATTGAACATTTTTATGATAAACTTAAAGATGAACCTATGTGTCCATCGGATTACAATAGAGCAATTAATATTTGGAATTTATTTAATTGTCAAAATCTTATGCATTATACCAAAATTTACTTAATATCCGATGTTCTCATATTAACAGATTTTTTTGAAGCTTTTCGAAATGTATCTTTAAGTAACTTTAAGCTAGATCCTGCACAGTATTATAAATTACCAGGTTTAAGGTGGGATTCAATGTTAAAAATGACTGATGTTAAATTAGAATTATTAACGGATATAGATATGATACATTTTTTTAAAAATAATATAAGAGGTGGTGTATGTCATTGCAGCATTCGAAAAGCTGAAGCTAATAATCCATTCTTGGAAAATTATGATCCAAGCAAACCAAATTCATTTATAATGTATTTAGACGCAACTAACTTGTATGGACATAGTATGAGTCAATGTCTCCCCGTAAGTGATTTTTCTTGGCTGAGCGAGGAAGAAATAGATGATCTTGATGTGATGTCTATATCTGATGATGCTGAATACGGGTTCGTTTTGGAAGTAGATTTAAAGTATCCTCAACGTTTACATCAAGAACACAATGAACTACCCTTTTTGGCTGAAAATACATGCGCACCAGGTTCAAAACAAAAGAAATTAATATGCAATTTAAACCATAAAGAAAAATATGTTATTCATTACCGAAATCTGAAACAGGTGCTTCAAAATGGATTAAAACTAACTAAAATTCATAGAGTTGTTAAATTCAAACAAGCAGCATTTCTTAAACAATACATCGATTTAAATACCGAAATGAGGAACAAATCTAAAAATAAGTTGGAAAAGGATACTTATAAATTATTTAATAATGCCATTTATGGGAAATCTTTAGAGAATATTGATAAACGAGTTGACATTAGATTAATCACACACTGGGAGAACATTGGTAAAAAGCAAGGTGCGCAGACATTGATTGCCAAACCAAATTTTAAAGATCGATTAGTTTTTAATGAAAACTTCGTCGCGATACAAATGGAAAGAGTAAAGATAACTTACAATAAACCCGTTTATGTTGGATTCACAGTCTTGGAATTATCAAAAACCGTTTTATATGATTTTTATTATGACTATATTAAGAGCAAGTATGGAGACGAAGCAATTTTGTTATATACGGATACAGACAGTTTGATCTTGCAAGTAGAGACAGAAAACTTTTATCAAGATATGCAAGACAACTTACATAAATTTGACACTTCTAATTACAATGAAAATAATATACATAATATAACTAGGAACAATTCTGTATTAGGGCGAATGAAAGATGAATTTGCGGGTAAACCAATTTCAAGTTTTTATGGGACGGGAGCTAAAGCTTACTGTGTTAATTTAGAGAATAAATCTGAAAAAAAGGCAAAGGGAGTTAAAAAATATGTTATAGAAAATTCCATTACTAAACAAGATTATAAAGACGTAGTTGAAAATTCTGAGATCAAATTTAGAAAAATGAATATTTTTCATTCAATTTTACATGATATGTTCACACAATTAAAAAATAAGGTTGCTTTGTCTCCAAAAGATGATAAACGCTATATAATTCCAGATTCTTTTAGAACTTTAGCTTGGGGACACAAACATATAAGTATTTTGGAAGAGAAATCCAAGACTGATGATGACCAAGTTAATAATGTAATTGATATTCTAAAAGATTTAGTCCATGATGAATATAAAACATAAGAACCCTGGAAAAATATTTTAGTTTGAAAATGGCTCTGCTACCAGTAGGAGTTCTATTTCTATCAGCATTCGTTAACAATACTTTGTTCATACAAGTTGATCCTAATGTTCGAGAAGCATTTATTTGTCTATCTGTTAATAATGTAAATAATGATAGTTGGCCTTCAACATGGAAAAGAATGAATATAAATAATGGTTTATTTACCCACAAAATAGATGATGATATTATAAATAATTCTACCGTTGTACAGTATAAGTTAAGATTATATTATTTCAATAAAACTTCAATTGTGACACAGGAATGGAATCAGTTGTATAGAAAATCTTGTATAGAAGAATGCAATGTAAATGTGTGTATAGTATTATTGAGTATATTGTTAGTAGTGTTTATATGTACTATGGGATATATATTATTCAAAGTATATTTGTATTATAAATAAAATTCTGGAGTCAATAAAAAAAGGTTTTTATTCATAACAATGTCTATAATTATATAACAATTTTACGTTTGCTAATGCACAATGCCATGGATTCACATTTTTGTGAAAATAACATTCTGGAATTTTCTTACCCAACCCAACCCATGAAGGGAAATGGTTATGAGATTCACTTTGTGTTTATTGGTGATGCAAGAATAATTAAGATTACACAAGGTGGTGGTAATGAAGTATTTTTAGCTGGTGACACCATAAATGAATTAGTGAACTTGACAAATTTAATCAAATATCGTTTTGATATCTTAAAAAACCAGGAATTTTCCAAATATTATAATATTTTAGTTAGTGGAATCTCTATGAAAAATGGTGATTTGTTAAAAAATGTATATGATGTTATTTCACCTATGGAAAATAGTTTAAATGTTTGCTGTGTTTTAGAATTATTAAACTTTTACTCAGATTGTGTTGTGGAGGATGTAGAAATATTTGCATGTAATGAATTTGTAAAGAGTTGCATAGAAAATAAAAATTTATAAACATATTTTTCTCTTTATTCCCCCCACTTCCTAAATTAATATTTAAAGCTCTGAACTTACTTTAAGTCTGAACATTCTCCAACAAGATGTGGTTGGCATATACATCTCAACGAGTAGCATATAAGCTAACAAGTGCTATAGAGAATCTATCGCAACACTTTAGTAATTTAGAATTTGATGCTGAGCATGAAGCCGAGTATGGATTCGAAAATTTCTATACGCATGAGCAATGTATGGAATTGGCAAGAAAGTATGAAAAAGCTGCAGAAGCTTGTAACATATATTTACATACTTCTGATATAAGAACTTTTCTGCAAACCATAAAGGAAATGGGATTTGAGGAGCATTTGGATGAAGTAAAGAAGTTTTTGTCACCTGAAATTATTCAAGAAGTGTTTGAAGCCAAATTTATAACAAATAAAAAACTTTATTTCATTTATGTGTTTTATTCAATCATTAAATAATTATTATATAAATTGTATACATTAGTAAGTGCACATATACATGGTGATTTAGAATGATAAAAACAATGAACTTCTCCTTCTTGTAATTTTGGATTTTCATCAAGTTCTATGACTGGTTTTAATGAATATTTTCGAATGTATTCGGATTTCTCTCTCCCTTTAACATAAACATGATCTACTTTCTCTGTTAAATTCTTGATTATAACAGAAAACTTGTGAATTGGTGTATATCCTTCATTCCATGGGATACAGTGATGATTCTTCATTAACCACACAGCTTGTTTGTGTAAGTCAGGCGGTAGGTATTTTAGATCAAATGGTGCTTTAAAAACATAGTGGCAAGTCTTGCTTCCTTCATAGGCAGCCAGTTCTTTGGGAATAAACTTCTTATTTTCTATGTTAAATTCTTGCACATCGACAATTAGTAACCTCATAATTTCAAAAATGAGAATTGTTTAATCATAGATTTCTTGTCAGAATATTCTTGTAGTTGTTGTTTTAATTTTTTCAGCTCTTCTAAAAAGTAGGATAAGCGAAGTTCCAGTTCTTCACCCATAAAGAGAGAGAAGAATGGTAGAGCATTGATTTTATATAGTCAGACATGCGCTTTAAAGTTGTCTAACATTTTTGGTTAATGGACTGCCGCTAAATACTCTCTCATGCATAATAAGACAATAGCAGTGCATATACAAGCTGAACGACCAACATTTTACGTAGGATTGCACGATGCAATATCTAGGTCTCAACCTACGCAGACTGCGTACACTCCTATGTTGCGCATTTGGTGCAACTGCCTGCTCGTCGTCACTGGAATAACCACTATCCGAACTTGATGACATCTTGGCAATAATAACCTCATAATTTAATAAGCGAGAATTGTTTAATCATAGATTTCTTGACAGAATATTCTAGTAGTTGTTGTTTTAATTTTTTCAGCTCTTCTAAAAAGTAGGACACTTGAAGTTCTAGATCTTCACCCATAATGGTAGAAAAGAATAGTAGAGCATTGATTTTATATAGTCAGACATGCGCTTTAAAGTTGTCTAACATTTTTGGTTAATGGATTGTAGCTAAATACTTTGTCATGCATAATAAGACAATAGGCAGATATTTTGTCTTTAAGATCATCATGTAATTCAAACTCAACTCTCATAACAATAGGCCCGGATTCAATTGTTTCTTTCTGATGTGAACAATCGATATATACGATAGGAGCATAAGTATTAAATTCCTTTGGAGAAAAAATGGGCTCAGGTGTTAATCCATAGTAAGATTTTTGAAATTGTGAAAACATTTCATATAATGATGCAAATTTATTTTTAGCAAAGTCTAAATATAGATCGTTGTAGGGATATCTCTCAGAGTTTAAAAATACTTTGATGTTTCGTAATTTAACGTTGGAAAATAGAGACTTATCAGTTGTCGATTTATCCTTTAAGTCTTTTTGAAAAGCAATTGCTACATGACGTGGGGTATTAACTTTCGTAGATGTTTTGACAGGCCAGTTATGACGATTAGTTTTTAATAATTCTGGGTATTCAATCAGTTCCCAACTCCGGAAAGCAAGTATTATATCAGTATTCTTATTAATTATTTTAGATAATGCCAATTCTTGAGGAATAGCTACTGAAATGTGAGGTATATTCCAAGTTAGCTTTGTAAGCTCAATTTTTGGATTTTCGTCGGCAGTATTAATTGTCGCATTTTTGTCTGAATTATCGCGTACTAAAATAAGTTCTTGTTTGGCATTTAAAATAATTTTTTTGTAGTCTTCAAAAAATCCCATTAAGAATTTAAGGGGAATGCAAACATTGAATAATCCTGTTGTTGCATCAACAACTTGTGAAGATTCCATAGGAAACCAACCTGCGTTTTTAAGTTTATTACATTCATTTTTATTATATGACAAATATCCCTTTATTGTTGAAGTTAACCCAACATCTCTAACTGAATCTATTGTAACACCGTTTAGTTGATAACGCATTTCTTTAAAAAGGAATGCAATCCCATTGTTTATCAATTTTAATGTATTTGAGACAGTATTATTATCTTTCGTTAGTTTACCCTCTATGTAAAGAAAGCTTTCAGAAGGAAGAGTATACTTGTCTACTTCATGAACAGGTATTATAATTTCATCATTATTTCCCAATTTAGTAGGTAGGTATGGTTCATAACCATGAACTTCGGAATGCACAATTGAATTATCTATAAAAAGACCTTCTGTTACGTTAAGGACATCCATTATACTAAAACTTTTAAACCTAGAGATTTCAAAAAGCTTATATTTGCAGGTGTTATCCCTTGTGTGTTTCTCCTTCTACTAATCTTTGGTTTACGATGTTTAGCCTTCTTATAGTTTTTAGTAATTTTTGTGGGTAAATTGAAGGTTTTTCTATTATAAAGGATAACCATTATACTTCTTTTATATGCAACCTTATAGTTACAGTCTCGTTTCGAAAATCAACAAGATTTAAATCTTGGTCTATTACCTTTACTGTTATTTTATCTATTACTTTTACTGTAACAGGAAAATAAATAATATTTTGGGGACTTTCTATTATTTTAAATCCAGGGCTAACATTAGGGAAAAACTGATGAATAATGTGTACTGGCTTTCCATTCAGATAGGAACCTTCTGCGATTCTGCAGTCTATGCATAAAGAATTAACTTTTAAAATCTCTGCTGGATTTTCCGATGTTTTTGGAACTCCGTCACCAGTTATAATGCCCTTATTAAAACCCAAAAGTTTTCCTATTATATATATATTATATAATAAGAATAAAATGGAAACACAATTACGTATTATTATAAATAAACTGTAAGCCTAACTGTCCACAAGTTGAGTTATTAAAAGATTGATATTTATCATAATTATATATAATATTGTTTTTGCTACCATCGCTATAGAAATAAGTTATAACTTCATTTGGTGGTCGTAAATTTCCAAAACTATCAAAGTAAATTATGTTATTATTATTTTTAACATATGCTGTCCAGTGAGTGCCTTCCCCCAAATTATTATCTAAATTAATGACACCTGTTTCATATTTTTTAATTTTTTTGGGTAACTTGTTTCTCATAAAGACACCTCTAAAATGTGGCAACTTTAATATTTTCGCATACTTTAATAAATCTATATTTATCAAAGGTCGACGAGGTAGCAAATTTAACAGTTTTTTGGATATGGTTTTAAATATAGACCACACCCTTTCTTATATGGTTTTAAATAAAGACCTTTTCCAATTGATATTTTTTCCATTTCTTTGTTGTGTCTTGTTTGTTCTTCTAACTTCTTTTGTGCATTTTTGGCGGAATTTACTGCCTGGGCAATTCCAGCAGCGCCCCCGCTTAGGGCTCCTAGAGCAGATAAACCAGCAAAAATAGGTATTAAAGGTAAAATTCCACCAGTTTTTGGAATTGGAATAATTCTTTGTTTAGGTTCTTTTATTTTAAATTTTTTAATCGATGACAAAGCAGTGCCGGCAGCGTTTCTTATATTAGCAAATTTTTTCCCAGCTAGCTCTTTACGTGCTTTTCTTACACCTTGGTTAACGGATATTTGACCTCCTTTCTTGCGTTTATGACTTCTTTTTCTTATTCCCATACCGAGTTTTGTTTTTGCTTTCATGATTCCGGCCACAGCCAAGGATGACAGTTTTTCGGCTAGATTTGAATCTGAAGCTTTAAATCTATTAAATGCCTTTTTAGCTAATACTTTATCTGCCTCGTTTCTGTTTTTTAAATCGGAATATTCCGAATATGCTATATCGTGCTCTTTGCAAGCTTCGTCTAATAAATTAATTCCCTTATCACCTCGGGCAAGCCTTTTATTTAACTTTGTACCAGGCCCACAAAAGTTATAAGAAGGAATATGGAGCTCTACTGGTAATTTATTAATAAGAGTATTTAATAAACTACTACCTGTTCTCTGTCCTTCCACGCAGTGAATGACATTATTATGTCTAATCATTATATATAAATGATTTAAAAACGCAAATAACCTTACTTAAATAGCGATGTTCAAACAATGAAGATCAAAAAACAAGATTTTTCTTTACCGATAAAAAATTTTGATTTATGTCATGATAATTATCGAAAACATGGACAATTATTTGGTGGAAACTGTAACGTCCATCTGGTCATTTTTATAATGCAGGGTAATTTCCTTTATAAAATAAAAATTCCTGCATCTGCTGATAATTTTCTAGTTATGACGGTATCTAAGTCTGTTAAAAATATCCCGCATAGAGCAGGCTGCAAAAATGTATGGAAATAGGCACGTCTATCTGGTCATTTTTTATAATGCTACCTGTATAAAATAAATACAGTACTTCAGGAAATTATCCAAAGTTAATTTAAATTTAATGATCTTTTGCTATAGCACGAGATACCATACTTAATTAATATTCTGAAAGCATAATTTAAAACCCGTACCTGCAGTCTATAATATTTAAATTAGGATCGTTTTAAAGAACTTTGTTTTATATTAACATAGAACAGTTTAAAGAAATACTATCACAATATAATTTTTATTTAAAAATCAATTTTTATATACGGGACAGGCAAATGATAGGTGAGAAAATAGAATATACATTTTTTTTATTATTATTGAGCTTGATGATTTTTTACAAATGTGACGTTTTTCCTGAATGCCATTTTTTTTAAGGATTCTTGTATTTCCTGATGTTGCTATAGTGGGGGGGGGGGATTTGGTAGGGAGTGGGGGGATTTGGTAGGGAGTGCGGGGATTTGGTGGGGAGTGGGGGGATTTGGGACGGAGTGGGGGGATTTGGTAGGGAGTGGGGGGATTTGGTAGGGGTGGGGGATTTGGTAGGGAGTAGGGGGATTTATTTTTGGATCCATATCTGGTGTGGTTTTTATACTATCCAGGGATAGTGTCCATATTTCGCGCGCACACAAATTCACTACTTATATATATATATATATATATATATATATATATATATATATATATATATATATATATATATATATATATATATTGTTTTTAATTTTGTTTTCTTGGGGATTTAGTCCGTTGTGAGGCAAATAAAATGTGGTGTTTTTGGTTACATTTTATATTACTAACGTTTCGGTAATAGATATACCTTCATCAGAGTGCAGTAGCTGAAAACATTTTTTTATTTTAACAGTTTTTAGGTAATATTCTAGGAACTAGTTACTAAGTTTATATATAAGTATATAGGTGTTACCTTTTATTAAAAATCCAAGGATTGGCACATTGTACTGCGAGGCACTTTATAAAAAATTGCACTTTCTGTTACTTTGAAGTTTTTAAACAGATAAGTCGGTATATACATATTTAGTCTAGCTTTATTAAATAGTAACTGAAAAACGCACATCTACTTTTGGCGAAAGGGTCGTCTGACAATTTGGGAGTGTTTGCCAGATGTATCTATTTGGCTTAAGGGGTCCAATTATTGTTTTGAGGTCTATGTGTTTTTATTTATTATTTTTTAATTAATTAGTTATTAGTATTATGTAGCTTGTGAGAAGGGTGAGTTTTATTTTATAATATTATGGTAAATTTTGTGAAGGTTTTTTGTGTCGGATTTAGCGTTTATAGCGTTTTTGTTTCTTTGGATTTCGATCATTTCAAGTATTTCTCGTTTTTTAGAATGATTTTCTGTATTTAGGATTTTTGTGTTTTTATAGTTGAAAGTATGTTGATTTTCGTCGCTGTGATGTGATAAGGCAGTCTTGTTTTTTTTGTCGAATTTGTGTCCATTTATTCTGTTTTTTAAAAAAACTAAAAAAACTTGGTCTGCAAGATACCTACATTTTGACTCACAGCACCCCCTATCTCAAAAAAAAACCGTTATTATTGGGCTCGCAGACCGCAGCATAAAACTATCTGATCCCGAATTTAGAGAAAGGGCAATCAACAAAGCAAAAGAAACTTTAAAAATAAATAACTATCCGCAGCAGCTTATAAACAAAATTTTTAAAGAAAGAATACACAAATTTTACAACACACACCCAAACAACAAACATACAACAAAAAATAATAAAAATTACTTATCATTACCATATATTCCTAACCTATCAGAAAAAATTCAAAACGTTTTTAAAAACTACGACATAACTGTCAGCCACAAAGGCCACAATCTTTTAAGAAAAAATTTCAGCAAGCTAAAATCAACAATCCCCAAAGATAAAAAAACTCACGTTGTGTATGAAATTCCATGCAATAACTGCCACGCCGTTTATATTGGACAGACCAGCCAACACTTAAAAAACAGAATAAATGGACACAAATTCGACAAAAAAAACAAGACTGCCTTATCACATCACAGCGACGAAAATCAACATACTTTCAACTATAAAAACACAAAAATCCTAAATACAGAAAATACGAGAAATACTTGAAATGATCGAAATCCAAAGAAACAAAAACGCTATAAACGCTAAATCCGACACAAAAAACCTTCACAAAATTTACCATAATATTATAAAATAAAACTCACCCTTCTCACAAGCTACATAATACTAATAACTAATTAATTAAAAAATAATAAATAAAAACACATAGACCTCAAAACAATAATTGGACCCCTTAAGCCAAATAGATACATCTGGCAAACACTCCCAAATTGTCAGACGACCCTTTCGCCAAAAGTAGATGTGCGTTTTTCAGTTACTATTTAATAAAGCTAGACTAAATATGTATATACCGACTTATCTGTTTAAAAACTTCAAAGTAACAGAAAGTGCAATTTTTTATAAAGTGCCTCGCAGTACAATGTGCCAATCCTTGGATTTTTAATAAAAGGTAACACCTATATACTTATATATAAACTTAGTAACTAGTTCCTAGAATATTACCTAAAAACTGTTAAAATAAAAAAATGTTTTCAGCTACTGCACTCTGATGAAGGTATATCTATTACCGAAACGTTAGTAATATAAAATGTAACCAAAAACACCACATTTTATTTGCCTCACAACGGACTAAATCCCCAAGAAAACAAAATTAAAAACAATATATATATATCAACAGTCCAAGAACCTGCCAAAAATACATATATATCAGCATGGGTGAAAATATGCTAAATTTCAACACCGTATACGCAAAATACGGTCAAGCTACTGAAAACAAAATCAAACTGTTCTGTAAAGTAAATCAAAAACTATGTAACCAGCGAAACAGACGAATTTTCCTACTACGTTGTAAGGATGAAAATATAGTTCCTACATTTTTAAATTTTAAGTTAAACCACATCCTCTTTAACTGTAAAGACCTTGAACAAAAATTCAAGGATTGCGCCGTAAAAAACTTTATAAAAAATACCCTTAACCTTCTAATCACTGACACAACCAAAACCATAAACAAATTTGAAAAAGAAAAAACCACTCTTGCAGCCTCACTAGCAGCAATTATACCACCTGATTTATTAAATCCTTTTTTCGAAAAACTGTCAGAAAAATATGAAACGATATTTCAAAAAATAAAACAAAAAAACATAAAAAAGATAAAGAAACAAACAAGCAAAAATATATCTGACAACAACATTAAAAAAAACGTTTCTTGTTGGATCGACAACCTAACTGACGTTAGTATTCCTGACGATGTGAAAGAAATACTTAGTTTGGGACCAAAGTTTGCAATACCTTACGAAAAACAAGAAGACATTCCCACAGCTGAAATAATTAGCAACATCGAAACCTCACTAACTAATCTAAGCAATGAAAAAAAAGATGAACTAAGGTCGACCTGCTGCAACATTATAACTAATTATAAAAATAACTTTAATCACGCGACAAAAAACAATACAAAAAAAGAATTACTCAGAAAAACACGAAAAACAGAAACATTCTTAAAGAAAAATAAAAACCTAAAAGTATTGGTACCCGACAAAACCAATAAAACTGTTATAATGTACACCACCGAATACGAACAAAAAATGACCAACTTATTACAAGACTCCAAAACCTATAAAGAATTAAGAAACGACCCAACAAACATATACCAAAAACAAAACAACGATATAATAACACATTGGGAAAACAAAACCTTTATATCACCAAACACCGCAAAAAAACTAAAAATTCACAACGCCCTACCCCCACGAATATACGGACTTCCGAAATTGCACAAAGAGGATATTCCACTTAGACCCATAGTGTCGTGCATCCAATCTCCATTTGAAAACCTTTCCAAATTTTTAAAAAATATTTTAGAGAACGCTGTAAACAAAAACAATTATTATATTAAAGATTCGATGGATTTCAAAAATAAAATTAAAAATATAATTATCCCCGAAGATCACTTACTGATATCTCTAGACGTTATATCACTATACACAAACATACCTATCAATCTTACAAAAGAAATAATAACAAAAAAATGGGATAAAATAAAATCCTTCACCGACATACCACTAAACGAATTTCTAAATGCGGTTGAAATCACCTTAAACTCCACATATTTCCAATATGAAAAAAAATTCTATAAACAAATAGATGGATGTGCTATGGGTGCCTCAATTTCCAGTGTAATTGCCCAACTCGTCCTGGAAGACCTCGAAGAAAACACAATCCCGCCCTTAGATTTCCCTTTACCTTTTTTCTACAGATATGTCGACGACTGTATAACAGCTGTACCCAAAAATAAATGCAACTTGATTCTAGAAAAATTTAACAGTTACCACCACAAACTACAATTTACAATAGAAAAACAAAACGAAAACAAAATCAACTTTCTTGACCTAACTCTATACAATAAAAACAACAAAATAAGAACAGAATGGTACACTAAAAAAACTTGGTCTGCAAGATACCTACATTTTGACTCACAGCACCCCCTATCTCAAAAAAAAACCGTTATTATTGGGCTCGCAGACCGCAGCATAAAACTATCTGATCCCGAATTTAGAGAAAGGGCAATCAACAAAGCAAAAGAAACTTTAAAAATAAATAACTATCCGCAGCAGCTTATAAACAAAATTTTTAAAGAAAGAATACACAAATTTTACAACACACACCCAAACAACAAACATACAACAAAAAATAATAAAAATTACTTATCATTACCATATATTCCTAACCTATCAGAAAAAATTCAAAACGTTTTTAAAAACTACGACATAACTGTCAGCCACAAAGGCCACAATCTTTTAAGAAAAAATTTCAGCAAGCTAAAATCAACAATCCCCAAAGATAAAAAAACTCACGTTGTGTATGAAATTCCATGCAATAACTGCCACGCCGTTTATATTGGACAGACCAGCCAACACTTAAAAAACAGAATAAATGGACACAAATTCGACAAAAAAAACAAGACTGCCTTATCACATCACAGCGACGAAAATCAACATACTTTCAACTATAAAAACACAAAAATCCTAAATACAGAAAATCATTCTAAAAAACGAGAAATACTTGAAATGATCGAAATCCAAAGAAACAAAAACGCTATAAACGCTAAATCCGACACAAAAAACCTTCACAAAATTTACCATAATATTATAAAATAAAACTCACCCTTCTCACAAGCTACATAATACTAATAACTAATTAATTAAAAAATAATAAATAAAAACACATAGACCTCAAAACAATAATTGGACCCCTTAAGCCAAATAGATACATCTGGCAAACACTCCCAAATTGTCAGACGACCCTTTCGCCAAAAGTAGATGTGCGTTTTTCAGTTACTATTTAATAAAGCTAGACTAAATATGTATATACCGACTTATCTGTTTAAAAACTTCAAAGTAACAGAAAGTGCAATTTTTTATAAAGTGCCTCGCAGTACAATGTGCCAATCCTTGGATTTTTAATAAAAGGTAACACCTATATACTTATATATAAACTTAGTAACTAGTTCCTAGAATATTACCTAAAAACTGTTAAAATAAAAAAATGTTTTCAGCTACTGCACTCTGATGAAGGTATATCTATTACCGAAACGTTAGTAATATAAAATGTAACCAAAAACACCACATTTTATTTGCCTCACAACGGACTAACTCCCCAAGAAAACAAAATTAAAAACAATATATATATCAACAGTCCAAGAACCTGCCAAAAATACATATATATATATATATATATATATATATATATATATATATATATATATATATATATATATATATATATATATCTATATCTATATATATATATATATATATATATATATATATATATATATATATATATATATATATATATATATATATATATATACAGCGTGTCTTCGGAAGTTCTTACCATATGGTAAACATTTTTATTATTGATTTTATGAAAAAAAGTGCCTCTTTATAAAAAGTTCTGCATCATGAGAAAATAGCATCGTCATTCCAAAATTTGATTTTGGACATACAGGGTGGCTAAAAAATGTAAAAGTTCCAATCCACGTGAAGCTAAAAAGACACAAAATCGTTATTTAAAGGTAAACTGCCACTGTAAATGTACTAGAGTTAACTTTTTGTATGTTAGTGGATTAGGTTTGGAACATACAGGAGTCCCAAAAATAAAATTATTATCAACTTTACAAAAAAAGTAAATCTTCATAAAAAGTTCTACCTTGTAAAAAAGAGCATGGTTATTTATAAACTTGATGTAGGACAATACAGGGTGACTTAAACAGCTGCAAGTCACAATTTACATTTAAATTATTTTGCCACCTGTATATCCTATATAAAAAATTTTAATAACCATGCTCTTTTTTCACAATGTAGAACTCTTTATGAAGATATACTTTTTTTGTAAAGGCGATAAAAAAATTAATTTTATTTTTGGGACCACCTGTATGTTCCAGACCTAATTTACTAACATAAAAAAGTTAATTCTAGCACATTTGCAGTGGCAGTTTTCCTTTAAATAACGATTTTATGTCTTTTTAGCTTCACGTATATTAGGACTTTTACATTTTTGAGCCACCCTGTATGTACTAGATCAAATTTGTGAATGGAAATGCTATTTTCTCACGATGCAGAACTTTTTATAAAGAGGCACTTTTTTTCGTAAAATCAATAATAAAAAAGTGTTCCATATTGGTAAATACTTCCGAAGACACGCTGTATATATATATATATATATATATATATATATATATATATATATATATATATATATATATATACAGTGACCGGCAAAAAGTTGGACACATATGGGAAAAATTTTTATTATTGGAATATTGAAAAAACTTTTTATGCCGATTGTCTCTGCATGATGGGTAACCTAAAAATTCATTTTGACATTTGTTACGTGATTACTCGTTTGCCGGCAAAATTAAAAAAAAAATATTTTACATTTTTTGAAAAAAAATGTACAATATTAGTTTCATATTCCCATGAATTTAATAAAAATGTGTTAAATGATCGAAAACCAAGGTAATAACCTATTATCTCAACATTTTTGTTATTACTTAAAAGTTTTATTTGATAAAATTTAAAATTTAGCTTTTTTCCATGTACTTGGGTGTGGCCAGGCCCTGTATCTGGCAACCATATTTACCATTTATAGTTACTTCTGGAACAATATGCTTACGAAAGACCGTTTGCTCTAATTTTGAAGAAATTTTAACGTGTCTACCAAAATCATTCTAACAAAATAAAAAATTGAAAAAAAATTCTTGCATTAATTTAATTTATTTTAAATCAAATATTAGACCACCCTGTAGAGGTACGAAAAATTTTAATAAACAAAATTTGTTTATTTTAAACTACTAAATAACATATTTTCATTTCAGGCAAATCGTAACATTTTTATTTTTAGCCTTAATTTTGCTCTTTATAATTTCAACTTTTCACACCTTGCATCGCAAAACCAAAAACTTTACAATAAGTATATTCTCCTGGACCATGGTAACTGAATGTGAAGTTTACTATGGTCCAGTAGGACCAGTATAGTCTTTTGAAAGGCCGTTGATACTCTAATTTCTTAAAAAAGTTCCATGTCCTTTCATAAGAAAATTTTCATGTCTTTTACAAATCACCAAAATGGGCTTTGAAAACAGTCGAAGACACTAATAATTTTCATATTTCTTTATTTAATGTTAGGAAATGTAAAAATAATTTTACAAATTATGTGAAAGTAGTCGAGTAATATTTCGGGTACCTAGATGTACATTAAAAATTTTAAAGATTTTGTGGTAATAGTGTACCTACATAAAAACGAAAACTCTTTTAGTCCTAATGAAATTTGAATACCCAAGGAAGCATATGATGAGTCGAAGGATCGCATCACTTTCAATCAAATTACCCAAATATCTACCAGCCAGCAGGCCACTATCTAAATAAATGACCCGAGCAATTTTAGAGAGAGCGATTGCCTATGCAATTCGTTTGCGATCTCTCGCGCAATTTGATTGCTTCAATATGGATGTTCTTTGGCTTTTTATAGCAATCCGATTTTAAAAGATTCTTTAATAAAAAGGCACTTACTGGTTTGTGTAGGATTTTTATTAAACAATTAAGCGTGTTTAGTGAAAATTTTATTTAGAAAATATATTATTTAAAAAACACACTAAAACTCGACATGTCCACCGTCACGTTCCATACATTTAACAGTTCTACTTCGCATTTCTCTTGAAACATTTCTTAATATTTCAGGAGATATCTGGGCAACGCAATTTATAATTACCCCTTCCAAATGTTCAATGTTTCTAAATGGCCTATGTATATATACTTAATTTTTTAAATAGCCCCATAAAAAGAAATCTAAGGGGGTCAAATCGGGTGATCTAGCCGGCCAAGGATTTTCTGAAAAACGCCCAATCCACTTGTTACCAAAGTTTTCATCCAGCCAAAACCTTACATCTTCAGTACAATGAATACTAGCCCCATCCTGCTGAAAATATAGGTCCCTTCTTTCTCTCAAGGATAAATTATCTAAAAATTCTGACACCTCTGTCTCCAAAAAGTTTAAGTATGTTCTAGCATTTAAATTTTCTCTGAAGAAAAAAGGGCAAACAATTCGAGTATTTAATATTCCACACCATACATTCGTTTTAAAACTATACTGGTCCTTACTTTCAATGACAAAATGTGGATTCTCTGTTGCCCACCACCTACAATTTTGGGAAGAAACAATTCCATTTGACGTAAAAGTTGCTTCGTCTGGTAAAAATTTTTGTTATTGATTTTATAAAAAAGTGCCTCTTTATAAAAAGTTCTGCATCATGAGAAAATAGCATCGTCATTCCAAAATTTGATCTTTGACATACAGGGTGGCTCAAAAATGTAAAAGTCCCAATCCACGTGAAGCTAAAAAGACACAAAATCGTTATTGAAAGGTAAGCTGCCACTGTAAATGTACTAGAGTTAACTTTTTGTATGCTAGTGAATTAGGTTTGGAACATACAGGAGTCCCAAAAATAAAATTATTATCAACTTTACAAAAAAGCATATCTTCATAAAAAGTTCTACCTTGTAAAAAAAGAGCATGGTTATTTATAAACTTGATGTAGGACAATACAGGGTGGCTTAAACAGCTGAAAGTCACAATTTAAATTTAAATTATTTTGCCACCTGTATGTCCTATATAAAATTTTTGGATAACCATGCTCTTTTTTCACAATGTAGAACTTTTTATGAAGATATATTTTTTTTGTAAAGGCGATAAAAAAATTAATTTTATTTTTGGGACCTCCTGTATGTTCCAAACCTAATTTACTAACATAAAAAAGTCAATTCTAGCACATCTGCAGTGGCAGTTTACCTTTAAATAACGATTTTATGTCTTTCTAGCATCACGTGTAGTAGAACTTTTACATTTTTGAGCCACCCTGTATGTACTAGATCAAATTTTTAAATGGGAATGCTATTTTCTCACGATGCAGAACTTTTTATAAAGAGGCACTTTTTTTCGTAAAATCAATAATAAATTTTTTTTCCATCTGGTAAGAACTTCCGAAGACACGCTGTATATATATATATATATACACTAATGGACAAAACTAAAGAAACTTTGTAAAAATTTAAAAATTAATTTAATTGAACTCTGTGTATCATTCCAGTATATATTGCCTTGTTTACAAAGAAATAGTCGTCAGTTTGTATGTTACTGTTTTTTGCTGATCTCACTGATAAATATTTATTTGTTGGTTTAAGATTTTTTAGTGGGACAAAACTAAAGAAACCACGTTTGAACATACTTTATTATCAGTTGAAATTTGAGTTTTGCACTGAATATTTCGTTATTTCGTAGTGTTTTATACTGGAGGGTGTCGATAATGCCTGACGGACGATATTTATCCAAAGACTTGCAGTCAAAAATTATTGAAGCTTATTCAAAAGGCATGAAACAGAAGGATATTTCCAAAAAAATTTGTCTTCACAAATCTGTTGTATCCAAAATTTTAAAAAGGTATAGGACAAGAGGAAATGTAATTTCTAGTAGACGTTCTGGTGGTAGACCAAGAAAAACAAGCAAACGACTGGATAGGCGAATAAAAATGATTGCAGTGGCAAATCCATTCATGTCGGCAAGGGGTATTCTAAGCCAATTGGGAGTGGAAAATTTGAGTTATAAGACTGTACAAAGACGCTGTAATGAAATAGACCTTCCCAGCAGACGGCCAGCAAAAACTCCATTCATTTCTCAGAAAAATAGAAAAGCCCGACTTGAGTTTGCGAATAAATATTTACATTGTGATCGCACGTTTTGGAAAAAGGTTCTATTTAGTGATGAGACCAAAATAAATCTATTTGGATCGGATGGTATAATATGGGTGAGGCGTCCAATTGGTAAAAGGTATGACCCAAAGTACACTTTACCCACAGTAAAGCATGGCGGAGGCTCTATTCTATTGTGGGGATGTTTTTGCGGTTATACAATGGGTCCAATTTATTTTATTGAAGAAAAAATGGACAGATTCCTTTATTTAAATATATTGAAAAATGTAATGAAGCCATTTTGGGATGAAAATCTGCCAGTTACTTGGACATTCCAGCACGATAATGATCCAAAGCACAAATCATCAATAGTTACTAAGTGGCTAAAGGAGCAAAATATCACTTTTTTGGACTGGCCAGCGCAAAGCCCAGATCTTAACCCAATCGAAATCTTGTGGAATGAGTTAAACGTCCAGCTTAGAAAACAAAATATTACAAATAGAGATAACCTACAGCAAGCTATTCAAGAAGTATGGAGAAAAATGGATATGTCCAAAATCAGTACTCTTCTTGATTCAATGCCCAAAAGGTGTGAAGAAGTGATTAGAAATAATGGGTATTCCACACATTATTAATTTGTTTAATGCTTTTATTAATTTTTTTTTCGGTTTATTGCTACATTTATGATAGTTTCTTTAGTTTTATCCAACGTTTTTTCTATAGAATACAAGAATTATTTTGTTTACATTAAAAGTTATATTAAATATATGCTAATATGTCTGCTTTATTACCTTAAACAGATATTATTAATAAAACACACATTTACTTTAAAGAAAATATAGAAAAATAGATATTTAAAAAGTTTCCTTAGTTTTGTCCATTAGTATATATATATATACATATATATATATATATATATATATATATATATATATATATATATATATATATATATATATATATATATATATATGAAGAAATATTGATCCGGGAGTACATCCGTTCGTTTGTTAAATTCCTATTGGAATCTGGCAGACGTTTCGCCAAGGTCTCACTTGGCATTATCAATGCTTACTCGTTGCTGTCCAGTCGTAAACTTAACAAACGAACGGATGTACTACCGGATCAATATTTCTTCACATTTCTCCACCCGTGAAATGTCCAAGTGGAAGGCTAATTAAACACATTTTCACTGCTACTAAAACTATTTATTTCGGACTTAAACCGACAGCAACGCATTTGAGTACAACCATAATGTTACTAGCCTTTTTTGCTTTCAAACCCAAAATCCTTGTTAACCTTAGATCAGGTAAGTTTGTAGAGCAGCAATTTATACATATTCTCTTATATACTACATTTCCTCCACCCCTAATTTGAAAAAAAATAAATTGCTATTTCCTATAACAAAACCCAAAAAGAACATTTTCTAATAGCAAAAAAAAAACAGTTTCGATGTGGACAATTATATAGGAACAAAGCGTTCCGGTGGCTTCCGCTTCCTTTGAGGCCTAGAGGAGGACGATTCAGCAGAAATATCTCTAGACTCCTCATTATCACTTATTTCTATTATTTCATTTTCAACATATGAATCCTGATCTGATAAAAAATCATCGCTAGAATCGCTAGAGTCAATTTCGGCGGACTCCCTCTCCACCTCTGCGGGGGAAATATCCCTTAAATCTATTTTATTGATATGCAGGGGCATAATGTGGTTCACGTGACGTTTCCACACTAAAGATGTGTTCGGAATTCTCACAAAAACAATATTTTTACCTACAATATTTGTAATAATGCCTGTTATCCACTCAGGCTTTGCTTTTCTAAAGTCTTTTACTAAAACTTTCTGTTCTATTTTTGCCGGTTTACGATGTGTACTCCTATAACTTTGTTTTTGTTTCTTTTGTACTGCTCGTAAATTAGCTTTAACCTCCTGAACAGACTTATTTTCCCTAGAACCTACATTGGGGGGTTTTAATAAATCTAGCCTTGTTTTTAAGGGCCTACCCAGCATTAAACGGGCGGGCGACTCCCCTGTGCTACAGTGTTCCGTATTGCGATAAAGAATTAAAAAATTATCTAAATCTTTTTGTGTTAAATTTTTTGGTTTTGATAGGTTATTTAAAATATCATACGAGCTTCTTATCTCTTTAATAAGGTATTGTTTTACAGTTTTCGCACTGTTTTCAGCAGCTCCGTTTGATGCTGGATGGTATGGTGGGGACGTCACGTGATCAATTCCGTTATTTTTTAAAAAATCTTGAAATTCAGAAGACATAAAAGTTCTTCCGTTATCCGAAACTATCACATCTGGTAATCCATACCGAGCAAATAACCCCCTTAATTTTTCTATCGTAATATTGTTCATTGTAAAAACTTCCAACCATTTGGACAATGCGTCCAACAAAACAAAAAAAACCTTCCCATTAATTGGTCCCAGAAAATCAACGTGAAGTCGAGACCATACCCTATCAGGTATTGGCCAGGGCTGCAGTTCATTCTTAGGTGGTGCCTGTCTCCAACTTAAGCAAGCTGAACATGTTTTACACATTTCTTCAATGTTCGTATTTAATGACGGCCACCACACATATGACCTAGCCAATGATTTGCATTTGACAATACCAAAGTGGGACTTATGTAATTCCTTTAGTACCGATCCACGAAGTGACTCTGGAATAATTACCCGATAACCCCAAAGTAATACATTATTTTCCATTCCTAAGTTCAATGCTTTTTTTTCTTAAGTATGGTACCAGCTCTGAACTTACCTTTTTAGGCCAACCGTTAGCTATATACCTTGCGACAGTATTTAAAACCTTATCCTTGCTTGTTTCGCTTTTAACTAATTCTAAATTTACGGGTAAGTCATTTTTTTCTGAAATATAATTCAAGGTCACATTAACCTCAACATTATCAATATTGCCCCTCTCTGCGATCGGTAATCTAGATAAAAAATCAGCACAATTTTCCTTACTATTTATATATATGATATCAAAATTATACGAACAGAGATATAGTGCGTATCTTTGCAACCTATTTGTGGTCATTATAGGTAAACCTTTCTTTGGACCAAAAATTGAAATCAGTGGTTTGTGATCGCATTTAAGTAAAAATTTTTTTCCCCATAAATAGGAACTAAATTTTTGTACACCATAAACGATACTTAAAGCCTCTTTGTTGTGCCCAGATCTTAACCCAATCGAAATCTTGTGGAATGAGTTAAACGTCCAGCTTAGAAAACAAAATATTACAAATAGAGATAACCTACAGCAAGCTATTCAAGAAGTATGGAGAAAAATGGATATGTCCAAAATCAGTACTCTTCTTGATTCAATGCCCAAAAGGTGTGAAGAAGTGATTAGAAATAATGGGTATTCCACACATTATTAATTTGTTTAATGCTTTTATTAATTTTTTTTTCGGTTTATTGCTACATTTATGATAGTTTCTTTAGTTTTATCCAACGTTTTTTCTATAGAATACAAGAATTATTTTGTTTACATTAAAAGTTATATTAAATATATGCTAATATGTCTGCTTTATTACCTTAAACAGATATTATTAATAAAACACACATTTACTTTAAAGAAAATATAGAAAAATAGATATTTAAAAAGTTTCCTTAGTTTTGTCATTAGTATATATATATATACATATATATATATATATATATATATATATATATATATATATATATATATATATATATATATATATATATATATATATATATGAAGAAATATTGATCCGGGAGTACATCCGTTCGTTTGTTAAATTCCTATTGGAATCTGGCAGACGTTTCGCCAAGGTCTCACTTGGCATTATCAATGCTTACTCGTTGCTGTCCAGTCGTAAACTTAACAAACGAACGGATGTACTACCGGATCAATATTTCTTCACATTTCTCCACCCGTGAAATGTCCAAGTGGAAGGCTAATTAAACACATTTTCACTGCTACTAAAACTATTTATTTCGGACTTAAACCGACAGCAACGCATTTGAGTACAACCATAATGTTACTAGCCTTTTTTGCTTTCAAACCCAAAATCCTTGTTAACCTTAGATCAGGTAAGTTTGTAGAGCAGCAATTTATACATATTCTCTTATATACTACATTTCCTCCACCCCTAATTTGAAAAAAAATAAATTGCTATTTCCTATAACAAAAAAAAACCCAAAAAGAACATTTTCTAATAGCAAAAAAAAACAGTTTCGATGTGGACAATTATATAGGAACAAAGCGTTCCGGTGGCTTCCGCTTCCTTTGAGGCCTAGAGGAGGACGATTCAGCAGAAATATCTCTAGACTCCTCATTATCACTTATTTCTATTATTTCATTTTCAACATATGAATCCTGATCTGATAAAAAATCATCGCTAGAATCGCTAGAGTCAATTTCGGCGGACTCCCTCTCCACCTCTGCGGGGGAAATATCCCTTAAATCTATTTTATTGATATGCAGGGGCATAATGTGGTTCACGTGACGTTTCCACACTAAAGATGTGTTCGGAATTCTCACAAAAACAATATTTTTACCTACAATATTTGTAATAATGCCTGTTATCCACTCAGGCTTTGCTTTTCTAAAGTCTTTTACTAAAACTTTCTGTTCTATTTTTGCCGGTTTACGATGTGTACTCCTATAACTTTGTTTTTGTTTCTTTTGTACTGCTCGTAAATTAGCTTTAACCTCCTGAACAGACTTATTTTCCCTAGAACCTACATTGGGGGGTTTTAATAAATCTAGCCTTGTTTTTAAGGGCCTACCCAGCATTAAACGGGCGGGCGACTCCCCTGTGCTACAGTGTTCCGTATTGCGATAAAGAATTAAAAAATTATCTAAATCTTTTTGTGTTAAATTTTTTGGTTTTGATAGGTTATTTAAAATATCATACGAGCTTCTTATCTCTTTAATAAGGTATTGTTTTACAGTTTTCGCACTGTTTTCAGCAGCTCCGTTTGATGCTGGATGGTATGGTGGGGACGTCACGTGATCAATTCCGTTATTTTTTAAAAAATCTTGAAATTCAGAAGACATAAAAGTTCTTCCGTTATCCGAAACTATCACATCTGGTAATCCATACCGAGCAAATAACCCCCTTAATTTTTCTATCGTAATATTGTTCATTGTAAAAACTTCCAACCATTTGGACAATGCGTCCAACAAAACAAAAAAAACCTTCCCATTAATTGGTCCCAGAAAATCAACGTGAAGTCGAGACCATACCCTATCAGGTATTGGCCAGGGCTGCAGTTCATTCTTAGGTGGTGCCTGTCTCCAACTTAAGCAAGCTGAACATGTTTTACACATTTCTTCAATGTTCGTATTTAATGACGGCCACCACACATATGACCTAGCCAATGATTTGCATTTGACAATACCAAAGTGGGACTTATGTAATTCCTTTAGTACCGATCCACGAAGTGACTCTGGAATAATTACCCGATAACCCCAAAGTAATACATTATTTTCCATTCCTAATTCATCTTTTTTTCTTAAGTATGGTACCAGCTCTGAACTTACCTTTTTAGGCCAACCGTTAGCTATATACCTTGCGACAGTATTTAAAACCTTATCCTTGCTTGTTTCGCTTTTAACTAATTCTAAATTTACGGGTAAGTCATTTTTTTCTGAAATATAATTCAAGGTCACATTAACCTCAACATTATCAATATTGCCCCTCTCTGCGATCGGTAATCTAGATAAAAAATCAGCACAATTTTCCTTACTATTTATATATATGATATCAAAATTATACGAACAGAGATATAGTGCGTATCTTTGCAACCTATTTGTGGTCATTATAGGTAAACCTTTCTTTGGACCAAAAATTGAAATCAGTGGTTTGTGATCGCATTTAAGTAAAAATTTTTTTCCCCATAAATAGGAACTAAATTTTTGTACACCATAAACGATACTTAAAGCCTCTTTATCGATTTGTGAGTATCGTTTTTCAGCATCGGACAGAGTTCTGGATGAAAATGCTATCGGGCGTTCCAGACCGTTAGAATAGCGGTGTGCCAAAGTTGCCCCCAAACCATATGAGGACGCGTCCACCGTTAATACCAAATCTAAATTTGGATTATAGTGAGCCAAAAACTGATCAGACATTATTAATTTTCTTATTTTGTTAAAAGCTGTCCTACATTCGTTAGACCAATTAAATTTGTTTTCCTTTTTTAGCAGCTGATATAAAGGATGTAGAACATCGGAAATATTAGGTATAAATTTATGATAATATTGAATAGAACCAATAAATGATTTTAGCTGTGACACGTTTGCTGGTTCTGGAATTCTTAAAATTGCATCAATTTTTTGTTGTGACTTATGCAAGCCATTTTTATCTATGACATGACCTAAATATTCTACTGAATTTTGAAAAAAATAACACTTTTCTTTTTTTATGGTTAGGCCACAGTCTTGCAACCTTTCTAATACTTCCTCTAATCGTTCAGTATGAATTTTTTGATTCTCCCCCGTTACGAGAATGTCATCAAAAAAACAACACACCCCTGGAATCCCTGACAAAACCTGCTCCATAATTTGCTGAAAAATTCCGGAGCACAAGATATGCCAAAAGGTAAACGAGTGTACACATAACAACCCTTATGGGTCGATATGGCAGTCAGTTGTTTTGACCCCTCATCAAGGGGTAATTGCTGATATGCAAATGCCAAATCTAATTTGGAAAATTGTTGACCCCCTGCTAATTTACTAAATAAGTCCTCAATTCGTGGAATTGGATTTCTATGTATTTCTATATGGGGATTTAACGTAATTTTAAAATCACCACATATGCGTACAGTACCATCTTGTTTCAGAATTGGAACTATGGGAGTACCCCAATTTGAATACTGCACCGGCTCTGAAATACCCATACCCACTAATTTTTCAATTTCTATATCTACTTTTTCCTTAATAGAATACGCTATAGGTCTAGGTTTTAAAAATCTGGGCACCGCTTCCTCTTTTAACCTTATCGATAACTCTCCCTTATTAAACGTACCCAATCTATTGTCAAATACATCGCCATATTTTTTGAATAATTTTTCAACCACTTTATTTTCTTCAATGCTAACAAAATTAAGTTTACTGAATCCCAGGTTAAGCTTGCTTACAAAGTCCCTGCCCAACAATAAACCTGCCCCTTCAGAAATAACGTAAAAATCTAACCATTCGACTTCACCTTGAAATTCGACTTTTAATGAAATTTTACCTATGGGTAAAATTTTAGTACCAACATATGTCACCAAGCTTAATTCCGTTTTCTCAAGTTGCAATTTTTGAAAATGTTTTTCCCATAATAATTTAGATATTACTGATTTCGCTGCCCCTGTATCCAACTCAGCCTTAAAATTTAGCTTATCTAATTTTACATCAACATGAATTGGATTTTCGTTAATGGATCTTAAGCAAAATAGTGGTAAATTCTTATTTTCGGATTGAAAATTATGTTTAACATCGGTATTATTATTAGATTCATTTAAATTCATATTTTCAAAATCTATAAAATTTAAAGACCTGTTGGAAACTTGTTTACAAACTTTACGAAGATGCCCTCTTTCCCCGCATATATCGCACATATATCCGCGATAAAAACAGCGAGAACTATTATGATTGTTCCCGCCACACACCTTGCACACTGACGTACCTGCTTGGAAGGTTTCCCTTCTACCCCCACTTACTGCTGGACGCCTAAACGCACGTGACTGAGCATCACCGGAATATGCACCATCGTGATCGGTGACCATTGATGATG
Source organism: Philopedon plagiatum (assembly GCA_963971165.1). Taxonomy (NCBI): domain Eukaryota; kingdom Metazoa; phylum Arthropoda; class Insecta; order Coleoptera; family Curculionidae; genus Philopedon; species Philopedon plagiatum. The sequence continues at coordinate 55,445,347 of OZ020190.1, forward strand.
AAGGTCGCTGGAGTGGAATTTGCTGACTATTTTGTTGAAGTATTTGCTGCCCCCTCCTGCTAACCCCACGCCTGCCACCAAATCGCGTTCCGTTCGCACTTACACAACGGGAATCATAATATTGTAATAGATTTAATTCATTTTTCACTTGTATTACCGATAATCCATAACTGTTTTGTGCAGTTTCTGTAGACAACGCTAATTGCACCGCCTCTTGAAAAGTTAACACCTCCGTTTTTGTGAAAAATACGTCTAATATTTTACCGCTGTCAAAGCCACAAATAAATTTGTCCCGTAACACAGTTTGTAGAATATTGCCAAAAGAGCAGTGAGCTGCCAAACCCTGTAATCTAACTGCATATTCCTGTATTGTTTCAGAAGCTAACTTTTTTGCTGCATAAAATGCGTACCTTTCAGCAAAAACGGCTCTATTTGGCTTGTAGAAATTTTCCAATAAAGCTACAAGATCCTTATATGCCACTTTTTCCACTTCATTTGGTACCGCTAAGTTCTCTAAAAGAACAAATGCATTTTCGGCCAATCCATTAAGAAAAATAGCACGTTTTTTTCCACCATCCGTTACTTCATTTGCAACAAAGAACGATTCTAATCTTCTTTGAAACACCGTAAAGTCATGTATATCTGGGTTAAATTCCATTTGAATTCCCAAGGAAGCCATTTCTTCTTTTTTTATATATATACACTAGTAGTAATGCACCAAATAGCTATTTTTCTCCGTTTAACTCTAATAACCGATTTCCTCGTCGCCAAATATGTTATGTCCAAGTGGAAGGCTAATTAAACACATTTTCACTGCTACTAAAACTATTTATTTCGGACTTAAACCGACAGCAACGCATTTGAGTACAACCATAATGTTACTAGCCTTTTTTGCTTTCAAACCCAAAATCCTTGTTAACCTTAGATCAGGTAAGTTTGTAGAGCAGCAATTTATACATATTCTCTTATATACTACAGTCTACGTTCAAATATATATATATATATATATATATATATATATATATATATATATATATATATATATACATATATATGTTTGAACGTAGACTTTCACGGATGGAGAAATGTGAAGAAATATTGATCCGGGAGTACATCCGTTCGTTTGTTAAATTCCTATTGGAATCTGGCAGACGTTTCGCCAAGGTCTCACTTGGCATTATCAATGCTTACTCGTTGCTGTCAAGTCGTAAACTGATGAATCTTTGTCGTGACTCTCGATATTTATAGCCTGCGCCGGAGGTTGTAGCGGTTCTGGTTGGCTGGTGTTGGCTCCGCCCCCTCAGTCGTTGCTTCGTTGGCTGTTTGTTGTGACGTGGTTGCGAGTTGATGCGCTTCGGCTTGCCGTTTTACTATTGTCTTCCATGTACTGGACAAATGCAGAGCGTCATCCCTTTTGTTTAGATGACCGGTCTTTTCTATTTCGATGGCTTCTCGTATTATTCTAGTTTTGTAGTTTTCGACCAAAACCACATCAAACCATAAGAACAACATTAAAAAATCCAAAACAGAAAATTAAACTAGAAAACCAAGGTGTGTATAGTGTAGCATGCGGTACCTGCAATAAAATGTACGTCGGACAAACTAACAGACGAATTTCAGCCAGGTTAGAAGAACACAAACTGGCTATCAGAAACAAACAAACTACATCGGCCCTGTTTCAACATCAACATCAAACAGGACACAAAATCAACTTTGATAGCTGCAGACAACTGGCAAACGTCGAAAACTACAAAACTAGAATAATACGAGAAGCCATCGAAATAGAAAAGACCGGTCATCTAACAAAAGGGATGAAGCTCTGCATTTGTCCAGTACATGGAAGACAATAGTAAAACGGCAAGCCGAAGCGCATCAACTCGCAACCACGTCACAACAAACAGCCAACGAAGCAACGACTGAGGGGGCGGAGTCAACACCAGCCAACCAGAACCGCTACAACCTCCGGCGCAGGCTATAAATATCGAGAGTCACGACAAAGATTCATCAGTTTACGACTTGACAGCAACGAGTAAGCATTGATAATGCCAAGTGAGACCTTGGCGAAACGTCTGCCAGATTCCAATAGGAATTTAACAAACGAACGGATGTACTCCCGGATCAATATTTCTCCATACATATATATATATATATATATATATATATATATATATATATATATATATATATATATATATATATATATATATATATATATATATATATATAAATATATATATATATATACATATATATATATATATATATATATATATATATATATATATATATATATATATATATATATGTATATATATATATATATATATATATATATATATATATATATATATATATATATATATATATATATATATATATAACGTCAATTTAAAGATTTTCATTCATACAAACCTAGACCCAAGTTCTTAAAAATATAATTTTCCTGTCTCGAATATCTTCAACTCCTCTAGAAAACGCCTATCGCCGTGGACTCGTCTTCTTCAGGGGATTTGCTTTTCTTAGGGCAATACTATGTTCTGATATTGGATAGCTATAACGAAAAGTAAATGTGCTACACTACATCAATGCGAAGGGGTTTCTGGATATTCGTATAAATGGACAGGTTAGAATGGGGCTCCGCTGTATCGGGGTACCACACTCGTGACGGGGCAACCGTGTGTAGACCCAACGGCAGAATAAAAATTAAAGGGGGCCTCGCTATACAAGAAAATTACACCCGTGGCAGGTCAACCGTGTGTGATCTCAATAGCAGAGATTAAAATGGGGCTCCGCTGTTTCGGGGTGCTACGCTCGTGGCAGGTCAACCGCGCGCAGACCCAACAGCAGAATAAAAATTAAGGGGGCCTCGCTATACAAGAGAATCACACCCGTGGCAGGTCAACCGTGTGTAATCTCAATAGCAGAGATTAAAATGGGGCTCCGCTGTATCGGGGTGCTACGCTCGTGGCAGGTCAACCGCGCGCAGACCCAACAGCAGGACCAACAATTAAAAGGGGGCCTCGCTATATAAGAGAATCACACACGTGGCAGGTCAACCGTGTGTGATCTCAATCGCAGAGGTTAAAATGGGGCTCCGCTGTTTCGGGGTGCTACGCTCGTGGCAGGTCAACCGCGCGCAGACCCAACAGCAGGACCAACAATTAAAAGGGGGCCTCGCTATATAAGAGAATCACACCCGTGGCAGGTCAACCGTATGTAATCTCAATAGCAGAGGTTAAAATGGGGCTCCGCTGTTTCGGGGTGCTACGCTCGTGGCAGGTCGACCGCGCGCAGACCCAACAGCAGGATCAGCGACGAATTTATGGGATAATAAAATCCTATTCATCAACTGAAATAAATAAACAAAATTTGTTTGCTTACCCTTTTAGGTTAGGAGTTCTGCAGTTGTCGGGATCTGGAGCCAGACTGAGTGACTGACTCTCTCCGCGTTCTGGACTGCCTTTTATAGTCGATGGTCGTCATGAGAATTGTTTATTGTACCGAGTAGACAAAAGTACAATGTTCAAACAAAAACCTGTCAACCTTGTCAACCTCTCTGTGACAAGCAAAACTTTATACAAGAAAACCCAAAACTAACAAAAATCAAAAAATCTTTACATGGAACAACGTGAACGAAAAGAAGAGGAGATACTGCAAGCGAAAATTGAAAAATATCGTCACAATATATATATATATATATATATATATATATATATATATATATTGGCGAGCTAGATAACTAGACAGTACCCTTGTATTAACTTAAAATTAAATGTTTTAAATATTATATAGGTAATTATATAATTTATAATTAAATTTACATAACGTTGTAACAAAGTAAAAATGAATATTTATGAAGATTTTTTTGATTTAATAGAATACGGTTTCCCACCTACCTAAAAAATAAGTAATAAATGGGTGATTATCTCCTTTTGTGGTGCAGTCAAATTTTGAAGCGTCTCTGAAAGAACTTTCACGAAGTTTGTTGTAAACTTGGTTATAAACCATTTATTGTTTGATTTTTAGGCAGAAAGTTTAAGCTAGTAGAAATTATGCTCATCTCATTAATAAATAACATAACAGGTAAGTGACTGTTCTTTGCGTTAATGGTAGGTAGGTACAACATATCCTGTTTCGTTCTGGTTACAATTTCAACCCATTTCACGAGTGGTCCATATTTTCCGATATTAAGTAAAGAAATTGCTATTAAATTAAAATACACATTTTTGGTAAAATGTTGTAAAATGTCTGTGGATTTAAAAATACTTTGGATTATTTTCGGTTTTCACTAAAACTGGTAAAAATGAGATGTCACAATATTATTTAAGTTTGGCAATGCTCCGGCTAGATCATTTGTTTTTTCTTTATAATATTAGAGCATATGACGTCAGACTCTTTAGAATCGTCGGATACGGGGGTGGTTTATGGTATTTTTAAAATAAAAAAAGTGTGCGATTTGCGATTTGAGGGACAAAAGTATTGGGTATACTACTCCTTGGGTAGGCTACCCCAGGAGTCACTCATTCAAATATATGCAGTGAATTTCATAACACCCTGTATTTAATGTGTGTATTTTTTAATAAAAGCAATTACATTGCATAATATACATAAAATGGAATACAAAATTTGGAACTACGTCAGTTACGTAAGGGGGTGGCGCATTTATAACCAATAACCTGGTACCTTCTAGATCGTAGATCTGACAAAGGTGACTTTTTTGCCATGGAAGAGTATATAACAGATTTTTTTTTATTGTGTGATGTTAAAATCTCACATAAAAACATGTTTATCAATACAGGGTTGACGCTAACTCGAAGCTAAATAGAATGTACCATTGCAATACCACTCATGTTCCTTCATTTTGACGTGATTGATGATTGCAGCTTTGAGTTTAGAGCTTAACACTGAATTGATAAATCGGCCTTAAGTTGGAAAATAAGACTGAACAAAAATGTGTATGTGTATGTAACGTTGTAACCCTTAAAATAATTGCTATGCAGATTTAAATAAAAGCGTTTTGAAATTTTTTTTAAAGAAAACAAATTGGAAAATGCTTTTTAAATTATACTTCTTAGAGTTTGTATATAAAAATAAATTATAGTTTAAAAAACTAAAAAACACGCTTTTATGAGTAGCGTACTAAAAATAACTATTTCCCTTTATAGCTGTACAACAGGCGCGGTCCGTGAAATTTTAAAGTTGTATATCTCTGTTGCTACTTATGGGACCCATGCCAAGTTTAGGTTTTTTAAAAGTGAGCCTACTAGGAATATTTTGGTAAAGAAAAAAAATATTTTATAATTTGCGAAAAAAAGTTGAATTTTTGAATTGACCCACCTGTGTAAAAAATTAACACGCTTAGGTATTTTATTTATTATTTTTTCTAAATAAATTTTACATCATTCTATCGACAATTCTTAAATTTTAAGAGAAAAAAAAATTGTTGGTAGAAAGTTATAGTCATTTGATTTTTTTTAAACCTGATATATAATTTAAAAAAAAAATCAAATGACTATAACTTTCTACTAACACATTTTTTTCTCTTAAAATTTAAGAATTGTGGACAAAATGATGTAAAACTTATTTAGAAAAAATAATAAATAAAATACCTAAGCGTGTTCATTTTTTATCCTGGTGGGTCAATTCAAAACTTCAACTTTTTTTCGCAAATCACAAAATATTTTTTTTATTTACCAAAACATTCCTAGTGGGCTCACTACTAAAAAACCTGAACTTGGCATGGGTCCCATAAATAGCAACAGAAATATACAACTTTAAAAATTCACGGGCCGCGCCTGCTGTACAAGTTACCAGAAAACCGGGGCGTGCAGTGTGCGCAGCGTAACTAACAAACTGCGCTTCCCTTTATTCGGCACACATGCATACCCCGGTTTTCTGGTAACTTGTACAGCTATAAAACACTTTGTCTTTAAATAGGTAATTAAATTTAAAAGCGTCGGGCGCACTTATGCCGCTTATATTATGTTTGTATTATAGAGGGTGTTGATGAAATTCACTGCATATATTGGAATGAGTGACTCCTGGGCTAGTCCACAGACATTCCAATACTTTTTATCTTAAATCGAACATTTTAAAAATTTTCAAAAATACCCCAAATCCCGCCCATATTCGTCGCACCTGGCTGAGCGAACACATGACCTTGACGGAAAATTGCTCGCGAAAAACTAAAAACAATTGAATTTGTTGAAACGTTGCCAGACATAAATCTTTAAGGATAATTTATTTTCGGTTTTTAAGCGTAATTTAAGACAAAGAAAAAAATTAAACTAAAAAACAACAATAGTAGTAAACAGACCACTGCGAAATCAATCCTTTTTGTCAGTAGCCTTAGTTTTAACCAATATTTATGACACCCCATTACGTTATTAATGAGATAAGCATTATTTCTACTAGCTTAAACTTTCTCTAAGAAAAAGTTAAAAATCAAAACGAAAAACACTAACTGAGCACAACTACACAACTTTAAAAGTATAACCAAAATTCTTTCATTTTGTCAAAAAAAAAACACATTATTCTGTTTCACGCAGCACGTTGAGAAATTTGTTATTCGTCCTTTTGTTAAGAAAATTATCGTAACTTACAGATATTTTTGAAAAGATATGAGTTTTACTAAAGTTGAGATGTACCCGCGGACGTTATCATAATACGTAGTAAATATTATTAGTTTTCAGCTTTCAACCCTATTAGGCTAATTTAAGAAACACTATAATCAAAGCACAAACTAGATAAAACTGAGCAAAAATATTAGTTAACAACGGATCGGCAAAGACCATTTTCTAGGTAGTGAAAAGAAATTACGTTATTATCTAAAACTAACTTCTAAAGAAAAAATATTGATTACATTCATTGTGTAATTTGTATGCTGTTGTTGAAGGTTAAGTGGACTGTAAAAACTTAAATATGGCACACTGCACTTGATGAGATGACATTCAGAATGCTTTTTCCATCTCTGTCACTTCCTGTCTTAGGGTCTTGAGGAAGTAGCTGGCGCTGATTTGGCGCAAAAATTTAAAATATAACGCGTGTTTGTATTGTTGCCTATGTAGTAAAGCACTTTGAAATAAACAAAAACCAGACATTTTATAAATTGGCGGATGCGCCATAAAACTACTCTTATGCAACAATTATTACTATTTGTAGTTTTTTGGGTTGCCAAACCTTTTGTCACGTAGATTTTACTCTAAAAGTAACAAAAAATTAGTTTTCGTTGTTAATAGGTCGGATAGTGATAAAAAAGCGTGGAATATTTGCGTTTAACTTTTGTTAATTTTAATATAGTGTGCCCAAGATGTCTGCAACCGGCAAAAGAATTTAAAGAAGGCAAGAGAAGGCTTAAACAACGTGCCAATTTGTTTGTAAACCAGTTTTGAAAAACTATAATTTTTTGTTAATAAGATTTAAACTTTACTTACCACATCTGGTTTACAAGCAAATTGGCAACGGTGTTTAAGCCTTGCCTTGCATTCTTTAAAATCTTTTGCCGGTTGCAGATATCTTGGGCAGACAATAGTTGAGTGCTCATTTTTTTTAAATTAATGGCTGTACTGTGTTGTTACTGCTAAATATTTTGACCTAAAATATTTCCAAAAGAAGTGTATTTTAAAGAGATTTTACTATAAGTCAGAGCCTCGTTGTGCGACGTTTGGAAGCTCGTGGTAGTAAAAAGCTTTGTTATTTGTCACGCTTTTCGTTTTTAAAGTTATTTTGCGGAGTTTTTGAATTTTTTTGTCGGAAATGAGTGCGCTAGGCAAATATAAATATAATGATGCATTTGAAACAACTTTTCCTTGTATCAAAAAGTCTTATTGAATATTTTTACGTTGCCGGGTACTAACATAGACTGCGAAAGACTCTGGCGAAATTTAAAATTATTGGACAGATGAAGAAAGTCAAATTACTGTTTCAACACTGGTTATTAGTGGTTATGGAGGTAGGATAGGGATAGGATAGGATTAAGGTGAGTGGGTCAAGAACTGACCCTCCACTGCGACCATCGCGATGGTCGTGGCGATGTATTGTGGCTCACATCTCTATTAGATTTCTTCCAGCAGATCCAGCCTCTGAATGAAGCTGATTATAGTGCTGGGAGAGGCGTATATTCATGGATTTATTATATAAAAGGATTCGATAGACATATACAGTGAGCGTATCGAACGTGAAGCCTTATATTTTGTTGTTTGTTATTCTCTTGGGGGAGCAGTTTACGAACTACAAACATAGACAAGACTACGAATTACTACGTAATTGAATCAAGAATGGTAGTAGAAAGAGATAAAACAGCATTGGAGTGTTGGAGCTCAGAAGTGTTGTTGTCTGTGCTGGTTGTTTAGGAAAACGGCTGAACCTCGGTCTGAACACTCGGTTACACGTACGTCTTTGTCTAATGAACTAGAAAAGAAAAACTGCGACGTATAGATTTATATAGATTTATAAATGACTCGGGGCGACTTTAAATAAACACCTTTAGAAATAACATAACCTATAAATAATAAAACTTTTTAATAATAATAATAATAATAAAGATGTTTATTTATGCCAATAAAAATAATTTAAATATAAATATAAAATTGCTAAAAGTAAAAAAGAAAACCAAAAAATGACAGTAGTATACCTACTAGTTGGCATAAATAGGTAGGATTTTGATTTATAAGAAATCATTCGTCCAATCCTACCCCTACAAAATAATTTTTTATATTATTTTTAAAAATATATAGTTTAAGCCCCTTAGACTAGAAGGGATATTATTAAAAATTACAGATGTATATTTAAACGAAGACTTATATTTTCCAGTATGATGTTGAGGTATTTCTATTGCGTGCTGATTTCTAGTATTAACATTATGAATATTATTCCTGAATTCAATTTTTTCAAATAAATATCTAGGATTCTGAGTTAAAATTATTTTATATATAAAACAGGATAAATGGATTTCGCGTCTTTTTTCTAATTTAATTATATTATGTTTGTTAAAGGTAGGCGATATGTGATCATATTTTTTTAGTCCTATTGAAAAACGAACACAGTTATTTTGAAGAATTTGTAATTTCTGTTTATCTTCGTTACTGATATTTTTGTGATAAATTATATCACAATAATCTAATCCACTTAGAATAATTGAATCAACCAGCCTAAGTTTAGTATTGGTATTTAAGTAGTCCTTAAATTTATATAAAATTCTTAGTTTGTAGTATGCTTTTTTAATTATATTTTTTATATGTTCATTAAAATTTAGATACTGATCAAAAATTACTCCAAGATTTTTACCATATTCGATTGAAGTAATCATAAAATTATTGTTAAGAACAATTTTGAAATCAGAATTATTTTTTATTTTAGTGATTAGTGTTTTAGGGCCAGTTAAAAATAAGTTTTATTTTCATTTATTTTTAATCCATGATCAGTTATAGTTTTTGAAATATTTAAAAGATCCTTATTGATTAAAGAAATACTATTTTTTAAATCTGTGTATTTGATTGAGTGGTATATTTGAGTATCACCTGCAAAAGCTAAGAGATTGCCGTGTTTAATTGATAAATGAAAATCAAAAGTGTATATAATAAACAATAAAGGGCCTAATACCGATCCTTGTGGAACACCTCTAGAAATCGGCAGTGAATTTGAAATGTCATAAATGTATTCGTTTGCAATTTTTGTTACTTGTTTTCTGTCAGATAAATAATGTTTGAACCACTGACAAGATTTTTGACTAAAACCTATATATTTAAGCTTTGCTAATAACATTTCATGATTTAGAGAATCGAAGGCTTTAGAGAAATCGAGAAAGACTATATTAGTAACAAAACTTGAATCCCAATTTTCTAAAATATCATCTTTAAGTTTACAGAGTAAAGTAGATGTACTAAAATTTTCTCTAAAACCTGATTGGTTCTCTGGTAAAATATCATATTTTTTTAAATACTCTATTACTTGGTCAAAAACTATACGTTCTAAAATTTTAGATATTATAGAAAGTAGAGAAATGGGTCTAAAATCATCTACATTTTCTGCGTTGTGAATTTTAGGAATCGGTATAACTAAACTAGTTTTCCAGATATTAGAAAAATAATTATTTAAAATAGAACAATTTAATATATGTTTAATAGTATTTAAAAAATTATTACTTATACACAGATTTAACATGCGTAAAGTAATACCATCTGTTCCACATGATTCTGTTTTAATTTTTGATAATATTTTAACAATATCATAATTCGTAATTGGTTTTAAATTTAGAAACACATCTTTATCAATTTTAGAAAACTTATTATTCAAATAAAAAGATAGTAAATTTTGATTTGGTGATCCATTTTTTACACAATTTATAAAATGATTATTTAGTACCTGTGCATAAGGATATTCATTTACTGATTTAGATTCTTTTAAATTAATATTAAATTTTTTCAAGTTTTTCCAAAAAAGTGTCGGATTATTTGGATTTATATTATTCTTTATAAATGTTTGCTTTTCTTTCTTTATAAATTTAGATAGAAAGTTTCTTATTTCTACATAATCTTTCCAATTTGATTCAGATTTATTTTTACAATATTTATTGAAAGCTTTTTTTTTAATTTTGCAAAATTTTTTATATTTGAATTAATCCATGAATTTGTTTTTTTATTTTTATTTATTTGAACTGGTGCATGTTTATTAAATAAATTTAGGATATTATTGTTAAATATTTCAATTTTAGTATCAAAATTATTAATGTTTTCAATTGCATTCCAATCAATTTGCGCTAAATCTTCATTAAATAAATCAAAATTAATATTTTTAAAATTTCTGTAGTACCTTAATGAACTAGGAGATTTATTTTCTAATAAAAGTTTACAAAATACCATTGAATGATCAGTTAGAGAAATTCCCGAAGAATTTTTTATTAATTGTGTTTTGAATATACCAGAATCTGTGATATTGATATTTTCATATATATAAAGATGATCAATTATTTTTGGTGACGTTTCTATTCTTGTAGGCTCTGAAATAATTTGTTTCAAACTGAAAGTGGCAAATAAATTTTCAAGAAGATAACCATCTTGATTTTTATTGTACAGATCAACATTAAAATCACCTGTTATGATCAGTCTAACAACCGATAAGTAAACTTGTGGAAATACCTGTTAAGAATAAGAAATGAATTGAAACTAACGTTTGGTGGTTTATAAATGATTCCAAAACCTACATTTTTCTTATTAATTAGAATATTAAGCCAAAATGTTTCCAAAGGTCTAGTGTCAAGAACATTTATTACTTTGACTTGTAAATAATTTTTAACGTAGACGCTAATTCGACCACCTTTAGTATTCCTATCCAATCTAAAAAACTTATAGCCAAAAATCTCAAAATAAGTAGATGAATCATTATGATTTAACCAAGATTCAGTTACAGCTAAAATATCAGGATTTATATCTAAAACAAATTCATTAAATTCAAAAAAAGAAGATTTTAATGATCGTATATTAACGTGTGCCACTAGTATACTACCGTCATTATTTAGTTTTTTGTACTAGAATTAGACCTGCTTCTTTCTTGAAAAATTTTTTTTTGGAGGACGTAAATTCCCATTGGCCAAACATCTTCACACAAGAATTCATCCTTCATTAGGATTGGTATACCAATTTTTAAATTTTTTAATTTTTTCAAATTTTTTTTTAACTTAAATTTATTATTATTTAGCAGAAAATAAAGTAATTTAGGGCTTTTATTACTTTTAGCAAATCTTGTAATGCTTCTAACGTATTTTTTGTACACAAATACAACGTAAAATAAGATAATAATAATAATAAAGATGTGGCCAATGTTTGCCAATTGTGTTTACAGTGTCGCTTAGAATGGTTTGTTTTGGCTTCAAAGAATGTTACATCATCCCGTATCCTTTTATATAATAAATCCTTGCGTAGATTAGATTTCCTGGCGGAAGCATCCCCTCCCCAAATAATGAGAATCTTATTCTGCATGCCTCAGGGCATGTGCACACTATTAGGGATTGCAATCCGGTGTCATTTTCAGTCCGGCCGGATCCGTCCGGGTTCCCATCGATCCGGCCGGATCAGGCCGGATCCGGCCGGATTGATCAAATCAGGATAATTTTAACTTTTCGATTCAAAATGAACTGTTACTAAGTTAATCTAGTGACAATATGTATTTAATATAGGTATTTTATGGAAAAAATAAAACATACTCGTATATAAAATCAACTTTATTTCCAATCCAATGTTAAGATTAGACAACAAGCAAACAATTAAAATCTAGTAGTGTAGGTAACTAATAAAATTTTAACGATATTGTCATATTTCCCCAGATATTCATCATTTTTTTTTTCTATACATTTTTCATATTTTTTATTTAACATTTCGGAAACCACTCTACGTGCTGCGATTGCATATCGCTGGCCTCGCCTTTATTTTATGAACCCTGACCAGTTGTACTGTTTGTATAAACTGTTCTTGAGGGGTTCATATAAAAAGCGTACCAGCGAGATGCAAAGGAGGGCGTCGTGTCCCGACGGGGAGGCGTCACTGTGGTGCCGCACGAATAGTACGCATAGTACGAATAGCGCCAGCCCTTTAGGCTGACAAAGTACTCGGCTAGAAGCTGCCCCCTACGCTACCCAACTTAGTTACGTAAGTGTATTATTGTGCTTGTACCTGATATCAATATAAGTGTTTTGGTAAACCGCAGCCTATTTTATCAACCCTGACGACCCCTAGCGCGACATTTGGTGGAGGCGCCTGGTTCGTTCTCGTTGGTAAATTCTTCCTAACTTGCCAAGGGCCTTTTGTGTTTTATAATTTTTACTATCTCTTTCAGGTCATTTTAGTGTTTTTCAGTGCATTTTTAAAGTGTTTTTTTCAGGGCGTTATAGTGCATTTTTTTATCAAAATTATTTTGTACAGCGATTTTTTTTAGGCCGTTTCTACAGTGTTTTCTTTCAGGGTATTTTTTACATTGGTTTTTAAAGGGTATTTATTTTACAGTGGTTTTAAGGGGAATTTTTACAGTGCTTTTTACGTCTATATAATTTCCCCACCCATCCTTATCCCTCATACGTTTGACATAATTTTATCTTGTGCCCGTTAACGCTGGCGAGGCTAGGTTCACTATAAATCCCACCTCAAAGCGTCTACTGTTTTCCTGTCTTGTGCCCGTTAACGCTGGCGAGACTAGATTACATGGACTGCTAAATATAGAAGTAGTTCCACCTCGTGCCCGTTAACGCTGGCGAGGCTAGAATTATTATATATTGGGGTTAATCACTAAACTGCCTTCAACCCTTTTATTCCTGTTATTCCTTTTATTTAATTTTTATGGCCCGTAGGAAGCTTAACAAGATTCAAAGAGAACGAAAAAGGCAAGAGAAGTTGAGGGTTGTTAATAACGGCACATCGTTAGGTTTACCAAATACACTACCCGTAAAAATTTTTATTTCAAACGAGCAACAATTAAGGGCCCTGAGATTAAAAAGGAAATTTTTAAATTTATTTGGCGACAATGAAATATAATATTTTGTTTTGACATTGAGGTCGTCGCTCATGAACTTAAAGTGTATTTTGAAATTCAATACACAAGGTTCACGGGCTTGTTATGTTATCAATTAAGCATGTAATATTATTAACAAAGTGTTACACAAATAGTATCGTTATTTTTATAAACATATTTTCATATCTAAGCGCCATTCAAATATAAAGATTTCCAATTTTTTAAATATTTTTTTTTTATTATTATCTTGTAGGTATATTTTTACCGCCTTTTTAACGCAATTTTTGATAAGGTACCATAGAGATATTTATATTTTATTATCATTTTTAGGTTTGATACTTAATATAATAACAGTACATATGTATATTTCGCCTCTGATGTTTAATGAGCAGCCGCCACGGCCGGTAACGAGGTCCCGTAGCAGCAAATACAAAACTTTATATACCTGTTTTTAGGAAGATGCTCATTTTTACTTTTTTTCTAAATGGCTAATCTCTTTTTAATTTTTACAGGACCGACCTTCGAAAAAAATAAAATAATGTTTTTTTTTTTTTTCAAAAAGTCCTAAAAGACGTCTGTGGAAAAAATGGAACTTAGTACCCTTTTGGGAAAGGGATACTTATTATTTTATACATGGACTTTATTCGTATAATCGGGGCTTTTTCTTTTAAAAATGGACTCACGAATCATAAGCAAGAATATAACCTATTTAATTTTTTTTTTCAATATATAAAGGACCTCAACGGGATAAAATATTTTGGGAACCCAACCATTATGTACATAAAGGATGGTAAGAATACTTCTAATTTTTAGCGGAAAAGTTTTTTTTTTGTAAAGTTTTAAAAATTTGTTTTCATAACTAGGTGTTTGGTATGTAAATGTGTGTTTTGTGTTGTGTCAGTGTGTCAGTATGAAAGAGGGTATACCCAAAGTTTGTTGGTTTGAATGTTTTTTATGTATAATTTTAAGTATAGTTTACCTTTATTGCGATAGTAAATTTTAGATTAAGTTAGCACAAACCATACAGAATACTATTTTTTTATTTTTTGCGTTTATAATAAACAAACATATCATCACGTATAAATTTGATCAAGTTCATTACTATAAATAAATCACGAAGGTAAAGGTAGACAGTTCATTATTTTATTTAATCAGCAGAAAAGTAAACAACTGTTATATAATGCCATTCACCCAGTTATTGTTGTTAAAGTTAAATTGTAATATACGGTGTCTAATGAAAATAAGTTAAACAAAAACAAGGGTGTATTTTATGACTGAGACATTGAAAAATAAATCAGGGTCAGAATTTTTTTATAAATCCAACTTCTTTTATACTTTTAAGTCGAATATTATTATTATTAAGTAAATTTAAATATAGCGTACAATAATGATTACCATATGCATTTTGTAATCGGGTGTTTATTTGTTTATATGACTGAAAGTCATATGTTTTCCAAATAGGGGGACATGGAGGATGACTTTGAACACGGAGTTGAATGTCCGCCTATTTGATGGTGATATGTGTTATGTATATGATTATTTATTTTATTTATGACTAAAAGTCATAATATGTTTTCCGAGTAGGGGAACATGGAAGATGGCCCTGAGCATAGAGCTGAATGTTCGCCTACTCGATGGTGGTATGTATACCGTTATTTAAATGGCTAAGAGTCATTATGTGAGTATAGGGAGACATGGAAGAGGACCTTCATATAGGGTTGAATGTCTGCCTATGCGAAATATTAAGAGTTATATGCAAGTAGCATTTGAAGTTTATGTGACTTATGTGAAATATTAAGAGTTATATGCAAATTGTATTTGAAGTTTATGTGACTTTATTGATGAACAAATAGGATGGTAAATATGGTAAATATTTGATGATGTGATTACGCTATATTTGGGTTTTAAATTGTTATGTAAATGTGTATTATTTTGTTTTTCCCTGATGAATTAGAGACCGATGTCTCTCTGTCTCCAAAAGAGTAATACTTAGACACCAATAAAAGTTCTATGTAAAAACCGGGTGAATGTTCTTAGTCTGTCTACTTTTACTTAAACATCATAGTATCATGTAGGTTTTCATTATTTTTCATTATTTATAAACTGTTTTTTTCCTTTTAACTGCCGGTAGTCTTTTTTTTCATGTACCATTGGGAGACCACACGACCTGGATCGAGAGCCACAAAACACACCAAAAACCCAAAGGCCAGTCGCCGCTCGCATCCACAGAGCCAGCGTCATGCATCAGCCACGCACGGTCCACCATGGCTCGCCAGCCTGGTCTTCCCTCACAAACGCCGAACTTCTGCACAACGAGCCGTGACGACACTGATTGATCACAACTACCCTTAGGATTAGCCCTGCAAAGTTCCCGTCAATCACGGCTTCGTAACGGCACTCAACGGCACCCAAAGTCCGGGTGGCCGAACTCTTTGGAGGAGGGAGACCCCTGCTGCACTGGGAGTCGGCAACAAAACTAGCCGATCCCACCCCCAGGACACAGGAACCGTGACCGCTGCGTCTGAGCAAGAAGCAGATGACAAGGAGCCTCAACGCCTAGGATGTGTCGGGTTTTGTCGGTGTGTAGGCTATTCGATCAGTAACGTGTTGGAACTCCCTAATAATAGAACTTTGTAAAGAAAGTGTGTAAATGTGAACCAGACTACCAGGACAGTAACCATTTTTTCATTTTTTAAGCTAGTTTTACCATTCCTCATTTCACCCAAATAAATACGGAGTGTACCGAGCCTGCGAGCTCCAATTGTTTGTGTTTGTAATATTGTTTTTATGTTTGTTTATTGTATATTTTGTTTATCACCGTTTTGTATATTTGTATTTTGTAAATATGTGATATTTTGTATATATGTATTGTGTAAATTTTTTAAGCTAGGGGCTAGCTTTTACAGGCGCGGGGGAAATGTCATATTTCCCCAGATATTCATCATTTTTTCCAAATTTCTATACATTTTTCATATTATTTATTTAACATTTCGGAAACCACTCTACGTGCTGCGATTGCATATCGCTGGCCTCGCCTTTATTTTATGAACCCTGACCAGTTGTACTGTTTGTATAAACTGTTCTTGAGGGGTTCATATAAAAAGCGTACCAGCGAGATGCAAAGGAGGGCGTCGTGTCCCGACGGGGAGGCGTCACTGTGGTGCCGCACGAATAGTACGCATAGTACGAATAGCGCCAGCCCTTTAGGCTGACAAAGTACTCGGCTAGAAGCTGCCCCCTACGCTACCCAACTTAGTTACGTAAGTGTATTATTGTGCTTGTACCTGATATCAATATAAGTGTTTTGGTAAACCGCAGCCTATTTTATCAACCCTGACGACCCCTAGCGCGACAATATTACAACCAAACCTTACGTAATTTACTGAGATGAGATCACAATAATTATATTATTAAGGTATTTGAAAATGCTAACAAGCAAGGCTTATATTTATGTTATGACAGATACCATCATGATTTGATGAATCTGTCTAATGAATGGCACAATTATCACAATAATGAGTTTTACTATAACTACTACTCTTTAGTTTAATCAACTTACGATAAATAATTACTTTATGTAGAATTTTAAGTAATAATTGTCTTAGTATTCATTGTATATTATAAGAAAATCAATTTTGATTTTGAAAAAAGGATCGTAGAAAACAAATAGTGTTAATTGTGTCGGAGGAGCGGGGCGGTCGGTCGGTACTCGCGCAGCGTAGTGAGGTGAGGCGACTCGGCGTCGAACGACTCGCACACATGATCACCACGCGCAACGGATTTAAAGTACCTACTCATGCAACAGCTCTATTATTTTGCCAAAAATTGCTAGCACCGGATCTGGTCGCCGGATCCGGTATATTGGTACCGGATCCGGTAAACGTTTAATGATGCCGGATCCGCCGGATTACCGGATCCGTTTGTCCGGATTGCAATCTCTACACACTATGTGTTCTGCCTTTTCTTCATCCTCCATGCAGAGTCGGCAGTCGGCGTCTTGCGCCAGTCCGATCCTTTGCATGTGATGCCTCAGCCTGCAATGGCCGGTAAGCAGTGTTGTCAAAATGTTCTAAGATAAATCGTAAGAATTGGATGCTAAAAATCGTGAGAATCGTGAGATTTTTAAAAATTCTTTAAAAGGGGTCAAAATAGTTTGAAGGAAAGAATAAAAGCTTATAAACAACAAATATATATTGATTTTCTGTATTTAAAAACCAAACACATTTCTAAAAACTTAAAAACTAAAAACAACTTGCGTAATTACTTAGTACTAAAAAAGGTAGTAGTTTGTCAGAATCCAAATCGCTAGAATCATCTTTTCTATGCAAATACGACTCGTTAGTTCCTAACTTTTTGATCATATTTATATTTATGTCAAAATCAGCATGTGTATCTTTCCCATCAAACGTTTTGTGTGCAAAATTCCTTCGATAGTATCAACTTTTAACCTATTTCGAAACTGTGTTTTTGTTAAATTTATTTGAGAGAATATTCTCTCTACAGTAGCACTTGAGTGGGGTAAACACAATACATTAAAAACAAACTTAACTGAAGTTGGAAACTTTAGGGAATCATCACCTATTTTGACCAATGCAATTGTTTTCCAAAACATTTCTATAGCGTAATAATAATAATGATAATAATAATAATAATAATAATAATAATAATAATAATAATAATAATAATAATAATAATAATAATAATAATAATAATAATAATAATAAATACATTTATTTGTGCCAAAGAAAAATAATAATTACAATAATAATAAAGAACTGTAATAAGTACAATAACAATAAAGAACTGTCATAGCTAAAGAAACTCAAAATAACGGTAACATACTAGTAGGCACAAATGGGTAGAAATTTTGATTTAAATTAATCATTCTTCCAATCCTACCCCACGCAAATATTTTTTAAGTTTATATTTAAAATTGATATAACTTAATTTTTTTAGATCATTAGGTATATTATTATAGATTATGGGACAAGTATATTTAAATGATGTTTTATATTTTTCAGTTTGATGAACAGGTATTTCTATATTATTTTGATTTCTAGTATTTATATTATGAATATTGTTTCTATATTGAATTCTATTAAATAGATAATCTGGTTTCTTAGTTAAAATTACTTTATGCATAAAACAACTAAGGTGTAATTTACGTCTTTCTTCCAGTCTTACTAACTTATATTGATCAAAAGCTGGAGAAATATGATCAAATTTTTTTAGTCCAATTGAAAACCTTATACAGTTATTAAGTAAAATCTGCAATTTTTGTTTATCATTATAGCTGATGTTTGAATGATAAATGACATCGCAATAGTCTAGTCCACTTAAAATAATAGAATCTACAAGTTTAAGTTTTGTCTTAGTATCAAAATAATCTTTGTAGTTATATAAGATTCTCAATTTAAAATTGGCATTTTTGACTATGTATTTTGTATGATGATCAAAATTTAAATACTGATCGAAAATAACACCAAGATTTCTTCCAAATTTTATTACAGGTATTGTAAAATTGTTTAAGGTGATTTTGAAGTCAGAACTATTTTTTATTTTTGTGTTTAATATTTTAGGGCCAATTAATAGTAAATTTGTTTTAGTTTCATTTATTTTTAAACCATGATCATTTATAATTTGAGAAATATTAAAAAGATCTTCATTAATTAAAGAAACACAATTTTTTAAGTTCGTGTACTGTATTGGATTGTATATTTGAATATCATCAGCAAAAGCTAATAGATTTCCATGTTTTATGGATAAATGAAAATCGAAAGTATATATGATAAATAATAAAGGACCAAGTACAGATCCTTGAGGTACTCCTTTAAGAATTGGTAGAGAATTTGAAATATCAAATACATAGTCATTTGTAATTCTTGTTATTTGATGTCTGTTAGAAAGGTAATTAACAAACCACAGACATGATATTTTACTGAAACCTATGTACTTTAGTTTAGCTATTAACATATTATGATTTAAAGAGTGAAATGCTTTAGACAAATCAAGAAAAACTAAATTAGAAGCAAAACCATTATCCCAGTTATCAAGTATGTCATCCTTAAGTTTATAAAGAAGAGTGCTTGTGCTATAATTTTCTCTGAAACCAGACTGATTGCTAGGTATAATGTTGTATTTATTGACGTACTCAGTAACTTGATCAAAAATTATACGTTCTAAAATTTTGGATATAATAGATAATAAAGTAATAGGACGAAAATCATTAGAATTTTGTGCATTGTTAACTTTTGGAATTGGTATAACTATACTAGTTTTCCATATATTTGAAAAACCGTTATTTAATATTGAGAAATTAATTATATGTTTTAAAGCATTTAGACAATCATTGTTGATACAAAAGTTTAACATGCGTATTGTTATACCATCAATACCAGAAGCATCTGTTTTAATATTAGGTAGGATTTTTATGATATCATAATTCGTTATAGGCCTTAAATTGAAACACTCATTATTTTTGATATTAGAAAATTTATTGTTAGAATAAAATGATAATAAATTTTGATTAGGTGAAGTATTTTTCACAGAATTTACAAAAAAGTTATTTAAATCATGCGCGCTTGGATACTCACTGACAAATTTTGATTCTATCAAATTGACACTAAACTTTTTAAAATTTTTCCAGAACTTTTGAGGATTATTTTGATCTAAATTATTTTTAAAATACTTTTGTTTTTCTTTCTTAATAGTTTTTGATAAAAGATTTCTTAAATCCACGTAATATATCCAAGACGATGATGATTTATTTTTGTGATATTTTTAGAGAGCCCTTCTTTTTAATTTAGATAATTCTTTTATTGCAGTAGTAATCCAAGGATTGTACTTATTAGTTCGAATTGTTTGTAGAGGAGCATGTTTATTAAATAAATTTAGTACATTATTATTGAATATCTCTACTTTTTTGTCAAAGTTAGTTGATGTTTCGACTGAATTCCAATTGGTTTTTTTCTAAATCTTGATTGAATAAATCAAAATTTATTTTATTAAAATTTCTGAAGTATTTCAATGAACAAGGTGTTTTTTATTTCATGTACAGCATTATCTAGTGGAAAATTTAGTAGCATTTACCACTCATTATCTAAGTCTTGACAGTTTTCTTTGTGACGTTTGTTATGAATAAAAACAGATTTTTTTGTAAGTTACCTACTTATGTTTGACATAAAATAAAAATCGTGAGAAACGCTACATGATTCGTGAAATCGTGAGATAATTCCCAAAATCGTGTAATCTCACGATGAATTGTGAGTTTTGGCAACACTGCCGGTAAGTAAGCCTACTAGGATTTTGAGGTGCGACCTGTTTAGTTTCAGTAGTTTATTCGCAGTTTGATGTGTCAAGGGATTAAGGGATTATTTATGAATGCCTTTGAGTGTCTTCGACTCGGTATTCTCGACCAGTATCGTGTCCATTCCTCTTCGGCCCAGGCTGAAAGCGCATGCTTGACCGCTGTATAGGAAATGCCTAACACCGGCTCGGGACCTACAAACTTCGACGCTGCCCCTCTCTTAGCGAGCAGGTCGGCTGTTTCATTGCCCTCGAGGCCTGTGTCCCGATATCCACACCAGGGTGATTTTGTTCTGTTTTCCGATTACAGTCAGCACCTCACGGCATTTCCACACCATATTTGAGGTGCACCAGCTAGATTCCAACGCTTTAAGAGCAGCTTGACTGTCAGAAAAGATTTTTATTGTTTTACGTGTGTATTGCCGTTTTGCCAGCATTCTTATACTTTCCTCAATGGCGTACACCTCTGCCTGGAATACAGTCGCTAATGACCCCAGGCTATATGTCAGCTCTGTTTTTGGGCTACTGCCATATATTCCGGCTCCGACACCCTTGCTAGTTTTGGATCCATCGGTAAATAAGCAAATATCTGCTCTAAGTAGGTCAGTTTTATTCCGAACCCATTCTTCCCTTCCAGGATAGATTACTGTATAGGGCATATAGTTGCTTAACCTTTTAGGCATGATGTCCGAGGGCATACCCAGAATGCCGTGAGCTAAAGTGCCCTCCAGCAGACTTGTCTCCCTCATGACATATGCCTGCATGCTATTTGTTGCATGATAGAGTCTGTATGTGGCCCATCTTGCCTCTCTCTCTCCAGCTATATGTGGAGAGGAAGTAGTTCTAGTAGGGCCTCCATCGGTGCCGTTGGCGCGGTGCGGAAGGCACCCGTAATCGTCAGCCATGCTTGTCGCTGTAGGCCGGACAGCTTGGCTTGAGCCAGGCGCTGATGGCCCTTCCTAAACCAGACAACAGAGCCATATGCTATCATTGGTCTTACGATCATTACGTATAGCCAGCATATCCGTTTAGGCGGCATGTCCCAGGACTTGCCAG
Organism: Philopedon plagiatum; assembly: GCA_963971165.1. Classification (NCBI taxonomy): domain Eukaryota; kingdom Metazoa; phylum Arthropoda; class Insecta; order Coleoptera; family Curculionidae; genus Philopedon; species Philopedon plagiatum. The sequence goes on from OZ020190.1 coordinate 55,467,205, forward strand.
AGGCACTGCGACACGTCCATAGGGAAAGAGTCGCCCTACGAATCACTGTTTCCTGGTTCACTGGTTATGGAGGTAAAGTTTATGATTAATTTAAATTGTGAGGAATTTCGCTTAAAAATTAAGGACGATATAAATAAACCTGTTAATAATAAACCAAATCGTCTGTTAAATATGATTAAAAATGGGCAAATAAAAAAAAGTACATGCTTAAATTTCTCGGCTTAAATGTTAGGATTTTTTTTTTTTGTTTAAAGCTAATTTTGAACTAAAATTTTTGTATTGGTACTCTTTTTTCTCCAAAAACTTCGGGTCGGCCCAGTTGAACAAAATTTTACTCTGGGTTTGAACAGCTGTTTTCTGGATTTTTGTGTTGAAGTATTTCAACTTTTTGAAATTGAATGTTAAAAGAGTTAGTATGATTTCTTACTTTAAAGATGACAAAAATATTATTTTTTCAAACCTACTACATAGAAATATTCTAGAGAGACTTGGCAACGTCACTGCGAGTACTGACGTCAAAACAAAAGTATTTTTTCTGTAACTGACGTTTCTCGCTGTTTTTATATGACCATGTATTTATTACCAGTGGGGCGCAGTTTCTAAAAAATAAAATTTCAGGCACGATATCTACCTTTCATGAAGCGACATTTATGAATACTTTTATTCAGTCTGAATTCATACCAGCATTTACCGGTTTCAGTATATGCAGTGAATTTCATAACACCCTGCATATGTATAACTACCATACATGCACCTAACTAGGGAAATGTGAATAAACAAAATGTAATGTATCTACCTACAATATTACATTTTGTTCATTATGCCTAGACCGCTATATAATACGTATATTCTTATGTATCTCGACGAGCTACCCAAAAATAAAAAAGAACGTTGCGATACGATGATTTTTCGCGGAGATATGAAAAATTTGTGAATTTAATGCGGTTCAGTTGAGTTCCGCGCGACACGGGCTGCCGCGAGAGTGTGGAGCGTCGACCCTCGCCCTGGCGTCGGCAACACAGCATCACTTTGAACACTATTATCAATAACATTGGAACACTTTTTTAGTACAGCGAATATATTTTCATAAACTATAACTCTTCTTCTTTCTTCGGTGTAAATTTCAAATCTTAATATGAATAATTAACGTCGCAGTGATTTAAAAAAAAATTGTATCTCCGTTTCTAAAGGACTTAAATTTTCCAAAAAAGAACCATTTAATTGAAATCTAATAAAACGGAATGTTTGCAATGGATTCTTGTGTTTTTGTGCGAAAGCTCCGGAAGCAGCTCCCAGCGTTTTATACTTTTATGCCAAATTCTCAGAATTGGCGAACCGTCATGACCTTAAAATAATTTGGCTTAAAATAATGAAATATTGAAAAACGATAAATATCGATGCGCTAATATCGATATTTTCAAGACTAATAGATCAATATGCGCATAAACAAGAATATGGGAATCAAATGCGCACAATTTCTCAGTTTAATCTAACCTATTAGTATTTTATAAAATTCAAAAGTAGGTACATTAAATTTGTTTTATTAACCGACTTCACAAGGAGGTTATCAATTCGACCCGTATGTGTAATTTTTTTTTGTTTTGTAGATGAGTTCTCCCGAATGGTCCCATTTTACGTTTTTTTTTGCTGAAGTGAGTGGAAACCTAAAAAAACTGCGAAAAACTAAAAAAACTCTTGAAATTGACAATTTTTGCTTGGGTACCTCGGAATGGCAGCACCGATTTCAATAATTTTTTCTCCGTTGTGTTTAGCATGACGGTCCGCTAGTCCTGTTGGTATTTGACTTTAAGAAATAATACGGGTGGGGGGGGGGGGGGGGGTTGTGAAACCGGCTTAGAATTTCTCTGTAAATGTTTACTAATATCTGATTTTCAGGGTTAATGAGGACATAAAATCTAATTTAGTCTAGCATATGTAAAAAAAATACCGGGGGGGGGAGACTGGGAATCTGTCCAAAAATGTTAACTAATATATCGTTTTAGGGGTTATTGAGGTCAGAAAATCTAATTTTGTATAACCGATGTTAAGAAAATTACTGGGAGAGGGATAAAAAGCGATTTCTCCAAAAATGTTAACTAACACGTCATTTTCGGGGATATTAAGATAAAAAAAATTAATTTTGTGTAACAGATGTTAAAAAAATGACGGTGGGGAGGGGGGGGGGATAAAAAGGAGCGACTGCCTATTTCTCCAAAAATGTTAACTAATGAGTCGTTTTCGGGGTTATTGAAGTCAATAAAGCCAAGTTCATGTAACGGATGAAAAAAATTACGGTGGGGAGGGGGACAAAAGGAGCGGCTAGAAAATTTGTTATGGGTAAAAATAGCAACACGATGTAATAAATAATTAGTAACAAAATTTCAGTTTTGGACTTCTTTTTTTAAGTAAATTTTTTTATTGTGGAATTTTTGAGACCTTAATAAGCAATTAAATAATAATTAAATAAATAATACCTTATACCTTCTGTAAAGCCTCGCTAAGAGTAAAAGACAAATATATGGCTCGATGTGTGTTCGAGTGGTTTCTTCATGCATATCCATGTTTTGGGTAGTATATTTTGTGACAATTTCTTGGTATATATTGCTAGTCGTCGAGACTTGATAATGGGATACATTGGTATTGAGCTTCTACTAGGTCTTTTGTTTCGAAATTGTTTCTTTCAAAAGTGTTTATTTTTAAAACAATTTATTATGTGACATATAAGCCAGCTGTTTGACAGTTGGAATGTCAGGACGCTGACATTTCTCCTGTCGAATTTTAGGCGAGAACCTACCGTAAGTCGTATTCTGGCGACACAGGCGACCGAGATTTTGATAGGAAAAAGGGTAAACTTTTGTTGCGAGTTTTCGAATTGGCGCAGATTATTTGGGGAATTTTGGTCTATTGAAATTTAAGGTTGGACCTGCTGTGGAAGGAACCGTCTATATTAGAGATTGGGGGGAGATGACGTGTCCCTTTCCTTTGTGGGCCGTCGATAAGGAAGCACATGGGGATTAAACCGAGATAAATTTCTTTTGGAAAATGCCACATGGGCAAATATAATTTTTGGGAACATCCCCTTTGGAATGGTTTGAGTATGATTTTTTGATGGTATACATTCCTTGGCCAAGATGCCGATAATTATGTGTTTCTCTCTGCGGTGCAAACCCTTATTAATTTAAGGTAAGCGAAAATTGTACAGATCAGATTTAGGGTTGTAAAAAAATTTGTAAATTCAAAATTGATTTAAGTAGTTCTAGTATGAAAGGATTTTACTTATATAGGGTATTTCTTTTGTAGGGTTTTTAAGATGGACTAAGTTCTTTTGGAAGGGCCTAAACTTTTTTTGGTTGGATAAAGTTTTTTTGGCTTGGACTAAATTTTAACTACCTAATTTTGGATCAAACGTTTTAAGTTTGGGTTAGAGTACCTGAACTTTTGGACTGGACATCGGGACTGGTATTTTAGAGCCTAAAATTCCATTCGGAAATTTTGACATGACCTTGAATGACCTTGGGACTCTGTAGTTGTCAGTTTTTGGAACAATCTTTTATATCCTGTCCACGTCAGGACGACAAGGTTCGGCAGGGAACTTGAGAACTTTCTTCGTGGTTTCAACGCACTGAGAGGCAACTTCGATGGTTGCAGTCAGCTAAGTGTAGCCTTTAGAATTTTACCTACCCGTGGAGTTAACGACATTGATTTTTGCCAAGGGGCAATTTTTCCCTATTTTTAAATTGTCTGGTATGATACTGATTGTACCTCATAGAGGTCCTTTTATTTGGAATGCCTTATTGTGGAATCAATGTTATGAACTTTACCGGTGGAGTCCTTCAGACACTTAATTTGCTATAATAATATGATCATCTTTTTTTACCTTTTTAATATCCTTTTCTCTTGTGCGTTCGAACGTATGTAAAGTGCCAGTAACGTGTAAACACAAGCGGATTGTCGACAACACGCATGCGTACTACCAGGCCTCGTTAGTCCAAACCGGACATATAACTTTTTTTTGGGTATTTTGTAAATTCTCTTATATCAAATTTAAATATTAGATTCGATACGTGTAGTCATGTAACTACATTTTTACTTGGGCATAAATTTTAAGTGTACATTTGGGGTAGCATTTATTTTCATGGGGTTATTAGTAGAGGGAGGTGGATTCTAGTAGCGTTTTGGCCTAGTGGACCTATCTGTGCAGGGGTAGCTAAGCTGACCCAGTGCTGGTACTTGTGACTGTACCCTGTAGGGGCACAGTTGGATTTTTCGTGCAGGGGGTATAGTCACCGTCAAGCGGGCTAGTGTCCACAGCCACTTGGACCTTTATGAGAATAACCTTGTACATTTTTCTTCAGTAACTTTGTAAATTTTTCTATACCGTAACTTTAAAACTTAACTTGGATTTTTGCCAAACCAAGATCATTCTTGTAATTATATTCTACTTTTCGGCGGCTAACAGGTTTTGATGCAGGTGTTTTTGACCAGGAGGAAATTCCAGTTGTCTGGTCTATGTGGTCACTATACCTTGAGGCACAGCTGACTTTATTGTGTGGATATAGTGGCTGCCGTCAAATACACTTCAATCAATCCTACTGGGTGAGTTATCACTCACCAATTAGTGTAAATTACATAGGTAATTCATGTATTGTTTTGTCTCTGAGGAGCTTACATTTAATTAAAAAAAAAAAAGAAACAGGACTCGTCATTATATCCTAAATGTTTTTCTTAAAGATTAAATGTAGTGGCCTTAAACAATAATTTGGTTTTATTACCTAGTAATTTTTAATACCGGATTTGACATATTGTCATATTTCCCCAGATATTCATCATTTTTTCCAAATTTCTATACATTTTTCATATTATTTATTTAACATTTCGGAAACCACTCTACGTGCTGCGATTGCATATCGCTGGCCTCGCCTTTATTTTATGAACCCTGACCAGTTTGAACTGTTAGTATAAACTGTTCTTGGGGGATTCATATAAAGAGCGTACCAGCGAGGTGCAAAGAAGGGCGTCGTGTCCCGACGGGGGAGGCGTCACTGTGGTGCCGCACGAATAGTACGCATAGTACGAATAGCGCCAGCCCTTTAGGCTGACAAAGTACTCGGCTAGAAGCTGCCCCCTACGCTACCCAACTTAGTTACGTAAGTGTATTATTGTGCTTGTACCTGATATCAATATAAGTGTTTTGATAAACCGCAGCCTATTTTATCAACCCTGACGACCCCTAGCGCGACATTTGGTGGAGGTGCCTGGTTCTTTCTCGTTGGTAAGTTCTTCCTATCTTGCCAAGGGCCTTTTGTGTTTTATAATTTTTTACTATCTCTTTCAGGTCATTTTAGTGTTTTTCAGTGCATTTTTAAAGTGTTTTTTGCAGGGCGTTATAGTGCATTTTTTTGTCAAATTATTTTTTACAGTGATTTTTTTTTAAAGGGCATTTTTACAGTGTTTTCTTTCAGGGTATTTTTTTTACATTGGTTTTTAAAGGGTATTTATTTTACAGTGGTTTTAAGGGGAATTTTTACAGTGCTTTTTACGTCTATATAATTTTCCTACCCCATTCTCATCCCAAAAAACGTTTGACATAATTTTGTCTTGTGCCCGTTAACGCTGGCGAGACTAAAATTATCCAAACAGAACCTATAGGAAAACCCACCTCGTGCCCGTTAACGCTGGCGAGGCTAGGTTTACTATAAATCCCACCTCAAAGCGTCTACTGTTTTCCTGTCTTGTGCCCGTTAACGCTGGCGAGACTAGATTACATGGACTGCTAAATATAGAAATAGTTCCACCTCGTGCCCGTTAACGCTGGCGAGGCCAGAATTATTATATATTGGGGTTAATCACTAAACTGCCCTCAACCCTTTTATTCCTGTTATCCCTTTTATTTAATTTTTATGGCCCGTAGGAAGCTTAACAAGATTCAAAGAGAACGAAAAAGGCAAGAGAAGTTAAGGGTTGTTAACAACGGCACATCGTTAGGTTTACCAAATACACTACCCGTAAAAATTTTTATTTCAAACGAGCAACAATTAAGGGCCCTGAGATTAAAAAGGAAATTTTTAAATTTATTTGGCGACAATGAAATATAATATTTTGTTTTGACATTGAGGTCGTCGCTCATGAACTTAAAGTGTATTTTGAAATTCAATACACAAGGTTCACGGGCTTGTTATGTTATCAATTAAGCATGTAATATTATTAACAAAGTGTTATGCAAATAGTACCGTTATTTTTATAAACATATTTTCATATCTAAGCGCCATTCAAATATAAAGATTTCCAATTTTTTAAATATATTTTTTTTCATTATTATCTTGTAGGTATATTTGTACTGCCTTTTTAACGCAATTTTTGACAAGGTACCATAGAGATATTTATATTTTATCATTTTTAGGTTTGATACTTAATATAATAACAGTACATATGTATATTTCGCCTCTGATGTTTAATGAGCAGCCGCCATTGCCGGTAACGAGGTCCCGTAGCAGCAAATACAAAATTTTATACCTGTTTTTAGGAAGATGCTCATTTTTACTCTTTTTCTAAATGACTAATCTATTTTTTATTTTTACAGGACCGACCTTCGAAAAAATAAAATAATGTTTTTTTTTCTCCAAAAGTCCTAAAAGCCGCCTGTGGAAAAAAAAATGGGGCTAGTGCTCTTTTGAGAAATGAAAGAAAGGGGTATTATTTTATACATGGACTTTTTTTTTTTCATGTAATCTGGGCTAAATGCACTTTTTGTTTTAAAATGGGACTTACGAATTATAAGCAAGAATATAATCTATTTAATTTTTTAAACTATATAAAGGACCTCCAATGGATAAAATATTTTGGGAATCCAACCATTATGTACATAAAGGATGGTAAGAATACTTCTAATTTTTAGCGGAAAAGTTTTTTTTTTGTAAAGTTTTAAAAATTTGTTTTCATAACTAGGTGTTTGGTATGTAAATGTGTGTTTTGTGTTGTGTCAGTGTGTTAGTATGAAAGAGGGTATACCCAAAGTTTGTTGGTTTGAATGTTTTTTATGTATAATTTTAAGTATAGTTTACCTTTATTGCGATAGTAAATTTTAGATTAAGTTAGCACAAACCATACAGAATACTATTTTTTTATTTTTTGCGTTTATAATAAACAAACATATCATCACGTATAAATTTGATCAAGTTCATTACTATAAATAAATCACGAAGGTAAAGGTAGACAGTTCATTATTTTATTTAATCAGCAGAAAAGTAAACAATTGTTATATAATGCCATTCACCCAGTTATTGTTGTTAAAGTTAAATTGTAATATACGGTGTCTAATGAAAATAAGTTAAACAAAAACAAGGGTGTATTTTATGACTGAGACATTGAAAAATAAATCAGGGTCAGAATTTTTTTATAAATCCAACTTCTTTTATATTTTTAAGTCGAATATTATTAAATAAATTTAAATATAGCGTACAATAATGATTACCATATGCATTTTGTAATCGGGTATTTATTTGTTTATATGACTGAAAGTCATATGTTTTCCAAATAGGGGGACATGGAAGAAGACTCTGAACACGGAGTTGAATGTCCGCCTATTTGATGGTGATATGTGTTATGTATATGATTATTTTTGACTAGAAGTCATGTTTTCCGAGTAGGGGAACATGGAAGAGGACCTTCATATAGAGTTGAATGTTCGCCTACTCGATGGTGGTATGTATACCGTTATTTAAATGACATTATGTGAGTATAGGGAGACATGGAAGATGACCTTCATATAGGGTTGAATGTCTGCCTATGCGAAATATTAAGAGTTATAATATATGCAAGTCGTATTTGAAGTTTATGTGACTTTGTTGATGAATAAATAGGATGGTAAATATGGTAAATATTTGATGATGTGATTACGCTATATTTGGGTTTTAAATTGTTATGTAAATGTGTATAATTTTGTTTTTCCCTGATGAATTAGAGACCGATGTCTCACTGTCTCCAAAAGAGTAATACTTAGACACCAATAAAAGTTCTATGTAAAAACCGGGTGAATGTTCTTAGCCTGTCTACTTTTACTTAAACATCATAGTATCATGTAGGTTTTCATTATTTTTCATTATTTATAAACTGTTTTTTTCCTTTTAACTGCCGGTAGTTTTTTTTCCATGTACCATTGGCAGACCACACGACCTGGATCGAGAGCCACAAAACACACCAAAAACCCAAAGGCCAGTCGCCGCTCGCATCCACAGAGCCAGCGTCATGCATCAGCCACGCACGGTCCACCATGGCTCGCCAGCCTGGTCTTCCCTCACAAACGCCGAACTTCTGCACAACGAGCCGTGACGACACTGGTTGATCACAACTACCCTTAGGATTAGCCCTGCAAAGTTCCCGTCAATCACGGCTTAGTAACGGCACTCAACGGCACCCAAAGTCCGGGTGGCCGAACTCTTTGGAGGAGGGAGACCCCTGCTGCACTGGGAGTCGGCAACAAAACTAGCCGATCCCACCCCCAGGACACAGGAACCGTGACCGCTGCGTCTGAGCAAGAAGCAGATGACAAGGAGCCTCAACGCCTAGGATGTGTCGGGTTTTGTCGGTGTGTAGGCTATTCGATCAGTAACGTGTTGGAACTCCCTAATAATAGAACTTTGTAAAGAAAGTGTGTAAATGTGAACCAGACTGCCAGGACAGTAACCATTTTTATTCCTCATTTTTAAGCTAGTTTTACCATTCCTCATTTCACCCAAATAAATACGGAGTGTACCGAGCCTGCGAGCTCCAATTGTTTGTGTTTGTAATATTGTTTCTATGTTTGTTTATTGTATATTTTGTTTATCTCCGTTTTGTATATTTGTATTTTGTAAATATGTGATATTTTGTATATATGTATTGTGTAACTTTTTAAAGCTAGGGGCTAGCTTTTACAGGCGCGGGGGAAATGTCATATTTCCCCAGATATTCATCATTTTTTCCAAATTTCTATACATTTTTCATATTATTTATTTAACATTTCGGAAACCACTCTACGTGCTGCGATTGCATATCGCTGGCCTCGCCTTTATTTTATGAACCCTGACCAGTTTGAACTGTTAGTATAAACTGTTCTTGGGGGATTCATATAAAGAGCGTACCAGCGAGGTGCAAAGAAGGGCGTCGTGTCCCGACGGGGGAGGCGTCACTGTGGTGCCGCACGAATAGTACGCATAGTACGAATAGCGCCAGCCCTTTAGGCTGACAAAGTACTCGGCTAGAAGCTGCCCCCTACGCTACCCAACTTAGTTACGTAAGTGTATTATTGTGCTTGTACCTGATATCAATATAAGTGTTTTGATAAACCGCAGCCTATTTTATCAACCCTGACGACCCCTAGCGTGACAATATCAGTTTTCTTTTCCTGGTTTTGTTTCAACGCTATAGGCTAAACGGACCACCATTTAGGGCCTGATTTTAGAAAGTAAAACTATGGTGGCGCCTCACTAAACTTTGACTAAATTACCGACTTGGACTTTAAAAGCTAAACGCTCATCTGTCACTAAAAGAAACTATACCTTGAGATAGAGCTAGCGTATGAAGGTGTTCTACAAGCAGCTGAATTTGGTCGATTAGGTAAGAGTTGTAAGTAGATAACCTTCTCAGGGCGCACCTGGGTTGCAGGTTGTTATCTGTATGATAACAGGATTGGGCGATTCATTTTAACAACATTTGGCAGTAATGGCTTTGCGTTATAGTTTCTCTTCAAGGCGGGAAAGCGTTACACTGGTACCCAACATTATAAGAGACAGCAGAAACCCACGCCATAACACAAGCCATATCACTGGCGCCCAACTTTAACCAAGATATTATCTAATATCGTACAGTGACATTTTTCACGAATTTTCTAGGTTTTGTGAGCTTCAGCTTTTACTATTGTATTTTAAATTTTGGATATTTTAAATTTGCAACTTAGCGAATTTAAAGTTGTTTTTGATTGATACTGTTGGTATATGAATATAGTAAGGACTTATAATAAATTTTGAGTAATTTGATAAAACCTTACATGGAAAATTTTTTCTTGTCATTTTGGTGAGCTTAATTTTTTTTTCTTTCGAAATTTTATTTTGTCAGAAATAATATTAAATTGTAATTGCAAATTTCTTGACTTTTTGGAGTAAATTTTTTTAAGAATTTTATTTGGCCACAAATATTTTAAATTTTTTTCAAAATGTATAAGTTGAGTATAGATAGACTCGCTAAAGATGAGCTGGAGTATGAAGTAGGAATAAGGGGTATCAAACCTTCGGGAACAGTTGAGTCGTTAAGGAAATGCTTACGATCACTGTTACGTTTAGAAATGCCAGGTGATCTAGTACAAAGTTCTGTGGAACTAGATAATGAAAAAGAAATTTTAGAATGCACTACTAAACTTGTAGAATTAAAAGATATCATTTCGACTTTTTCTGGGACAACTAAACAAATATCAAAAATTGAAACAAAGTTTACACATTTGGTAGGTAGAATAAAACGAATTTCAGACGCGGACACCGAAATTCAGAATAAACGTTCGGAATTATTGGAACAAATAACGACTTTAGTGACTGAGTATGAATCAAAAGCTAAATTATTCTCTTCTAATGCAAACACAGAACCGCCTTTAGATCCAGATTTTCAGGATGATACAGGGGTTGATCAAACTTTGGCAAACTCAACTATGGCAAATACGGGACAAAATTCTCCACACACTAATACTTCTAATAGTTTTCAGCAAACCTCTGCAGGTAGTTCAAGTTATAAAAGTGTACCAGTTTATAAATGGGATATTAAATTTTCAGGGAGTTCAGGACTAAGTTTTAATGCATTTTTACAAAAAGTGGAAGAACTACGTATTTCGAGGTGTGTAACTAAGACAGAATTATTTCATTCAGCGTCAGATTTATTTGAGTCACATGCTTTGAATTATTATCATTTAATTTGCAAATATGCAGCTGATTGGGATTCTTTGATAAAGTTAATGAAAGATGATTTTTTACCGGCACATTTTGGAGATAAATTATGGAAGCAGATTTTGAATCGTACCCAAGGTTCAGATGAATCCATAGGTGTTTACGTAGCAGCTATGACACAATTATTTGATAGAATGCCTTCAGCAGTTTCAGATTCATTACGTTTCAAAGTTTTAAGATCTAACATGTTACCATTTTATCAGGAACGTTTAAGTCTACATGAAATTAATACACCTTTTGAGTTGATCGAATTATGTAGGAAATTAGAAGAAACTAGATTGCGTGTCGAAGAGTTTAAACCACCTAGGAAGGGTAATGTCTCTCTTGAACCTGATCTCGATTATCAGCCTATAAAACGTGACTTTCTAAACATACTGTTAGTGAAGTTGATTGTTCAAGTGCTAGTTCTATGTCACAAAAGTCTAATTTGGATTGTAATAACTTGAGTGTTGGTAATACTAATAAAAATTTTAATAATAATACAAAATATACAGGGAGGCCAATTTTCAAAATTTTTCAAATAGACAATACAGGCCACAAAGCCAAAATTCTTTTACAGGTAATAGAAATTTTCAAAATAATAGACAAAACAGATATGTACATTTTAATTCACAAAATAATACTGCTTATAACAATGGTTCACAGAATATTGTTGCTTACAACAACGGTTCACAGAATAATCAGTCTGACCATAATAATTCACAAAATAATTTTAAACAATTTAATAGAAATCATAATTCTTATCAAAATGGATCAAATGATTTTCAGAACAATAATCGTAATTATAATAATCCCTCTCATGCTAATTTTAATAATACAGTTGAATCTCAGAATCAGTTTAAAAGACGTAATTCACAAAATTTTTCTAATAATTCTCAAAATGAAAATCAAAGTACTGATACTCAAGTATGTTGTAAATGTAACCAGCCTAATCATTATGCAAAAAATTGCACATCACGTACTAAGAAATGTTTTACTTGTGGTAAATTGAATGTAACAAAGAAAACTTGTCCAACTTGTAACAATAATAATCATAGGTCTAATCAGGGAAACGATTCAAGAAGCCAATTTTAGGTCGGGGATTAGCTTCGAATTTAGACTCGACCATAAAAGATGTTCATTTTAAAGATAAAATTGTTTTAGATTATGTTTTTTCTCACGTAGGACCTGGGGAATGTCCTTATTTAATGGTAAATGTTTTGGGGTTAAATTTTTATGGACTTTTGGATTCAGGGGCAAATAAAACTTTTGTAGGAGGTAAAGGCTGGGATAAATTAAAAGCTTTAGGGGTTAAATTGGATGTCAATAGGAAAGCGTTGTGTACAATAGCTGATGATAGTTCATGTGAATGCATAGGTATAGCAAGTGTACCAGTAAAGGTTAGAGATGTGGTAAAATTGATCGATATTTATGTAGTACCTGAGTTGCGCCATGAGCTTATTTTAGGTATTGATTTTTGGATAAAATTAGGTATTGTACCAGACATGCGCAGAGGAGAGTGGCATTTTTCATCAGAGCCTTTAGTTAATTATGAGATATCCTTGATGCAGTGTGATGCAGACTTAACCGATGAACAGCTGGAAAGATTAAAGGAAGTAGTTTCAACTTATTTTGATAAAATTGGTGACCGGTTGGGATGTACGTCCGTGGTCAAGCACAAATTTTTTACAGATAGTGAGCCTATTAAGCAAAGGTATTATCCCGTTTCTCCTTTTGAACAAAAACTTATTGACGAAGAGATAGATAAGATGTTAGCTACTGGTGTTATCGAACCTTCAACTTCTGCTTGGTCATCCCCAGTGCTACTAGTACCAAAGGACGAAGGAGAGAAGAGATTTGTAGTAGATTTCAGAAAGCTGAACGCCGTTTCTAGGAAGGACGCGTATCCATTGCCTTACATTTCAGCTATTCTGGACAAACTTGGAGGTGCTCGTTACCTAAGTTCGTTAGATTTACAAAGTGCATATTGGCAGGTTGAACTGGAGGAAGATAGTAAACAGTATACAGCTTTTACAGTTCCAGGGCGTGGTTTATTTCAGTTTCGTAGGTTACCTTTTGGTTTACATAATGCTCCAGCTACTTTTCAAAGACTTATCGATACAGTTTTAGGTGCTGATTTACAACCATATGTTTTTTGCTACTTAGATGATATCATTGTTGTTTCTCCAGACTTTGACAAACATATAGAGATTTTACAGATTGTTTTTGATAGGTTAGATTAAGCTCGTTTAACTTTAAATAAGGAAAAAAGTAAATTTTGTCGTGCTGAATTAAGATATTTAGGTTATGTGGTTAATCGACATGGTATTTCTGTAGATCCTGCTAAAATAGAAGCAATCACACGGATTCCAACACCGAGAACAGTTACAGAAGTACGTAGAATCATAGGTATGTTATCATGGTACCGACGTTTTGTTCCTAGTTTTTCTGATTTAATTTCACCTTTTACTAGTTTGTTGCGGAAGGGAGCAAAATTTTCTTGGAATGATGACTGCGATGAAGCTTTTCAAAAAATTACAAACGTTTTAGTTTCTGCACCCATTCTGACATGTCCAAATTTTGAACATGAATTTATTCTTCAGACAGATGCAAGTAATTATGGGGTAGAATTATGGGGTAGCAGCAGTTTTATATCAGGTCTATGATGGTAGAGAACATGTGGTATGTTATATATCGCGTAGTTTGACTCGACAACAAAGAGTATATTCAGCTACAGAAAGGGAACTTTTGGCAGTGCTTTTTGCTATTGAAAAATTAAGATGTTATTTAGAAGGTGCAAAATTTTCAGTGGTTTGTGATCATTATAGCCTTCTATGGTTGGATAATCTTAAGAATCCTCAGGGTAGATTAGGTCGTTGGGCATTGAGATTGCAGCAGTTTGACTATAAGGTCATTCATCGCAAAGGGCGAGATAATGTTGTTGCAGATGCTTTGAGCTGTAGTGTGACTGAATCTTGTGATGCCCTGGAGATTTTTAACATAGATCTACAGTAAGTACAGGATAAGTGGTATATTGACCTTGCACAGCGTATTGTGAACAATCCATTGAATTTTCCTCGTTGGAGAGTTACTGATGGTAAGATCTATAAGTATGTTCAGCTTGATTTTCCAGATTTACGTGACCCTGCTGATTTTTGGAAATTGGTTTTACCTAAGGAAAGGAGACGAGAGATCATGGAGTCTTGTCATAGTTCTCCTACTGGAGGTCATTTAGGAGTCCACAAAACTTATATGAAAATTTGTCGTTTATATTATTGGCCTTGTATGAGAGCTAACATTACTAAATTTGTCAAACATTGTATAGTGTGTCAACGGGTGAAACCAGAGCAAAAATTACCAGCTGGTTTGATGAAGGACAATTTGGTTCCAGAGCATTGTTGGGAAGTCATCAGTATGGATTTGTTTGGACCACTACCTAAAAGTAAAGGGGCAATATGTATATTCTTGTAGTAACAGATATTTTTAGTAAATTTAACTATTTCTTTCCAATCAGAAGGGCAATTGCAAAAACCGTTGTTGATCTTTTAGAAGAAAGAGTATTTTTAGTTCATGGAATACCTAAAGTTATTCGCTGCGATAATGGGGTACAATTCAAAAGTCGCGAATTTCAATCTTTAACTCAAAAATATGGGGTTAGAACACTTTTTAATCCGAATTATCATCCATCACCAAACGTTGCAGAAAGAGTTAATAGAGTACTTAAGTCAATGATCTCAGCCTTTGTCTCTGATAATCAGAGAATTTGGGACGAAAATTTAGCGGCGTTAGCTTGTGCGGTTAACACTGCGGTACATGAGGTGACGGGACGCACACCATTTTTATTAATTTCGGAAAAGAACTGATACTTCACGCCAGCGAATATAATAGGGCTATGGATATTCAAAATTTAACAGAGAGAGATAAACATGATAATTTAGTTAAAAGAGTAGAAAGTTTAGTAAAGTTAAGGGAATTTGTAAATAAACGATTACAACAAGCTCATCAAAGGTCAAGAAATCAATATAATCTTAGGCGTCGAGACGTTCATTTTCAGATAGGAGATTTAGTTTGGAAAAGACTTTATGCTTTGTCTGACGCTGGAAATTATTATTCTTCTAAATTAGCCGGAAAGTTTGAAGGATCTTTTAAGATATGTAAAAAAGTAGGCTATTGTGTATATGAATTAGAGGATATGAACAGAAAGTCTAAGGGTAACTGGCATATCCAGGATCTTAAACCATACTTTGGTCCTGAAGATGATTAAATTTTGAATGATATATTTTTTTTTCTATTAGCTATGAATGTAAAAAAAATTATTGCATAATTTTTTTTCCTTGGAAAAGGGGGTGACTGTTGTGGGTAAAAAATAGCAACACGATGTAATAAATAATCAGTAACAAAATTTCAGTTTTGGACTTCATTTTTTTAAGTAAATATTTTTATTGTGGAATTTTTGAGACCTTAATAAGCAATTAAATAATAATTAAATAAATAATACCTTATACCTTCTGTAAAGCCTCGCTAAGAGCAAAAGACAAATATATGGCTCGATGTGTGTTCGAGTGGTTTCTTCATTATTATTTTCCTTTTTTTGGGTAGTATATTTTGTGACAATTTCTTGGTATATATTGCTAGTCGTCGAGACTTGATAATGGGATACATTGGTATTGAACTTCGACTAGGTCTTTTGTTTCGAAATTGTTTCTTTCAAAAGTGTTTATTTTTAAAACAATTTATTATGTGACATATAAGCCAGCTGTTTGACAGTTGGAATGTCAGGACACTGACATTTCTCCTGTCGAATTTTAGGCGAGAACCTACCGTAAGTCGTATTCTGGCGACACAGGCGACCGAGATTTTGATAGGAAAAATGGTTAACTTTTGTTGCGAGTTTTCGAATTGGCGTAGATTATTTGGGGAATTTTGGTCTATTGAAATTTAAGGTTGGACCTGCTGATGACGTGTCCCTTTCCTTTGTTGGCCGTCGATAAGGAAGCACATGGGGATTAAACCGAGATACATTTCTTTTGGAAAATGCCACATGGGCAAATATAATTTTTGGGAACATCCCCTTTGGAATGGTTTGAGTATGTTTTTTGATGGTATACATTCCTTGGCCAAGATGCCGATAATTATGTGTTTCTCTCTGCGGTGCAAACCCTTATTAATTTAAGGTAAGCGAAAATTGTACAGATCAGATTTAGGGTTGTAAAAAAAATTGTAAATTCAAAATTGATTTTAGTAGTTCTAGTATGAAAGGATTTTACTTATATAGGGTATTTCTTTTGTAGGGTTTTTAGGATGGACTAAGTTCTTTTGGAAGGGCCTAAACTTTTTTTGGTTGGATACAGTTTTTTTGGCTTGGACTAAATTTTAACTACCTAATTTTGGATCAAATGTTTTAAGTTTGGGTTAGAGTACCTGAACTTTTGGACTGGACATCGGGACTGGTATTTTAGAGCCTAAAATTCCATTCGGAAATTTTGACATGACCTTGAATGACCTTGGGACTCTGTAGTTGTCAGTTTTTGGAACAATCTTTTATATCCTGTCCACGTCAGGACGACAAGGTTCGGCAGGGAACTTGAGAACTTTCTTCATGGTTTCAACACACTGAGAGGCAACTTCGATGGCTGCAGTCAGCTAAGTGTAGCCTTTAGAATTTTACCTACCCGTGGAGTTAACGACATTGATTTTTGCCAAGGGGCAATTTTTCCCTATTTTTAAATTATCTGGTATGATACTTATTGTACCCCATTGAGGTCCTTTTATTTGGAATGCCTTATTGGGGAATCAATGTTATGAACTTTACCGGTGGAGTCCTTCAGACACTTAATTTGCTATAATAATATCATCTTTTTTTACCTTTTTAATATCCTTTTCCCTTGTGCGTTCGAACGTATGTAAAGTGCCAGTAACGTGTAAACACAGGCGGATTGTCGACAACACGCATGCGTACTACCAGGCCTCGTTAGTCCAAACCGGACATATAACTTTTTTTGGGTATTTTGTTAATTCTCTTATATCAAATTTAAATATTAGATTCGATACTTGTAGTCATGTAACTACATTTTTACTTGGGCTTAAATTTTAAGTGTACATTTGGGGTAGCATTTATTTTCATGGGGTTATTAGTAGAGGGAGGTGGATTCTAACAGCGTTTTGGCCTAGTGGACCTATCGGTGCTGGGGTAGCTAAGCTGACCCAGTGCTGGTACTTGTGACTGTACCCTGTAGGGGCACAGTTGGATTTTTCGTGCAGGGGGTATAGTCACCGTCAAGCGGGCTAGTGTCCACAGCCACTTGGACCTTTTTGAGAATAACCCTGTACATTTTTCTTCAGTACCTTTGTAAATTTTTCTATACCGTAACTTTAAAACTTAACTTGGATTTTTGCCAAACCAAGATCATTCTTGTAATTATATTCTACTTTTCGGCGGCTAACAGGTTTTGATGCAGGTGTTTTTGACCAGGCGGAAATTCCAGTTGTCTGGTCTATGTGGTCACTATACCTTGAGGCACAGCTGACTTTATTGTGTGGATATAGTGGCTGCCGTCAAATACACTTCAAACAATCCTACTGGGTGAGTTATCACTCACCAATTAGTGTAAATTACATAGGTAATTCATGTATTGTTCTGTCTCTGAGGAGCTTACATTTAATTAAAAAAAAGAAACAGGACTCGTCATTATGTCCTAAAATTTTTTCTTAAAGATTAAATGTATTGGCCTTAAACAATAATTTGGTTTTATTACCTAGTAATTTTTAATACCGGATTTGACATATCAGTTTTCTTTTCCTGGTTTTGTTTCAACGCTATAGGCTAAACGGACCACCATTTAGGGCCTGATTTTAGAAAGTAAAACTATGGTGGCGCCTCACTAAATTTTGACTAAATTACCGACTTGGACTTTAAAAGCTAAACGCTCATCTGTCACTAAAAGAACCTATACCTTGAGATAGAGCTAGCGTATGGAGGTGTTCTACAAGCAGCTGAATTTGGTCGATTAGGTAAGAGTTGTAAGTAGATAACCTTCTCAGGGCGCACCTGGGTCGCAGGTTGTTATCTGTATGATAACAGGATTGGGCGATTCATTTTTAACAACATTTGGCAGTAGTGGCTTTGCGTTATAGTTTCTCTTTAAGGCGGGAAAGCGTTACACAGGCACCCAACATTATAAGAGACAGCAGAAACCCACGCCATAACATCCACGCCATATCAAATTCTTTAAAAATGTTAACTGATATTTTCGGGGTACTGGCGCCTGAAAATCCCATATTACATGGTCATTACAAATTTAAAGAGGGGGCGATAAGATGAAGGGGGAGCGAGAATAGGTGAACTAAAAAGAAATAATTTTTTTTTTCAAAAAAATTAACCGACTTCACAAAAGAAAAAGCACTAAAAAATATGAAAAAATATTTTTACGTATTTATAACTGTGGTTAATGGTAAACTTAATTTTGTTAAAAGTTAGGTAACTTTTACACCGAAGTTCCGCACTTTGATAATGTTTTGGTAATGATAACTCATAAACAATTAATAAGAAGTTGCGCTTGCTTTAAAGTTCAGGACTTTTGTGTACAAATTACTAAAAGTCGAACGCAGTTAAGCTGATCATTAGGCTCAGTAATAAATAACTAAAAATATTACTATTTATTAACAATTTGTTGATGACCGAAATACGAAGCAACGCTACCAAAATGCTTGTCTATGCAGCATGTATTGTTTAACAACCAAGTTGTTTGTTCAAAATTTTAAAGCAATAAATCACGTACCAACACTTTCATCTCGACGGAATTTGACAGATGTTCCATAGTCGCCGCTAAATGGGACATTATTTGTTGTTTTTATTTTATACATGTTATGTCTTGCGTTATTATTGATTTTCAATAATTAACACGGAGTACATAAAGGACACTAATCTGAGTGAACATCAATTTATTACTAGTTAAGTTATTTTCTACTATGCAGACATCTGCGTGTATATGTATCAATGAATATAAAGACTAACAATGATAAGGCACAGGTAGGATTAGAGACCTATCGCAATTTAACCCAAATTAAAATATAACTTGTGGGAATGTATAACACCTTTCCCCCAAATTTGAAAACTCCGGATTAACTACCTATACATTGTGCTCAAATATACATTAATTTAAACCTACAACCAATCGTTCAGGTGTTTTAATTTGACTACGTCTTCTTAACACTTTAACATGGGCACTGTTTGATTCAACTTGTGTTATGTTTATATCATCAGCATTCACATACCTATAACCAGGATCAGTGGCGGCTCGTGAAGTATTAAACTGGGTGTTCAACTCGGTGGTTATACAAGAAAAATGCGAAGAGAAATATTGCAAAAAATGCATATCAATTTAATCTTATTTAAGTATGTAAAAAGTCCATTCTCCTGTGCTTCATTTTTGCCAAAAACCTCAATTACGCGATTAAAATTTAAAATCTGGTACTCCATTTTAATCAAAATAACCTACTACTATTACTACTAGCCGTCTGGGCTCCCGCGTATATCAATATTTATCACCATTCTGTCAGCTGGCCACTGATGTGAAGATGTGATTCAAGTGCACTGTGCAGTGCACGCCAGAACCTTAAAATTTGCATTATTTTGATACGACGATGTTTTGTCTCAAACCCTTTTATTTTCTTTGGTTTTGTCTCACGCGCCGGACTCCTCTTTCTCCAACGCACGATCTGTGCCGATACTCTCGGCGCTCAGTTTTGATATTGAACGCGCTAGAGCCATAGAAATAGGAGCTCTCTTTTCTCTGGCTAGAGCTCGTATTAATGTTAATGTAAGACGGTGAAAGAAAAGAGCTTGACTGTTATAAAAATACAAAAATCTATACAGAAGTAAATGCAAAATTTAGAATTATAATAAAAAAATTAAAACAAATTATGGTTGATGTAGATATAGTTATAGTAGATATGATAGTATAGTTATAAGGTATAGAAAACCATCTTTTTGCGTAGATTTTTAGGGTGTTCACTGCACAACTGATCCTACACAAAAACCGCCACTGACCAGGATTAATCTCCTTATCTAATTCCGAGCGTAGAAGAATTGATACATCATTTTTTGTTATTTCACAAAAATTATGTTTAATTTGATTAGCATGACGCTTCCATTGCATTCGACAATCGGTTTTAACGAAGTAGGTTCTTCTACCAAGCATTTCAGATACTTCTCCCTGACACCAGGGGCATTTGTTTGCTCTAAAATCGCGAACCCATACCCGATCGCC
Source organism: Philopedon plagiatum (assembly GCA_963971165.1). Classification (NCBI taxonomy): domain Eukaryota; kingdom Metazoa; phylum Arthropoda; class Insecta; order Coleoptera; family Curculionidae; genus Philopedon; species Philopedon plagiatum. Next base: position 55,487,420 of record OZ020190.1, read on the forward strand.
GTTTTTGAAAACAACATCTTTATAAGCCCGGAAATATTTTTTTTGTAAATTTTGTTTATTTTCAACAACGCCAACGGTGGAATAATGAAATAAATATCTATTTAGAATTAAATGAATATTAATACTTGGATTATCATGTTTAGCTTTTAAAATTGCCTTTTTCATCATTTTTATCGCGCTTTCGGCTAAACCGTTAGTCGCAGGGTGATATGGAGCCCCTGTCAACTGTTTGACACCGCTTTCTGGAAGAAAATTTTGAAATTCTTTTGAAACAAAAGTTGTTGCGTTATCAGTACATATTTGTAATGGCAAACCATATCTTGCAAAAATTTCACGGAAAACTTTTTTAGTTGTACTAGCTGTAATGTTATGCATTTCAAAACATTCAATCCATTTGGATGTTGCATCTAATAAGAAGAAAATTTTTATTAAACAGTGGTCCAAAGAAATCTGCATGTAGGCGTGTCCAGGGCCTTTTTGGCCGCTCCCACACTTCTAAAGCAGTGTTTGAAGCATTACTAGCAAAAATTGCGCAAGACTGACATCTTGCTAAATTTTCAATATCACTATCTATTGAAGGCCACCACACGTAAGACCTTCATTTTAATAACTCCCATATGGGTACTGTGTAACTCATCTAAGATAATTTTTGGAAATTTTTGAGGTATAATTAAACGAAAACCCTACATGAGACATTCCTGTTCTATTGTTATCTCGTGTCTTTTATTAAAATATGGTTTAAATTCCTCAGACGGACAAGAAACAGGCCATCCGTGGCGAACATAAAAAATTATTTTGTTTAAAACCATATCTTTATTTGTCTGGCTTTTTATTTGTAAAAAATTTACAGGTAAATTTACATCTAATAAATTTAAATTTATTTCTGAATAAATATCCGAGAAAAAGTTTTTATCATAATCAGTTTGTATCGACATTTTTAAAGGCATTCTAGATAAAAAAAATCAGCAGTAGTTTTATCTGAACTAACGTATTTTATTACAAAACTAAAAGCTTACAAAAATATATGCCCATCTTTGCAAACGATTTGCTGCAAAAACTGGAATACCTTTTTTTCACCAAAAATGGTTAATAAAGGTTTATGATCAGTGACTAACAAAAATTTTTCATTAAATGTACTGAAAAAAATTTTTAACTACAAAAATTATGGCCAAGGCCTCCTTTTCAATTTGAGAATAAGATTATTTCGGCTTTATTTAATAACCGGGATGCAAACGCAATCGGCTTTTCTACATTATTATCAAAAAATATGGCTTAAGGTTGCGCCTAAAGCAAATTGACTTGCATTAACCGATAATTTAATTTTTTTTAGTCGGATCAAAATGTGTTAAGATACCAGCAGATAACAACATCGTCTTTGCTTTTCGAAAACTGTTGTCACATTCTAGTGACCAAAGCCATTTGGTGTCTTTTTTAAGTAAATCATAAAGAGGTTTTAAAACTGAAGAAACATTAGGAAGAAATTTAAAAATTTAGCGTGCCTAAAAATGACTTTTGCTCAGTTATATTTTTAGGAATAGGGCATTCTCTAACAGCCAAAACTCTCTCTTCAGAGATATGAAGACTATTTTCATCAATTTTATGACCTAAATGTGTTACCGAATCCTGAAACAAAAATCATTTCTCTTTCTTTACCTTAAGACCACTCTCTTGAAGCCGCTGAAAAACCTTTTCCAGGCGCTCCATATGTTCAAGGTCATTTCTACCTGTCACCAATATGTCGTCTAGAAAACAAACGACACCGGGCATTATGAACATTTGTTCTATTATATTTTGAAAAATAGCGGGGGCGCTAGTTATTCCATACGGTAATCTGGTGTACGAAAAAAAACCCTTATGAGTAGAGATGGTGGCAAGTTTTCTTGATTACTCCGTCAGTAAAATTTGCTGATAGGATTCGGACAAATCAATTTTTGAAATCTTGTCCCCACCTAGTAGCTGCGTAAGCAAATATTCTATACGCTCTAAATGCTGAGTTTCCAGCTGAGGATTTAAATGAATTTTAAAATCTCCGCATTTAAAATCTCCGCATATGCGAATACCGCCGTTAGACTTTATAACTGGCACGATAGGGGTTGCCCAATTTGTAAATTCGGTTTTAATTAAAACCCCGTTATTTACAAGTCGCTCAATTTCTTCTTCTATTTTAGGTTTCAAAGCAAAAGGTAGCCTTGCCGTGTAAAATTTTGGAACTGAATCTTTTTTCAAAATTAAACTAACCTTAAATTTGTTAAAAGTACCAAGTTCTGGTTCAAATATATCCCTTTTGTTAATAAGTCTGAAAGCTTAGTAGATGAATCTACAACTACTTTACTAACAGTAAAATTATGAAGGTTATTGTTAACAAAATGCTGTTCATTCTGTGATACATTTTCCACTCTACAAATACCAAAATTCAACATTTGTAAACCATTGCGACCAATTAACGGAGGGCCGCCATTTTTCACAACATAAGTCTTTAAAATGTAAGACCTCCCTTCAAAATTTATATTTACGTTTAAATACCCCAATGGTTTGAAAGTTATACCTACATAATCATTTAACGATAAATCATTTTTAAACAATTGTTTATTTTTAAAGTGTTTTAAATATAATTTATACAGCTGAATGTGCAAAACCCCAATCGGCCTCAAAATTTAATGGAATATTTCACAAATTCATTTTACAAGAAATGGTTTAACGATTTTTGAACTATCTATATTAGTAGTGTAACTATGGGAACTGTGGTTCTCTCCCACCACCACTATGACGTCCCTTGACCTTGACAGCAAAAGTGTGCAGCTGTTCTTTTGCGACGTCACATGACCTTGACCTTGGTCGCACAGGTATTCTATTAGGATAATGACCTTGATCGTACACGTGTGAGACTGTTATTTGACCTTGACCTTGAACGCGAGTGTGTCCTTGAGCAAGATGACCTTGAAAAATGACTTGACCCTGCACAAGAACTTGGCTTTGAACGCGAGCAGCTGTTTCTTTGTTTGCTGATGACCAGGTGTACGACGCTTGTTTCAAGGTTATATTTGTGATGCATGTTTTCAAGGTCGTCGGATGTATTCCTCTCACTTTGAATAATTATTGGTAATGACCTTAAGCATGCACGCGTGTAATTGTTATTTTACCATATGCCGTTGACCTTGAACGAGAGTTAACCTTGACACTGCCTTGACATAGAGCGAGAGGTTGACCTTGAGCCACATTTGATATTGACAAGAACATTTACCTTGAACGGGAGGTGCCTTTGACAAGACATTGACCTTCAGTGAGAGGTTGGCCTTGAACAAAACTTGATTGATGTATTTGAAAGGTCACTGTGACCTTGACATATTTATAAAAATGTTTATGTGTTTTAAAGGTCAAGCATCCATAATGGCCATTTGTTTCAAAGTCATGTAATTGTTGTGCATTTTCAAGTTCAATCGTTTATATTGGTCAGGTGTACGATGATTGTTTCAAGTATATATTATTATTGCGTTATCGCCTAGGCATGACAATAAAGACGAGAAGATGTTTCTTGGGTATGCTTTAAAAAATATCAAGTATTTGTTTTGTAACATCACGCTGGAAAGGGCATGTGATTATTTTGAAAGGTCACTTTGACCTTCACGTATTTATAAAATGTTATGTATTTTAAAGGTCAAGCATCTATAATGGCCATGTCTTCGATTTGTTTCAAAGTCATGTAATTGGTATGCATTTTCAAGGTCAGGCGTTTATATTGGTCAGGTGTACGATGATTGTTTCAAGATAAAGCAAATATTATTATTGCGATATCACCTAGGCATGACAATAAAGACGAGCTGGTATTTCGTGGGTATGCTTTAAAAAATATCAGATATTCGTTTTGTAGGCTCACGCTGGAAAGGGCATGTGATTATTTTGAAAGGTCACCTTGGAGTCTTGATATTGACCTTACAGACCTTAGTGCCACAAGTAACGATGGGGTAACAAGTGGGACAGATGAGGACCAAAGTTGTTTGTTTCCTGTATTGGTCATAAAATTTGATTATTTTTCTGTACAGCTTTTGGTTTACCCTGTATAATAATACATCGTTACTTAGCTTTATTTTGTCATGTTTTTAGGATTTATTATTACTTTAGGTTATCCAAGCATATTTTTTATGTTTAAAAACAATTTTTACATTTTTGTACTAATGCGAATTATATGGGATTGGTTAAAAATGAAAAAGTATATTATGTTTACTACTTATAAAAAATATAATATTCAACGAACCTCAATCATTGTACTTTTTTTACATGTTAGTAACCTTCTCTACAAACAGTCAACGAAAAACAAACAAAAACGTTTAATTTCCAACGGCTATGATTTTTGCCGTTTTTTACTATCATTTGGAGCACTGTGCGCCGCGCCGCATCGCTATTTTCGTTGCACTGAATAAAACAGGTTAACACATCATATTTATCAAAATTTTCAAAATTCTCGCTTGCTGCCATATTAATATATAAGCAGGGCCAACAAATATAACAAACTATAACTAAATTAATAAACGATATAACAAAAATTAGATGGCAATAATAAAAAAAACTGGCGATAATATAAAATTGTAAACATGGATGACATCGACAAGTTAATATGCAAGATTTCTAAAATGCATGGCAATTGTTTTGTAAGCCAAAGCCTACTATATAAAAATTTAAATTTTTATTAAAAATTGTGATTTAACGGCTCGATGAAAAAATACATATCAAGTATTATATATTTTTGAAAAGCCCTCGATAAGCGGAATGTCATGACGTATAAATATATAGGGTGTCCCATTTAAAAAAACACAACTTTTCTCCTTTACTCGAAAATTATAATATATACAAAAAAACTAATTACGTCATCGTATTCTACGTAACATTCTGCATAAAAATCAGTTTTTACTATTTTGATATGATGCGGCATAGCGGAGATACAAGGGGTGCTCAAAAAGTGAAAATTTTCAAAATCACCCTGTAGCTTGAAAACAAAGAAAGCTATGAAAATTCTGTTTGTGGCATTTTTCGTTTCACAAAAAAGTAGCGCCATGACGTGCAGACCGCAACCTTCTATCTCTACTAATAACTGAGATAACCCGCAAATACAACGAAATCCGGACACCCTGTACGTTGACAGTAAACTTACTTGGCAAGTACACCTAGGTCATCTGAGATGTAAATTAAGCTCTTATTGCTTTTTAATTAGACAATGAAGTATACTGTCACAATAGAAGTGCTTAAACTGGCATACTATAGTCTCGTACAAGCTAGCTTGTCGTATGGTCTCGTCTTTTGGGGTGCAGCAAGTAGCTTTGACGACGTGTTTGTAATTAAAAAAAAAATAGTTCGGATTATGGCGGGTCTCCCCTTCGGAGACCACTGTAGACCGACTTTTCGTGCACTAAGGCTTTTAACACTACCCAGTCTATATATTTACCACCTTGCTCTATATACCAGGGAAAATCTCTCTAATTTAAAAAAGAATTCAGACTGTCACAACTGTGAAATGCGAAATATGTCTGTTTTAACAGTCCCTTATAACCCTCTCAAGCTGTCACAGGACGGACCCAGGGAAATGGGTATCAAGATTTATAACAAACTTAGTCCTGAGATAAAAGCTAGTCAGTCAATAAATATATTTAAGAATAAGCTAAAAAACCTCCTTATGAATGCAGCGTACTACTCCACAATGGAATTCTTGAGTGAGTAGACCAAGTTAACTGTTTTTCTGTTTGTTTAAATTCAGTATGTTCTTTACAGTTTACTTTTAAAAATCTTTTTTACATGTATATGTTTGACGAAGGATAAATGTAATGTACGATACATATTAGTAATATATTCATATTTGATTTGATTATAGTGTCGTAGTCTATGAGTCCCTTTATTGCACTAGCTTAGAAATTATTTTGTGTGTGTATTTTCTAATATTAATTAATGATTTACTTTCTGTTAGTTTTATTAAACTAAGGAATAACACCTGTAACCCAGTGGCGGCTGGTGAAATTTCAAAGTTGTATATCTCTGATCCTAGTTACAGGACCCGTACCAAATTTAGGGGTTTTAATAGTGAGCCCACTGGAAATGTTTCGGTAAAGAAAAAAAAACATTTTATAATTTGCGAAAAAAAGTTAAATTTTTGGTGATCCCCTCCTAAGAAAAAAATGAACACGTCTAGATATTTTATTTATTATTTTTTCTAAAAAAATTTTACATCTTTTTGTCGACAGTTTTTAAATTTTGAGAGAAAAAAATGCATTAGTAGAAAGTTATAGTCATTTGAATTTTCTTAAGCCTAAAATATAATTTAAGAAAAAATTCAAATGACTATAACTTTCTACTAACACATTCTTTTCTCTCAAAATTTGTTTAGAAAAAATAATAAATAAAATACCTAGACTTGTTCATTTTTTTCCTAGGAGGGGCACACTAAAAATTTAACTTTTTTTCGAAAATTACAAAATGTTTTTTCTTTACCAAAACATTCCCAGTGGGCTCACTATTAAATCCCTAAATTTGGTACGGGTCCTGTAAGTAGGAACAGAGATATACAACTTTGAAATTTCACCAGCAGCCACTGCTGTAACCTAAATGGTGGAGGGTAGTTGTTCCTTACTTATCCCAATTGAGACCCTGCTGTATTATTATTATTATCGTTTTCCATTGGTAGACCGATTTAGGTGTAGAAAGCAGGTAGGGTGGGTAGATTAAAGCTAGGCTATAATTTTTGTAGAAACAAAACAAATGTTATAACATGTTGGTTGTTTATCCTGACACACTAAACGTTAAAAATTCTAACAGAATATCTGTGATAAGTAGGGTTCATAAACAGGGTGTCTGGCCCTGAGCCGGCGGGACCGTAAATAAACTGTTTAAAAGTAAGGGCTTATTACATCATACTAAAAACACTTCCCAGTAAATATTCTGCGAAAGCCGATGACTTCTACTAACGTTTGGTAACCTGTTCCCACCGCAAAGCATGTCGATGTTTTGACATGTCGATGTATTGACACGGTGCAGTCGCGAGTCGTGACACATCGCGGTAGTTATAGTTCCGGCGCCTATGGTCCGGCAGTCTGATTTACGAACCCTAGTGATAAGTCATAAATGTCATTAAAAATATTTTGAATCCGTTATTTCGTTACGGAAGTTAACTTACTCCAATATGTGGTGAATTATATAAAATACTTCTGACCGGAGCGCCTTCTTGCCACACCACTAATTTAGGCTTCTTACTTTCCACCTCTAAATGCACATTTAAGCCTTGGTTCATTTTTCTAACTCTTTTCCAAATTTGTGGAGTTACTGGTCTGATAAACACTTCATCAGTTGTATCATCAGTTGTATACCTGTTTTGAATAATATGAAGATGTTTTAAATTTGTAAATCCTAAAAGTTCAACAACTTCATCTCCCAAGTTTTGTGGACTAATGTGTAGTTCCTAAAATAGCAAATTTTAGCGATATATAAAAGAGCATCGACAGATTTAAGGAAATTGTTAATGAAGTTATATAAATATTAATAGTTTTACGAAATACAAGGTTATTAATATATTCAGAAAATATATTTGATATACTGCTCATTGATGTTGTGAAACTAGCTTTTTCACAATGCTTTTTCTGGGAAGAAAACAACCAAATTACTAAATAAACCACTAAAATACACCAAAAATGACAAAAGATATGCGAAACCTCCTGCGATGTAAAGGGAATGGATGCCAGAAGGATTCAGCGCTGGAAAAAGCTCACTAACGTTGCCGAATACTGCAAAATAGGAAATGTAAATCTCGACTCCCTTCCACAGATTCACATCTGAAAAGATACTGGACGCTTTCTGAAGCTGGGCTAGATACAGTCTCGGTCGTTATGGTCGAGAATGGCTAAGCAAAAGGAGAAAACGGTTAGAAAATGGCGCGAAGTGCTATAATGGGCTGTTTTCTAAAATGGGGAAAGTCGATAAATACGCGTGCTTGCAAGGCATCAGAATCAGTCTTCGAGGTGCAGTCCAGAAGTCAACTTTAGTGAAGAATCAGTATTCAACCCGGTGTTCGCTGTTCGCAGATCTGACGTCAGCAAGGTGTTAGCAGAAATTTTACGGATTTTCAGCAGGACATTGCAGGGTCTCTTTGATCTTCATTGTGTGCTTCAAGCATCTCGTTGCGCACCCGAGATTACGCGTATATACACTGTGCATTTGGCGGCGAAATTTCCATTACCTGGTATCATCCATATATCAGTTTGGGATTTCGTCACATTTGGTACAGGCCATTTGATCCGGTTAACACTTGGAATACCTCCTGATAAGTCGTTGCCCCAGGGGACCGTTCAAGTGGCAGCCAGCCTTACTAGTAAGTGTGAGTGAAAGAAGAAACGAAGACTCTGAAGATTAAATTCACGGTCGGTAGTCAGGCTAGGTTACTTTCCTGAAGCGTACGGAAAAGTCGCCAACCAGCTGTTGGAGAAGGCTAGGTACAGGAACTAACCAGAATAGCCATAGTACGTACCCTACTCTGCGGCAACATTGTCCTCGAACTGGAAGTGATGTCCGGCCAAAGATAGGATAGAACAATCATAAATAAATCGTAATAAAATTGCGTTCGATAAACTTTCCGACAACCAGTCACTGTTCGGTTGCGCTTTTCTCAAAGCGACTCAAACAGTAGATTTCCCGGTGTTAGGATTGTAAATTTCCCGCTTGTAACGCGGAAATTACTCTAAAACAAACAGTGCTATCGTGGCCATAAATTGATTTTGTTTTTCTCAAAACAATCAACTGTGGTTAACTATAAGCTTTATCCTAAATTGCGAGTCAAAATTAGCCAAACAATCCAGGAATTTTAAGTCGTTTTGCTTTAAAATTTCCTGGCAAAAATTGTTTTAGGCATTTACAAGTAGGAAAAATATAAATCGTTTTTTCGAAATTGTAAAAATAAAATCGCGTTTATTTTCGAAATAGGTTATCTTAAGTAGCGTCTTAGGAGTGACTGGACGGTAAGGTCTTTTTGGACGCGTCCTTTGAAATAAACAAATCCGCGAAAGAGGTAGACCTCTGAAAGTGTTAAGAGTATTTTCTTAGTCAAGAAGCGCTGCTCTAACAGCTTTCTAAATTAGCGTGAGAAAGACAAATCGTGTAAGACATTCAGTGAGTGCTACGCGTGTAGGGTGAGGAACGATCGTCAGATTGGAAATTATTCGTTTATCGTGTAATTATAGTTGAAATAAATTAAAGTAGGGAAGTGCTGTTGACAGTAGCGACTACATAAAGTCATAGAGAAAAAATTAGTTAAGCGCCCCCCTTAGACCCCCCTAAATAGCATTGTACTTAGGCAGGAGTAGGAGCGGCTTCGCGGACTTACAATAACTCAGGCTTTCCCTGAAAATTAAATTCAACAACAAACAATCAACAGAAAAATCGCCCCCCGTGAATTCACTAAAATTAAACTTTTGGACATTGTTTAATTTTAACGAAATTTAAGTTGAACGAGCCCGTGTCAACGAACCAAAATATATTTTCTTAGGGAAACCCAGGTTTCAACCTATCCCTAAGACTAATATAAACCAAAATTAGTCCCGCTTTCAAACTTTAAAAATCCTTCGTTACTACTCTCCGTGGTGGAACGCTTCCGCTTCCAGCTAGCGGGGTAATTAAGGAGGCGGGTCCACACAGCGACAAAGACAGACGCGCTGTTTGTGCTTTGTACATTTGTACTGATAGTACCTGGCATCCCTGGACAATCAGAGCATCAAAAAATGGAGAACGAAAGTAGAAATTTAAGTAGGGCCTCCTCGAGCGAATCTTTCCAGCCCGCGGTTAGAACCGTGGACATGATCCAGGCGATTAAGCGCCACCTGGAAACTAGCGGAATAAAAAAAGAAGAACTGAACATAAAATTCCGACAGTACAAAGGGCTCATAGGAAGACATTCCAGCCAGCCTGTCCCTATACAATAAAACTCTTATCTATAATCAAATTTTAAAACCTACCTCTCTGTATGGTATACAGCTCTGGGGGTATGCAAGGGATAGTAATATAAAAGTAATCCAAATATCGAAAACAAAGCTCTGCGTGCAATGGTGGATGTACCGTGGTACGTGAGGAACACCGACATACACGGAGATCTTGGCATCCCAATGGTTAAAGATGATATTAAAAGGTTTGCGAAGAAGCATAAAGTTCCACTTCACCTCTATGAGAACGCAGAAATACTTCAGCTGCTGGACAACCACCAATTGTTCCGAAGACTGAAGAGGATAAAACCATTTGAACTCGTATAGTGTTATGATTTAATTCAGATTATTGTGCGTGGGCGAGAGTGTAGTTGGTCTTAAGAACAATAGGACAAACTAAAGGATCGCATTGGACTGATTTAGCCATAAGTATCTAGTTTTAAGATGTTCAGATGAAAATTGATGGTTGGTCTCCTAGACCAGTTTTAATACGTATAACCCTTTGGTGTTATTAAAAAAATACGTAGGTTGCGCACAACATTTTAACTCGACCATGGGCGAAATCTATGCCACCGGAACGCGTGCGCAGTATACGTATAGGCTTTTTCAGAATTTATCAGTGGACAAACCCAAGCAAGCCGGTTCCAGTCGGTCAGCGTGCTCTCCTTGTTTACATAATGCAGCTAAAGAAGGATATCATGCTATCGTAACGATAAATTCTGACACAATCTTTTCTAGGGAACACATATTTCTTGACCATGGCCGGCTTAGCAGCCAAAGTTTATTCTTGGTCTGCTTTGTACGGGTGACGTCTTTCTTAGCGTCTTATGTGAAAAGTGTGATTTGGCGAGTTTCCACGTTACGTTATACCAATTTCCACGCTAAGAGGTGGGTATTTGGTGCTTTTAGACTCAAAGATACCTTATGTAAGATTTTAGTTTTTAAACTAAGGCATAACAACGTTTCGTTTGTAACGGGAAGTAATAATACAAATTTGATACTTTGAGAATTCTGAGTGTTCTTTGATCATCCACTGCATCAATAATCCTAACATTCTAGGATGAAATAATACGCGAAAAATTTCTTTATTTTTATATATAAATTCTTTTGTTTTATCGGGTTATTAAGGGCGGTAATGGATACTATATACGGCGCTGAGATCACTGTCATGATTACCTAATTTCATAATTTTTGACCCGGTACTACGAAAGATATCCCACTCGTTTGACCTGATGACCGAGAACAGACTCCGTATACATTCCTACACAGGCGGCTAGCGACCCAAAACTCCACTTTGGCTTCCGCATGGCGCGCTTGCACTAACTTTCAAACTCGATTATTTTTTTGCTCGGGACCTTTAAAAAAAGCTAAAAAAATGTATCGAGGAAGGAGTGCTAACTCGTTTCCAATACACCTGTTAGAGCCGATTTCCTAATTTTTTTATAATATTTTAAATCACAAAAATTAAAAAGAAATCCACCCGAGCACGGATTCGAACCAAACACCTGTCGGTCCATAAACGGATACTCTACCTCTGGACTACGTTGTTGAAGTAAGAAAACCGGTAAACTTGTTACAAGTGCATCATATACTTATATTTTTGAGGTTGTCTATTGACGATGAGCGCCATGCGGAAGCCAAAGTGGAGCTTGGGTCGCTAGACGCTTTACATTCCTACATATATAGAAACACTAGCACAAGCACCCTAATATTTACTTATTTGCTGGCGACATTACAGGAAGTGCCCAAATAGTACAATAAGAACACAAAAATATGACTAGCTAAGAATATGTAAGGGAAAATGGCCTAAAATGACATACCTACGATGGGTAAAATTTATCATATTTTTCTAAAAATTGGGCGATTTGGGACCTTAAATAAATGTATTTAAGGTCCCGGGGGGTATTCTTTGATCATTCTAGTTTAATAGTAAACTTTCTATAGTGGACATTTTCCATTTTTAAAAACGTTACATCCATTATAAAGAAATACATGCTACTCTGTCATTTTAGGCATGCGCCTACTAGGATAAAATGACACAAAAACAAAAAACGCAGCGTATTAAATAACTAAGGCAAAAAAACACAAAAATCATTTATTTAAACATTATTCACGACATAGTTCACAAATAAAATTCTTGGTTCTTGGTGCAATACCTGCACATTCTGCATGTGACCATTTTTTGCAGTACCTACTGACGTCGAAACCAAACATCACCTGGTTTTGTGTGTGAGTAGAGTCCATTGCATGATACCAATAAAAGAAGATATGATACCGCGCAGGTAGGCGTGGCCATGTACGTCACGCTGTGAGTAATTCTGCCATAGTTTGTAAAGGAGACACGTCTTTGTAAGATCGCGTTGTGTTTTAAAGTTATTTTTTGATGTTTTTATATCACTTTTAAGAGTTTAAAAGTGAAAATGAGGGGTCTTGTGTATGGTTGTCATGTGGACAATCAATGCAAGGGCTTTATGCCCGATATCAAAGTTTTAACGAAAGTGATTATGAAGGTAATTTAAAGCATAAATTGTGTCATGTCATGAATGTCAAGTGTGTTTAATGTTTTTACAAACTTGCTTCAATAAAAAAGTTTACTGTGACAAACAATTGCTAAAAATCTCCACGATAACGAATCACCAGACTTTAATCGAGGAAATACGACAAACAAAGAGATTGAGAAAAATAATTTCTTGTTTACCTAATTTCATAAATTTAGATATTTTTGTTTTGTTTAGAATAATTTTTGGCATTTTAAGATTTTTTAAAATTTGAAAAATCAGAGAATACAAAAATACAATAATTTTTAATAATGTACTATTTAAAGTGTAAAAAACCCAAAAAAAACTATCCGAAAAAACATGTTTCCGTCGCAAACATACAGATGTTATTCACCGCAAAAAATATTTGACAAATTATAGGAACAAACAAAATTCTTATTTATAACATATTTTCGAAAGACTCTGTAGGTACCTATATATTTTAATAAGAATATGCCTCTAAATAAAAATCTTACGTTCAGATTCACTAAGAAGGTTTAAGATTTAGTACTGGTTTAAATTAAGATCTTATAGTTGGTCAGTTATGTTTTGACAGGCTTTTGTCCTGTCACTGTTAATAGGTCGTCATTAAAAACTTATGAATTATTCTATAATATAATGTATTTCAACAATTTGCTTGGTTCCAAAATGATTTTCATCTTAGAACAAGTTGCTGTAACGAATTTAGTTCTATTATTGTCGAAAGTACAGGGTTATTGGCCACATTTTGACTAATAGGTAACTTTTTTATTTAACTTCTTTGAGAAGCGCCAGTAAAAGTTTGTTTCGGATATACAGGGTTCCCCATTACGAAATGTCAGAGCAATGTTACTTTTTTTAAACGGAACACCCTATATATTATTGAATTTTTAGATTCTCCAGACAAATCTAAGTATATTTCGTGTATAATATCCTATACCTATCTTTAACAGTTTCCGAGATATTCATAATTGAAAATCGGATTTTCGGACTTTTAAATTGGGCTATTATTATTGTTTTTATTATATCACCTAGGAATCATTTCATTTCGCCGATTCGTTTAACTTTTTATTCATTGTTTTAGTAGGCTTCGTTGTTTAATTTAATTAAATTGAAATAAATAATAAAAAATCCGATTTTCAATTATGGATATCTCGGAAACTGTTGAAGATAGGTATAGGATATTATACACGAAATATCCTTAGATTTGTCTGGAGAATCTAAAAATTCAATAATATAAAGGGTGTTCCGTTTTAAAAAAGTAACATTCCTCTGACATTTCGTAATGGGGACCCTGTATATCCGAAACCAACTTTTACTGGCGCCTCTAAAAAGGACCTATAAATGTCACATTTAAACCATATATCAAAAACTTTAAATAAAAAAGTTACCTATTGGTCAAAATGTGGCCAATAACCCTGTACATACTAAAATTGCCCTTTTCTTTATAAATTTGCGAAAAAGCTTAGAATAAATTTATAGTATAAAACTTAGTTGTCTTATTCTTACAAGTGTTAGTTTAAAACTTTTGGTTGTCAAATTGGACCGGACTAGCGTTGGAGAATCTGGCTGTTAATTATTAGGCATAGTTTTATTTTATAAAATTATTTACCTTATCTTTTCACGTAAATAAATACATAGAACGCAACTGGCAGGCAATTTACCAGTATCTTTTATTTTAAATTAATTTATCCCTTTATTTACATGCAGTGTCGGACTGGCGTTATTTGGCCCACCGGGCAAAACTTGAAAGTGGTCTACTTCCCACCTCAACCTATACTTTCTTATTACAATGTAATGTAATCTTTATCTATAAATTATTGTAAAATAAAGATGCAAAATAAAAACATGTATTAATGTAAACAACCAAAACAACTATAATCTAATAAAACAGCATAATTTTCTTTAAAATTTCATTGCTGAGTTAAATCCTAAAAATAAAGAAAGTGAAAATCATAAAAAAACTACGCTAACCTAGAATAAAATAGATAAACAAAAATATTAAGTATAGTATGGTATAAATTAAAATTATCGAATTTTATTTTTTAACCTATAATTAATTAAGCTGAGCTGAGCAGAGCTTAGACTTTAGCAAAGGTGAAGTTGTGGATAAAATGTCTAGTAATTTATCGTAATTACTTTCTTTTACCAGATCAGTCTCTATGTTAAGGATCATGCATACTTCTAATAAATTTTGACGAAAGGCAGATCTTAGTCTTGTTTTTATAATCTTTAATTTTGAAAAAGATCTTTCGCAAGAAACTTATGTACAAGACAACGTAAATGAACATTCATAAGAAATATTTATACAAATTACTGTAAGCTAAAGCTATGGAGTGCAATTCATATAATTTATGTAAAATAAAAAACAACAATACATACACCCAGCACATTTCTCAGGTATGCTTTGGAGATGAAATTTATTCTTTTGAGCCCGACTCCGAGCCCTCCCGAAGCCGAGTTTCGAGGAGGATGCTCGGTTCATTAAATTATATTGTTCTGAATTTTCCAGTTTAAGATTGTCGTAGTTTTGTGCAAAACTTAGTAATTCTTGCTTTAATGTATCTACCTACTTCTATAGGTAATTCTTTATAAATTGCCTAGAGTGCAAATTTTGTATTATTTGGTTCAGTATAATTTTGAAACATTCAATCTCAATTTTTTCATTCCTCCCATTTGATGTATTACTGATATTTCATCTCGGCAAGATTCTACGAGCATTTTTTTCTTTCTTCTCTATCTTGTTTCCGAAAATTCAGTTTAGACTGAAATATCACAATTGATTATATTTTCTTTTGCCTAATACTATTTACAAAATTTCTGACACTATCGACGATAACATTATACTTATTAAACATAGCTTTTATACTTTTTTTTGCGTTGTTAATAATATGAAAAACGTGTTGAAAGTTTAAACCTTTTATTTGTAACTAATTAGAAGCCGTTATTAAATACTGAAAGAGACGCAAATAAGTGAATGATACCACAATTATCTCAAATTTAACGAAAGGGTCAAATAAACTCTTTGCTTCTGAACTTGTCTTACTGTCTGTCCGATTCTTCACTAGTATAGATTGTATATAAGACAATTAATAACGTGGAATATATTTCATTTTGCTGATCAGTATTAGAGCCAAATAATGCTTCTAAAGCTTTCGATTTGCTCCACCATCTTGTGTTGGAAATCTTTTTCATGCGTTTCAAATTGTTTTCTCCTATTTTCTCTTTCCATCTGACCATTCTTTTATAGCAATCAAGGAATCTGATAAAAAACAAGATGTACGATTGAGTAAGCCAAATAAATTTTTACTTGCTAAACAAGACTCAGTTGTTTTTTTATTTCGGTAAAAGGTAATAACCTTTCACGGACTTCTTCATTGTATACATATTACTGAGCACTGTTCTGAGGAAGTAACATGTTGTGTCGAGTCCATCTGAATACTAAACTTTACTTAACATAATGTTATTTATAATGTCTTTAGTTTTATACATGTTTTTGTATGTTTATAATAGGTATTTCAATTACTTTATTTAAATAAGTAAAATTAATTACAGTTTTTGAAAACGTCCATATTTGTTTGGCCCACCAAAGCATTTGGCCCACCGGGCATTTGCCCGGTTGCCCGGTAGGCCAGTCCGACACTGTTTACATGATTATTTTAAATCATATACATATTTTAACACTAAACAAAAAATATGCGTGCGTTTTCCTTCCCAATAATTACAGGACTGGCCCGTTTTAATAAGTAACATATGAGAAAACACTCAGGGTGGCGCTAATTACACGGGAAATTTAAAATTATTTAATGTGTCGTTTTATGTGAGTATGTCATTTTAGGCTATTTTCCCGTACCTACTACTCGATCTAAACAATAAAAAATGGATACAAAGCAACACCAAGCAGACAACGATAATATTTTGGGGAATACAAATCATAAAAATACAAGAGAAAAAAAACACCACACACTCGTAAAGGACGATGACTATACCGCGGATATTGACAAAAATAACAATTATTAACACTAATTCACAAAAAAAGTATTAAAACTAATAGTGACTAGATAATTTGGTTACTAGCCAAAAAGGACCTTATCTTATTTTTAAAACTAACAGATGCACAGTCAAAGCTGATATCAGATGGTAACCTATTCAAAAGTCCCATAATGGGCTTATTTAGTCATTTCTTGTTTTCAATAAATATATTAATATAATTGAACAATGAGTCAATCGGAATACACACGCAAAAAATTACGTCAATTCGACGGATAATAACAAAAATATGAAGGTCCTGAGGTGGAAGATCAATAAAAGGAGACATAACATGATGGAGCTCAAGCTCACAGCGCAGCAGTTGTGATGGAATTTTTAAATAACACGTTTCAGGGAAACTGGATTGGACGTTTTGGCTCTTTTAAATGGCCAGCGTCAAGTCTACATATCTCGCCCCTAAATTACCTTTATTGGAGATATCTATCGCCAAAAGTTTTTGATGATGTAAGACAGAGGCCTATTGATGTGGAAGAGCCTAAAAATAGAATTACCTAGGCTTCACGGTAAGCCGCCGATTGCTTAATAGAAGACATTTTTATGACTATGAACAATTTATCTAAATAACTTTTTTTTGTATTATTGTTTTTAATGTTATTGTCCAAAAACGCACGGTATATACTTACTTTTAAGTTTAAAAATACCCCTATGTGCAAAATCTCATATGGAATTTTGGTTGTGTTTATTAATGCCAATTTCTTTAAACATAAACAGGACGTTTGACACACCTCATCCAACAGAAACTGTGCTTCGCTGGGTTCTAGCATCAAATCAATAAGTTCTAGAGTTTCTAGTTTTCTTAAATTTCCCATTAGTCGTTTCAGGGCAGCTAAAAGCTTACCCCCTGTACCAAAAAGTTTAATTCTTTGGTCATCATCATCATTTCCTGTGGTCATATTACATGGAAATGTAAACTTTAAATATTGTATATTGCTTCCTATGCCTAACACTATATTGTCCTTTTGTACTTGCTGCTCTGTATACCATGACAGAATATTCATGAACTCATACAAGTTTGAAAAGTTAAACATAGGTTTTATTATCAACCTCTTTATATGTTTACCTATAGCTGTGAGGCATAATGAAGTTCTTAAATGGTCTAGTACATACTAAAAATCACAAACAAATAAAATATTTATTAGAAAATATTTGCTAACAATTAATGATATTGAAAACCCCCCTTTAACAAACCTGGACATACATGTATTTTAAGCATATTCGGAAGACAGCGCTCTATTACCTAATCTCACAAGCGATGCAAAAGCAATAATTGCGCCACGTGGCCCACGTGAATAAAATAATTTGAGAAAAAATTTCGTTTTTAACCGCTCTATCATTTCTGTTTTGCGTTCTTGAAATAAAACGAAATATTTTTTAAGCTGTAGAACCAAGAAATATATATATATATATATATATATATATATATATATATATATATATATATATATATATATATATATATATATATATATATATATATATATATATATATATATATATATATATATAAACTGCTGGCCAATTCAAGCGGGACAAACTAAATTTTTGATAAAATTTAGAGTGGAATATTTTCGAAACGAAAAAAGATTTTGATATAACTTTTTCAGTATGTAATTGAATAGTTCTTCTAGTTTTTATACTTCAAGGCACTATTGCTAGCAGTCGCTGCAACTCTATTTTACAGGGTGTTAAGTGAAACCCTGACTTTTTTGGAAAAGTTTTCCAGTTCCGAGAATCTAGGAAGAATTTTTTTTGAATTTTCTTTTCATACTAAAATGATCCATGGTCAAATACAAAAAAACAATTTCTCCGGATTTTCTCTATTTTCATTTGTTTTCCGTATACAGGGGTTAGTCGAAATTATCGACTTCTTCTTACAAAGGAACCCCTAATTTGGCCGTTTATTCACAAAAAGCGAAAGACCAAGTAAATTTGTAGTTTGAAGTAGTCCAGCTAACAAAATTAATACAAATTTTTGTACAGGGTGTAGCAAGTTTGGATCACGGGCTAGTAAATTATTATTTTTTAATTTCTACTACTTTTTCCTAAGTTAACTATTAATTATCACGTGCTACGTTAAAGGGTTAAAATTTGTTAGGTCCGATAACAGTACTGGTTAGAAAGATCCTTTTTGCCCAAACGGGTTTTTCATTTTTTGTCTAGTCCCATTTTTAGTGATTAAACGGCTCGCATTTTGAACCTAACTTTTTGCAATTGCATCCATGAACGATTGAAGTGAGAGTGCTTTTTTGGTGGTACATAATGAATGTTTTATCCAACCAAAAAACATGTAGTGGCCAAACAGCTAATGATGCTTATTCGAAGAATTTTTTAGCATTATACAGGGTTGCAAAAAATATACCACCTATACTTTATATGGAAGTCATGTGATTTTCAAATTAATTGAATATAGTCCCAATTTTCTTGGAACTTTTTGCCGAAACTGTTTTTGAATTTTTTTGTCTGGTCCCATTTTTAGTGATACAAATGGCTTTCGTTTAAAACTTAACTTTTTGCGATTGCATTCATGAACTATTGAAGTGGACATCGTTTATTGGTTTAACCAACCAATAAAAAAGTGTCGTGGCCATAGAGCTAAAGATGCTTATTCGCTGCTTTTGTCCGCGTTTGCCCAAAACATATCACCTACATTTTATATGAAAATCATGTGATTTTAGAGTCCTTTAGGTATTCATAAAGTTCCTTTTTGCTATATTAATAATTATTAAAGAAAATGTCCTACTTATTATTAATAAAATCTAGTAACGATACAGATAAAAAGAATAATATTCATTCGGAACTTTTTCACATTATACAGGATTGTGCAGAAGTTACTACTTATAATAGAAGCCACGTGTTTCTCGATATCTTTGGATTTTCGTAAACTTCGATTATTCATTATAAAAGAAAAATATTTTACCACTGCTCTAAAAAGTCAGTACATGGCATTGAGAAATTTTAATTAATAAGAAGTGTCTTAAATTAATAGTCACGGAGTACATTTTTCTCGTCAAAAATTGGAGATGGATAGTGAATTCAACTGAACAAGTTATAAAATTCTGTATAGCGTAGTTTTTAGAAGGTATAGAAATTTCAGAAGATTTAATTACTTTTGAAAGTACTCGAAAAGATACGTAATTTTCAAATTTAGTAGTTATTTTTCCCGGCATTACTTTAGGAGATCCAAAATGTAAATTTTGGTTGTTACTTTTATAGGTAAACAGAAAACTTTTTAAATTATAGAACATTTTTTTTACTTGAAGGTATTATAAAAACTTGCAACTAACGAAAACAAAACAAATCTTAATACCTAGTAGGACCTCCCCTTACATTTATTATCTCTTGGCATCTTCGAGGCATGCTTATTACCAAATTATTGACAAATTCTTGCTGAATATTTTCCCACTCCTGAACAATGGCGTCTGCAAGTTGTTCTAGAGTCTGAGGAGGATCTTCCCTAGAACTTACCAATAATTTCAATTTAGACCAGACGTGTTCGATAATATTCATGTCTGGTGATTTTGCAGGCCAGACCATCCTGGTAATATTATTAGCTTCCAAAAACTCTTGCACAATGCGTGCTCTATGAGGTCTGGCGTTATCGTCAATTAGCACAAAATCGTTCCCAAAATTGTTTGCAAATGGTAGAACGATATTGCTTAAAATTTCGTCCCTATATACCTGACCGTTAATGGGCTCCAATGTTAAAAAAAGTTCCGTTTTGCCATTAAACATTACACCACCCCAAACAGTAACGCCTCCACCACCAAAAGGTTCCTGAGGAGCCATATTCTCCTCCATATACCGTTCGCCACGTTCACGCCAAACTAATATTCTGCCGTCCGAGTGAATTAAATTAAATCTTGACTCGTCTACAAACATGCAGTTTTCCCAGTTATCTAATGGCCAATTGCGATGTTCATATGCCCACTGGAGACGTCTTCGCCTATGCTGTGGTAGAAGTCGCACACATTTAGCACGTCGCCGAGCTCTAAAATTAAAATTTTGGCTTAAAAATCTGTAGTATAGGTGTAGGGAATGAACCAATAAATAAGCCAACAGTAGCTTTTATTATACTAAAATGCAAAATTAGGTCAATTTTCATAACGTTAGTTCTAGGGAAGAACTAAGGAACATTACGCTGCAAGCACAAATAATGTGTTTAGGGTCGCCTATCAAAACTTTAATTTATGAACAACTTAGTTCAAGTTTACATTTAAAATATCGGTGCGCAAAATCCAAGATTCACGCCTCAGCTGACGTCGATATTATAATAGCCGACTTACTAAAATGAAACACTAAAAATATTGGTACAAAAAATAAGATCTCATTTGAAGTAACTCACCTTAAGTTATTATTGTTTAAAGTTCTTCTAATGGTCCTATTGCTCACACGAATGTGTGTTCTTGCTCTGAACTCCTGGTTAATTTTCTCTGATGGAATTTTTCGCCTTCGACGAGCCTCTCTAACCAACCATCTTTCATCTGCAATGCCGACTTTCTTTTGGCGACCTCCCCCATAACGATAGTTTGCACTTCCCGTTTCGTGGAAGCGTTGACGCAGTCGAGATATTGTACTTCGCCCAACCCCGTACATATCCGCAATAATACTAATTTTTACCCCATCTTGTAGTAAACGCAAACAATTAGCTTGTTCTTTTGCACTTAATCGAGCCATTATAAAGGATAATAACACCAATTCAAAGAAGAATACTTTGTTGCCTTGGTAACTGTCAATAGCAAAGAAAATGTTTTATTTTTTGGCCTACTAGATCTTTTGACTAAGAAATAGAAACGCCGCTAAATTAACAGAAATCCACCTGCAAAGTATAGGTGGTATATTTTTTGCAACCCTGTATAATGCTAAAAAATTCTTCGAATAAGCATCATTAGCTGTTTGGCCACTACATGTTTTTTGGTTGGATAAAACATTCATTATGTACCACCAAAAAAGCACTCTCACTTCAATCGTTCATGGATGCAATTGCAAAAAGTTAGGTTCAAAATGCGAGCCGTTTAATCACTAAAAATGGGACTAGACAAAAAATGAAAAACCCGTTTGGGCAAAAAGGATCTTTCTAACCAGTACTGTTATCGGACCTAACAAATTTTAACCCTTTAACGTAGCACGTG
The DNA here is from genome assembly GCA_963971165.1 of Philopedon plagiatum. Taxonomy (NCBI): domain Eukaryota; kingdom Metazoa; phylum Arthropoda; class Insecta; order Coleoptera; family Curculionidae; genus Philopedon; species Philopedon plagiatum. The sequence continues at coordinate 55,509,059 of OZ020190.1, forward strand.
ATAATTAATAGTTAACTTAGGAAAAAGTTGTAGAAATTAAAAAATAATAATTTACTAGCCCGTGATCCAAACTTGCTACACCCTGTACAAAAATTTGTATTAATTTTGTTAGCTGGACTACTTCAAACTACAAATTTACTTGGTCTTTCGCTTTTTGTGAATAAACGGCCAAATTAGGGGTTCCTTTGTAAGAAGAAGTCGATAATTTCGACTAACCCCTGTATACGGAAAACAAATGAAAATAGAGAAAATCCGGAGAAATTGTTTTTTTGTATTTGACCATGGATCATTTTAGTATGAAAAGAAAATTCAAAAAAAATTCTTCCTAGATTCTCGGAACTGGAAAACTTTTCCAAAAAAGTCAGGGTTTCACTTAACACCCTGTAAAATAGAGTTGCAGCGACTGCTAGCAATAGTGCCTTGAAGTATAAAAACTAGAAGAACTATTCAATTACATACTGAAAAAGTTAAATCAAAATCTTTTTTCGTTTCGAAAATATTCCACTCTAAATTTTATCAAAAATTTAGTTTGTCCCGCTTGAATTGGCCAGCAGTTTATATATATATATATATATATATATTGATGCCTGTTAAGTTGTTACCTCCGGTGCACAGGCTGGGCGACCTGGCCTCCACCATAACCACCATAACCAGTTGACTTTTTAACAAGAAAATTACCTATATATGCTTAGGGGAACTCCCTTAACAGGCCTATCAAGAGAGGGGAAAAGATTTTTAATTTTTAAAATTTTCATATATGACCGGATAAACTTAGATTGTTATTATCTCCGTGATATATATAGCTTTGTGACACTGCTTAAACTTTGTTACCTCTAGCAGTGTTGCCTGGTTTACAGAGGTAGCAAAATGATGCGCATATAAGACAGTATATATGCTTTATTAGATTAAACTGACTTGGTGAAATATAAAAGATAGTGGAATTTTCGGTTCGCATAGTTTATACCGTTTAGAATCGTTTGCCAGTACGCGAATGAATCCGCCCAAACTTCTGGACCCAAAAATTTTAAATTTAAGGGATGCTTTACTTTTATAACGTAATCACACCTGAGGAAGGAGCTTGTACATTTAATTTCTAAGGATCTGTTAGTTGGGGAAGAGGGGTAAAATAATTATTACATTTTATTCTCAATAAGATACTAATTTGTAATTTTAAAAATGTATGCAATTTTGATATTTTATCAATTCCGAAAGGGGTCAAATGGGGATGGTTACTCTGATGTTGTTACTGTAATAGATATTATTGTTAATTTGCTTACAAATATGATTTTATTTGTTGTATCTGTAACGAAAATAAATTCGGTCAAGTGCAAGTTATAATTGTGTGTGTAACTATTATTGTGATAAAACAATATTAAAAATATGCTGCAACTCTTGATAATTATTTCTAAAAGTTTTAGAAAATAATTACTTGTATTACTGTAAATTTGGAAGTTGTTATTAAGAACAGCTCTCGGTGGGCGAAGTTCAAATTGGTACTGGACTATAAATCATTGTCCGCAATATATGGCGTACTTCAAAATTTTGTTTTTGTATAAGATTTATAATATTATATGAGTATCACAATGATATATACTGAATTTATGGTAATAACAGAATACTCAACTGAACTTTGTTTAAGTTTGAATTAATTTTAATCGTTATTTGGAAAAATTCTAATCTGATAAAACACATATATGTGCATTAAATTTGTCCTTTTCTGTAGAGAAACTAATTCACAATTTTTTACGTAAAGTTAATAGAAAGGGGGGAAAGGGCGGTTCTTTTAAATCTCTGGGAAGGAAGAACGCTCGAGGGGGAAAACTTAAGGACTTTTTGGTATAATCCTAAGAAGCTAGTTCATGATATAAAATTTCTTCCCGGAGTTTTTTCCATCACAAAACACTTGGTATCTGGCCTATATTGAGCATGAACTTAAGCGTACATAATATTAACTTTTCCCAAATTATTGATAAATTTGCTGCAGATAAACTTCGGGAAGTATTAGTTTTGTTTCCACAGAAATCACAAACCCGTCATATGGCATGTTTGAACTCAGATTTTCCTACCTCAAATACCTATGTGAAAAAATTACGATTACGGTATTCTCTCCATGAAATAAAGATTGATCTGCGCCCGGTGATCATTGTTTTTAACCTATTTTAACATTCAATTTGTGTATTTAAATTTATATATAATAAACAGGAACAACTTTATGGCTGACCAGTGGCGAAACTAAGTATGTGCGCTGTTATTTACGCCACTGTGGCTGACTGGTTTAAGTTGACTGTCAAGGGTTTAAATTGGCAAAGTAGGAACACGACAAGTTTTGTATTATTAATTTATTTCTGTTGTTTTTTTACAAGTTTAAAAACGGAAATTTTGGTATTATAAAAATCATTTAGAAGTTAAACAGATCGCGAAGATTATAAAATAACAGCGGGTTGTAGAAAGAAAATGTACTAATTGATGAAACTAAACGTGTTAAATTTAATACTGTTTAGTACTGTTATATTGCTAAACTGTATGTTGATACCTCCGAAATAGAGACTCAACGTACGTTGTCACCTCATATATAACGTCGATACCTCCGGTTTCTTAGGTATCGCACTTCGATTTAAAGTTCGGCCCGGCCCGGAAAAAGATCGTGTCCCATCGGGAAAAAGTCAGATTTTGATATCACTGAGACAGATGACACATGACATAGAGTGTATTATCAGAGAAAAGTAAGATGGTTTTTCTATGGTATTATTTTGTATTCCTTGTATAACGAACTTGGTTGGTATGGTCAAATGGAAAAATTAAAGTGAGTAGGCAAAACGAATGGAAAAATTACACAAACATAGAAGAAAATATACTTGGTAACATATATTTCTATGGTAAGTAGCAGGCGCGGCCCGTGAGTTTTTTTACAGGTGGGTCAAAATTTTGTGGGCAACTAGTGATATCAACACAACAAGCAAAATACACTTTTTTAATTAAGAAAGGTTTTTTAATAATGTGCCAAGAAATTATTTACCCACAAATAAACACTGCAAAAATCATAAAATAGCTACTGCAGAATATTGAACATTACTACTCTTGATGTTTATGACTTTTAGTATCACTTTTATGTTTATGGCTTTTTTCTATGTGTTTTAATACTCTAAAATAGTAGATTTTACCTGCTTCCGTTGTGATAAGTTTAGGATCTCCTCAATAGATGTCGCGCCTTGTACTAAAAGTCCAGAATATAAACAGAAAAAAAAACCAACCTGAGCTAAAAGTATGATTATTCGTAAAATAAAATTAGGAACGCTGCCGAAACTCCGTTTTCTTTAATAAATACAATGCTGGCGACTATACATAGTAATACGATATTTTCTATGCACGTGCAGGCTGTAAGCTGTAGTAAATATGAGATCGCTAAAAATTTTAAAAATATTTTATCGAGGAACAACTTGTTGCCAGTACACCTTTTAGAGTCGATCTAATTTTTTAAATAACAAAAATTTAAAAAAAGTTCTTGTCCAAACACAGATTCGAACCCGCGACCGTCTGATTACGTCGCTGGTTATTATACCACTGCACTACGCAGGCTATGTATTTAAGAAAGTAGGTCCGATACCGGTAAATTTGATGCCTAGGGTTGGCCTGACAGAAATCGTATTTATGTTTTATGTTTAACCACTAATTAAGATTATTAATACGATGCAAATACGATGTGCATATTAGGTACCTAATTAGTTTTTCTTTTTCCGAACCAAATGTTTTGAAATAGGATATTTTAGGGGGCGGTTTGAGAGTATTTCCATAGTGGGAGTGGCCAGATATTATTGGTGGGCCGTCGACCAATTGTGTCTCTTTTAACTTCCTAAAGCGCGTATGTCTGTTTCTCTCTTACTTTTAAAGAATTTATATCGTCCAAATAAACCTATAAGATCAATTTAAAATATGACCCAGCCCGGAGCAAGCTTGGATATCCTTTGACGATGGCTTGGCTTGATTCTTTCTTGGGGAGTTTTCGCATGGAACTTTGAAACAAAATATTCTTTTTTGGTTTTAAAAAATTAAGAAATAAATTATTAGGTAGATCACTGAAAATTTTAGGTGGGTCATTGACCAAATGACCTTATGGACGGGCCGCGCCTGGTAAGTAGTTTTGCACGTAATTACAGATTCAGAGATTTGATTTTAACATTACATTTTTTGCAAGGAAACTATCATTTTATTTTTATCATATTTATGCGAATATATACCACACACCACGTGTTTTCACTATTTAGAATAAAATATCTATGAACAAGTTATTTTCCTGGGTTGCAAAGCATAGTTGTTTTATTAAATTGCTAAGTATAAACTTTTTTCATTTTATTATCTGCTCCATTTTCTTTTGTTACAGGTTACAGATAATTCACCAAAAAAACCTAGAAGATGTAATCTGAAGATTGGCTCAAAACAATACACCTTTTTTTGACGTTGATGCTGAAATATTTTTAAGTAGAAATTTTTTACTTTTACATAAATAAAATGTGTTCTGGGATTTTTCAAAATATAAGTGTACAATAATTACTTTATACCTTTATTCATTTTTATTTCCTAAAAATATGTAACGTTTTGTTGAACTGGCTGGCTCTTCTTTTTAACAAGGAGTTACAAACTTGTTAAAACACAATGATTAACCAGAAGATTACCAGTATTAAGTCCTAAACATCTTTGGTGAAACCCGGTATTAAATTTTTTACTTCTCACATACGAATACAAATTGCGGTAACAATAATTTCTTCTGAAAATATTGTAGAATGCCTAATATGTGTTGTCTAAGAAATTTAGGCAAGACATATTAGGAATGACCTTCGCCTAACAGTACAACGTTGCCGCTTTTTGGAGGTAACAGCGTGCTACGTTTGTCTACAATAATGTACATATATACCAGAGGTATCAACGCACTAGGCGTGTCTCTTTGTCGCGCGACACTAGCGCCCGTGATCTACGCTTGAACTAACGGCGTTACGAAACAGAGACTCGGTGAACGTTGGCACCTCAGAACAAATTTTCGTTTTTCGGTCGCAAACGCCCTCTAGATGATGGTGACAGTGGAAAATATGGCGATACGTTGATACCTCCGAAACCGGAGGTATCGACGTTATATATGAGGTGACAACGTTTATTGAGTCTCTATTTCGGAGGTATCAACATACCGTCTATCAATATATATATATATATATATATATATATATATATATATATATATATATATATATATATATATATATATATATATATATATATATATATATACAGTGTGTCCAAAAAAGTATGCAACATATGGGAAACATTTTTATTGTCGATTTTTCAAAATAATTTATTCTTGGTAAAAGTCGGTGCTTATCTTGAAACAGTTAGCAAATATTTCGTATTTCATGCGCGGCTCATAGTAAGGGAGCAAATGCCATTTTTTTGAAACTACACCAAGAGTAAAGTACCTTTATTTTTGAAGATGGAGCGAAATTTTATTAAGAAAGGTTGCAGTAAATTAAGAAAGTAGTCCAAATACAAAATTTGAGCTACATGTCTCGATTTTCAAGTTTTTTCCGTTTAACTCAATCCCCCTTTAAACGGTACGCCACTGGCCAGACTTTCCGTCATGCAACATCAGAATATTCACCAAACAACACAAACATGGAGTCAAAATAAAATTCTATTCAATACCTGCAAAATACTTAAAGCCCCTATCTCAGAAGTATCATCTCAGGTATAAGCGTGTTGCAAACATATTTAAATCTCCCACTAACGATAATTATCTTATTTAAAATACGGGAAGAGCCCATCCTTTTTCATACTGAATGAAAAAACTAAAATTACTTTAGTCACTTTCACCCAGTTGTAAAGAAAAGATCACTGTGTTTTGAAAATATCGTTTACTAAAATATTATCTTAAGAGGTACTAAAAATACATAAAGTAAAAATTAATGTTCTGTGTGTCTACCGTTTCTCTCAATGCATGTTACTGTTTGCTTACTAAAACGTTTGACAACTTGTCGTAGTGTTTCCGGAGGTATTAAAGAAAGTGCTTCACGAATCTCATTTTCTAAATGATCTAAATTTTGAAAAGGCCTTTTCGCGTAGACTTTTTCCTTAAGATACCCCCACAGAAAAAAATCTAGAGGAGAGAGATCTGGGGATCTTGGTTTCCACTGATGTTCGGAATTCCTTCCAATCCATTTACCATTAAATTCTCTATTTAAGTAATCGGTGATCATTTGGGTACTATGAGCCGGTGCCCCATCCTGCTGAAATCACATATTGCATCTGAGATTTAAAGGAAGCTCGTCGAGTTCGTCAGATAGTTCGTTTTGCAGAAAATGAAGATAACGTTCAGAATTTAGATTTTCTCGAAAGAAAAAAGGCCCCACTATTTTATTGTCCAATATGCCACACCGTACGTTTGTTTTTGCTGAATATTGACTTTTACACTATTATAAAATGTGGGTTAGCGTCCGTCCACCAACGACAGTTCTGCGATGAAACTACACCGTTCGTGCTGAATGTAGCTTCATCAGAAAATAATATCTTTCGGAAAAATTCGGAATCGCTTTCTATTTCCCCTTGTATCCAAAACGAAAAATAAAGTCTTTTGTCGTAATCTCTCTCTAAAATCTGATTAACAAATATGGGCTTGTATGGATGAAACTTATTATCCTTTAGTATGTTATTTATGGTGGACTTTTTAAATTCAGTATCTCTCTGGACTGACTTTAAATGTATTTTAGGATTTTCTACAAAGTGCTGCAAAACTTCTAGTTCATTCTCCTCAGTTCTCACCCATTTTGTATGCTCTTTTTTGTAATTCCAGTTTAACGAACCCGTGTTTTTAAAGTAGTTGTAAATTCGTCACACTGTACTATAATGCACTGACTTTTCAGGATGCATCTCTAAATGACTTATAGTGATCTCCAACAATAAGAACTAATTCTGCCCTTTCTTGTAAGGTCAATTTCTCCACCATAATTTTCACCAAGAACAGTATCAAATAAAACTGTACATAACCAGCCGTAACTGTGACAAGCATCTTAAGCAAAATAAAAACTTTTGCGCCTTTTTTGGACAAAGACTTGCATTTGCTCTTACTACTTGAAAATGGCAAAAAACTCTGTGCCCCTTAACATCTTATGAGAGAAACTGGGCTGTAGGGATATTTTAATTAGGATAATTTTTGTTTAAAAAAAAATTAAATGTTTGCAACACGCTTATACCTGAGACGATACTTCTGAGAGAGGGGCTTTAAGTATTTTGCAGGTATTGAATAGAATTTTATTTTGACTCCATGTTTGCGTTGTTTGGTGAATGTTCTGATGTTGCATGACGGAAAGTCTGGTCAGTGGCGTACCGTTTAAAAGGGGATTGAGTTAAACGGAAAAAAATTGAAAATCAAGACATGTAGCTCAAATTTTGTATTTGGACTACTTTCTTAATTTACTGCAACCTTTCTTAATAATATTTCGCTCCATCTTCAAAAATAAAGGTACTTTACTATTGGTGTAGTTTCAAAAAAATGGCATTTGCTCCCTTACTATGAGCCGCGCATGAAATACGAAATATTTGCTAACTGTTGCAAGATAAGCACCAACTTTAACCAAGAATAAAATTTTTTGAAAAATAGACAATAAAAAAGTTTCCCATATGTGGCATACTTTTTTGGACACACTGTATATATATATATATATATATATATATATATATATATATATATATATATATATATATATATATAGGGTGTTATGAAATTCACTGCATACATTGAAACCCGTAAATGCTGGTATGAATTCAGACTGAATAAAAATATTCATAAATGGCGCTTCATGATAAAAAATGGTAGATATCGCCCCGCAAAAAAAAATTTTGTAACTACGCACCACTGGCAATAAATACATGGCCACATAAAAAACATCGACAAATGTCAGTTACAGAAAAAAATCTGTTGTTTTGACGTCAGAAGTCACTGTGACGTTGCCAATTCTTCCTAGAATATTCCTATGTAACAGGTTTGAAAAATAATAGATTTGTTATCTTTAAAGTAAGAGATCATACTAAATCTTTTAAAACATTCAAAAATTCAAAAAGTTAAAATACTACAACACAAAAAAGCCAGAGAACAGCTGTTCAAAACAAGAGTAACATTTTGTTCAACTAGGCCGACCAGAAATTTTTGGAAGAAAAAAGTACCTATACAAAAATTTTGGTTCCAAATTAGCTTTAAACAAAAAACTCCTAACACTTAAGCATGTACTTTTTTTTATTTGCCTATTTTAAATCATATTTAATAGAAAATTTGGCTTTTATTAACAGGTTTATTTATATCGTCCTTAATTTTTAAGCGAAATTCCTCACAACTAAATTAATAATAAACTTTACCTTCAAAAAAAATTTACGACAAACAACATTCAATAACTCGACAAAATAACTATAAAAACGAACGCGCTTCCAAACGACGCATTACGAGCCTCTTGACTGGAAGTAAAGTCCAAAATGAAACGAACTTTCTCTGACGGACTCGTACGCTGTTCTTCAAACAATAATAAAGGTTATTATTACTACACAATATAATCCATCCGGTTGGTTAAAACATGAAAGTCCAACAAACACTACAAAATGTTTTGTTTTCTTGTAAATAGTCAACACTATAAACACATACCATAGCACCATTAATAAATTGAAAACATTTTTTCACTAGAATGACAGAATTTTAAAAGCCGGCCGATAAAAGTGCGCGGTAGGAGCTGGCGGGACCACTGCACGAACTCGTGATGTTGCGCAGTCACCTAACGCGTCGCTATGCCACAGATTCAACCAATCACAGCGTGAGCTTTCGTCGCTTACGCGTCCAGCGAAAATTGAAGCGCGAAAGTGGTAGCCGTTAGCTCCTCTTGGCGCAACAAATAGATGGAGAGAGCAGAGCGAGAACGAGAAAAGAGAGAGAGCACGACGTCCGAACGTATGATCAAAGCGTGTCGCCTTGTAAAATTTTACGTCGATTAATCGGGAACGAAAAAATAGATTTGTAAAAAAAGCGAGCATTAAAAAAGATATGGGGAATATTGTTGAAATATCTTGTTTTGAAATACTTTATTATGTACTAGCTAATATGCTTTACTGTATAAGCAATCACACATGCCTGCGTGTATTATGGGTTGCGTATAGTTATACATTTTTTTAGCAAACAAGAAGAGAAGTCAGGTCTTAACCATAACTTCAGTTGTTTATTTATTATTTTTGTTTGAATTGTCAAATTTTTTTTATTTTTATTAATACTGAATTTGGATTATAGTAAAATGTTCCCTGCACAAAGGTTTTTAATTAATAAGTTAGAAAACAATGTACGTATGTATGAAAATCTGGTTCAAAAGCATGTGATGAGAGACGAAAGTGATCCCTTTTCGCTACACGTGCGACGCACTTTGTTAAATAAAAAAGTGTTTAGTTCTAAACTGTCAAAGATACTATGATGAGTATCATTGACCAAGTACTTACCGCTTTAAACTTGAAAAGAACATTAAATAAAAAAAATTCAGGAAGATACTCGAAGGAAGAAACAGAAACAGCAGGGTGCTCTGTGTGAAGCAGTTGTAGTAGAGCGCGTGCAAATTAGCCCTCAGCTCAGTTAGCCGGAAAGGTTCGATTGGACGCCACCAGTTTTTTACACCGACACAAACTGGAAGTCGCCTAGGTGGTTTAGGAACCTGCTTCAACACATAGCAAACCTGCTATTCATAATTGAAAATCAAAACAGAGCGCAGTGAGCTGAATAAAACAACGTTATAAATTTTACCCTATATACATCTATTTGTACATAATCCAAAAACTCACAATTGTTGACACAAATAAAAAGAAAGGTTGGGCGATTTTGCATCCGCAAAATAAATAAATTATACACAAATTAATAATTTCCTGAGGAAGTCTATCCTCAGAAACACATAAAAAAGTAGGCTGGCTCCTTAGCCCCTACTGACGGCAATAGGGAGGCTTCTTTGCTCCCACCAAAAAAGGATAGGAAGGCTGCTTAGCGCCCGCCAAGAAAAATAATAGGGGGTCTTCTTAACGCCCACCGGAAAAACCCTCTTCGAGAGGGCTTGATATTCCGAATTCCAAAGACAACAACAGCAAAAAGGGGCAGCTACCAGCGATTTCCAAACGTCCTGCCGATGTTATTGGCTGATTATATCGATCGAAATTGTCATCAAAACCCTGCTCTAGCAGGCACCAATCCAGCAAAAAGCATTTAAACAGCGGTACCTGGATTTGAATCCAAAAATTCTTGGGTTTCAAAACTGAAACCTTAAAACAGGTACCATAGAACAAATTCGTCGAAAGGCAGCGTGGAAGTGACCGGCTTATGCCTCGTGTCGGAAAAATATGACACTTCATCCCACCACCGACACGACATGGTACCCAAAATGGTTCCGAAGAATTTCCGTCTTGCACTGACTACTCCAATCAGTCCTCCGCTACAAACCTGTGGCTTCAACGACAAAGCGTCAAATAACCGCGCGGGCCACGCGAAAATGCTTAACGCTACAGAACAAATTTGCAAACTTACGAAGCGGCAACGCTGGAATACTCTGACGGTGACAGCGCCTAGTACCAAAAAAAACATCTTAACCTGAAAATTTACTAAAGTTAATCCAAATCTCGAATTTAAACAAATTCTGTAGAAATTAATGCCATTTGAATAATGCAGAAATACATGGATGTAACAGTAGGAATATGTATGTAAGTAGGCACACAAAACTTATTATCCAAACATGTTAGCATAAATAGACTAAGGGTGTTTGTCTATAAACAGGGAGGACTTAAAGCAAGGCAAAAAAACAAAATCAGGGCTTAAACAAAGAGAACGTTAAAACAAACTACGAGCCATGTGAGATGGACATTGGACTGCTGATTTGGGCAGGATAAAAGACAATCAAAAGACAGACAGGGAGTCACCTGGAACACAGGGGACTGCCAGCCCACCCAGTGTGAGAGTGAGGGTTCAGCTTCTTTATCAAGGTAAATTATCAAGTAAAACTAAACAGGCAATCGCGAATAAAGTTAATTAGTAAACACATACCCAGACAATGTGGCAAAAATGGCCTGTCACAACTCCCCCTCTCCTACGAAAGGAGGGAAATTTTCCAACGAAAATTAACCGACGATAAGGATCAGAGGCTCTCTGTAGACACAAGAATATCGAAAAAGAAAATAGATTACCTGCGCTATGCTAGCGCCAATAAAAAAAACTTAAGTAAGGATATGTAGGGAACCCAAGGTAGTACCATATAACTAATACTAACTAACAAAACTGATAACTCAATCTTAAAATAACTAAATACGCAAAGCAATCTTTGGTCCCTTTTCCACTAGTCACCCAGTGATCCCCTCCAGGAAGATTCAGTGTGGAACGTAAACCCTAGGTTGGTAAGGGAGCTAGCATTGCGTTACACCCAAAAATATTGTGGGGAACCTCGTTTACTAGCCTCACACCAAGAATCGTCCCGAATTAAATCACCAAGTGACATGCGTCAAAGCAACCAAAGGGTGGACAACTAAAAAGGAAAAGATAAATATAATACAACATAAGTAAAATGAAAAGAAAAGAGGGATAGCCCAGATGATCCACCATACAAAAGGGAGTGGATTGTAGTATCCACCAAGCTAAAACATGCACCAAATGGGAAGCACATCGGTCCCTGTATAAAACAAACAAAAAAATTAATCAGCGTGTTCTGAGCGGTGGCACTGCCACCGGCCTGTCGCAACCTAATAGGCCGACTTGAGCTCAGGCCGAACAAAGTAGCTTGATCCTCCCCTGGCCCGCCGAACAAGTTCGATGGGCAAACTGTTACCCCAGGGGTCAGACTTCCGCCCCCCCCCCTGAACAGCCCTTCCAGTTGTTCTGCTCTCCGAAGGATCCATGATCTAACAAAGAGCGTCGAAGCGACATCCGTGCAGCCTGTAAAACGAGATAGGGACAAATGTCTAAATCGATAAAGCCAAAATAAGGTAGAGTCGCAATCGGGATAGTTTTATCTTGTCTAAACGGTGAATAGACAAAATATATCAGTAAGGATCTAGGCGCAAAACCAGTAAATACTGAAATGGCCGCAGACTACTATATAGTCCTGCCAAGATCTAGACCCAAGACAAATCCAAATAATAAATAGACTACCAAAGGTATCAAAGTAAATTAATGCCAATCAAAGGCCAATCACGATAAGGTAAGTAAATCAAGGAAGAAAAAAAGGTAGCGGAATGAACGCAAAGGTAATCGAAATTACGCAAAGTTAAGCAAATAAACGCAAAGGTAAGTAAATTAACGAAAAGGTAAACAAATTATCGCAAAGGTAAGTAAATTACCTGAAAGGTAAGAAAATCATCGCAAAAGTAAATAACTTATCGCAAAGACAAGTAAATTAGCGCAATCAGTAAATAAATTAACGCAAATACTAGTAAATTAACGCAAATGTAAGAAAGGTACTCAATCAAAAGTAAATGAATCAAGTAAATCAAAGTAAATGTTCGCAAATCGAAATAAAGAAAATTGGGTTACTTGCCAACAACTAGCAGTGAATCCCACCATAAGTGGTATTCTCAACTTCACAAGATCAGCAAAAAGGAGAGAAAGAAAATTGTGTTTCTACTCTAAATCCCCAAAGGAAAGACAAAGTCGTACTGGAGCAAAAACACATACTAGTTCAAATAACCGAAATTTCCAGACACAAGTAGGGAATAATAATAAAATCACGTCAAAGTAGAGAAAATTAAGTCAAATCAAAGGAAAAGGGTCTCATCAAGGTAAATACGTCAAATCAAGGTAATATAAAAAAGGTCCAATCAAGATAATAAATAAAGACTTTTGGCCCCAGTCTATAATAAAAGACAATTAATAGTAAATGAATATAAAAAAAAAACGATAAAGAAAAGAGATCCAAAATTAATTAATCGCCGCCTTCTAACCAAGTAATCAAACTGAAATTACCATGTGACACACCAACCCCCATCTCGTCTCGCGCCGAGATGGGTGTCTGCGTGAGACTGATAAATGCAAAAAGGTAAGCTACAGTAAATGACCATAAACGTTACTATACGTTACTATACTATAAACCAAGTGACGATAAGGTAAAGATAATCAGGTAATGACAGATAAAAGATAACGAGGCGTAAGGCGGTGTTGGCAAGTGAAAGTAGTAAGGCAGCTGAGGGCCCACCTACTACAAACAATAGAAGCAAGGCAGCTGAAGGCTTACCTTGCCACGGCTTTCAGGGGACCCCTACCCCACCTAGTAAACCCAGTGCAGCGCTATTCTAAGTGACAGTGTCCAAATCCATCAAGTCTCGCGCCCAGATGGACCCAGACACCATCACGCCTACACTGCAGAGCATGAAAATTGCTCACGACTGAGCAAGGGAAGTAAAAGAAAAGAGAATTTAAACTGGGCCAAAAGTCAAAATTAACGCAACGATAAAAGAAAACTCACTAAAGTCATTATTACCGAAAGAGGAAGAGAGAGGAAAAAAATTAAAAAGTAGTAATTAATCAAATTGAAGCTATGGACCGAAAAGTTAATAAATTCAGAAATCGATAGATTGATAAGTAAATTGAAGCAAAATGACTAGTAAAACGTAATATTAAATTAATGACAGTAAAGTTAACGGAAGGTAATAAAGTAAATAATGACTTTGAGTTGCCTAAAAATGTATTCACTCCTACGGACCATCACACGCAGTTTCGGCGTATACCAGTTTAAGGTCTTGTACATGCCAAATGCCCTTACCAACACCGTGTTCGTCCTCCAGTTCGTAAGTACACGTGCCGGTCTTTTCTATGATCTTAAACGGACCTACAAATTCCGGAGCCAACTTTGCGCTATAATATTTCGCCGCATCGGATATACTTTAATTCTTACGCCAGATTTCTTGACCAGGAACAAAGCTTACTGGGCGTCGGCGCAAATTATAGTTATGTCGATTTTTAACACGAGAAGCTTCGATTTTAGTGTGGACTTTTCTAAATAATTGTTTGAAGGCTTCTATTCGTTCTCGAATGTAATTTTGACGCTCAGTTTCTACTAGAGAAACACTCTCAGCATAGCCCGAACCGAATAACTTATGTTCCCTGCCAAAATTAACGCAGTATGGGGTGAAGCCCGTAGTTTCGCGTCGCGAAGTGGGAATGGCGCAACCGATAGCAGTTAAATTATCTTCCCAAGTTCGATGGTTATTTTGTTGAACGTAAGAGCGTAACATCGTTTTGATAACTCTGTTAACGCGTTCAGTATGATCTGCTCTAGGATAGTAATTAGCAGTGTAAAATATTCTAACTTTATATGTATCGCAAAGGGCTTGAAATTCTTTGGATTTCATTTGAGTTCCGTTGTCGCACGTTAAGAATTGAGGAGCTCCGTAAACTAAGAAAATGCCATCTTCGACACACTTAACCAACGATTTTGCTGTTGCCGATCGACACGGGAATAAGACGACGTACTTGCTAAAATAATCGGTGACCACTAAAATATGAGTGTTACCTTGCTTAGAACGAGGTAAAGGTCCTATGTAGTCTAGGCTGATGGCTTGCCAAGGTTCCTTTATGTCTGGGCGATTACCCATTAAACCAGCTGGACGTTTCTGCTCTACTTTATTCTGAGCACATGTTCTACAAGCTCGGACATAACTAGCGACGTCGGATCTCATTTTCGGCCAACAATATCTCTCGGCGACCTTCCAAAATGTTTTTAAAACACCCACGTGCCCTGCTGCGGGATTATCATGGCATCGAAGTAATATCTCTTTTCGTTTATCCTTAGGCACTACTATCTTCCAGTAGGTAGAATGATCTGGAAAACTAGGATTGTTGGTCTTAACATATGTAAAGAGATTGCTATTCTCGACTCTCCAACAGGGATATTTATCAGGACGCTCTTCTAGCTTCTGTATCATGCCTTTGTACCATTTGTCTGAGGTGTCAGAAAATGATGGCGACGGTGGTTCGTCAACAGCTGCGACAGTATCAGCAGTCACTGGCACTGACCTAGAAAGAAAATCCGGCACGACATGATCTCGGCCTTTACGAGTAGGTATAGCAGCGCTAAACTCAGCCAGTTTAGAGCTGCATTACAAATAGAGCTCTAGACATCCATAGACAGAGCTCCAGGAGTTGATGCAAGGGTCGATGACCTGCACACGCAGTAGGTAGACTTTCACTTCACTTTTACAGGGGTTTAGATGACGATCTGCTGTAGTCAGTCGATTTAATCTTTATTAAATTGAAAAAAAGTTTTCGGACCGAATGAGTCTTGAACCGCCAACCTTCCGATTAGTACTTCAACGCCGTATCCTACGAGCCACCGAGATATACTAATAATTTTACCTTTCAAGTGTGAGACAATCGATATACGTCGTAGCAAACTTTTTGTAGTAAAGTCAAAATAACAAAATGATGATTTTAAGGGCTAGGATAAAATGACATAATTTACTAGTTTTAGAAATCATGAATCTCCACGTAGGTATATTACTCACATGACGGTACTATTAAAATCAATTACAACGCAATTAAGGTTAAGTAGATAATGATTAAAAGTGTGCGGTTTTAATAGCAGCATTGTTAGGAATAATTATAAATAGGCCAGGGGTTGATCTATGTATGATGATGTGAATAATATTGTATAGAGTACCAGCTTAGAATAAAATAAAATATCTTACCCAGACAGCAACCTCAAAAAGTACTACTACATCCAAGTTTTGCTTTAATTTGACGATCTTTTAAGAACTGTAAGTAATGATAATATTGTATGTGAATTAATGTTCTGCTACTCTGCGAAATCGAGGGTGATAGAAACACTACAATAAATTCACGGGTATGGGCTCGAAAGTTATGGGATGATTTAAACGATCACTCACTATGGGTAGAGAAATACGTGTAACGTAGTAGAACAATAGAAGAAAAGTGATCGCCAAGTCTTCAGGACAAAATGACTCAGTATATGTGTTTATGTATTGAGGATAGACTGGAGAAGATATTAAAATAGACAAGGGTGAGGAACTTTAAAATAGATTGGGTTTTCCGCCAAAATGGTGAAGGTGTTACTGTAAGCCGCAGGTTTAGGAGATATATTAGATAATTATAAAAATAATAAAATAAAAATGACCGTACAATTTATGTTTTATGTATTAATACAAAACTAAAATAAAAAGTGATAGAATCAGCCGTTTGGTATTATTTGTAAAATGACATCCCAGATATGGTATAAATAGAACAAAAGTATGGGTGTTTTCCGATTGCACTCTTGTATAGTACTTGTTTAATGCTAAACTAGAATAAAACTATTAAAACTAACGTCGATATTTATGCTTGAAATTATGCAAGCAGATAAAGGGGCCCCTTTTTTATTTAGGGGTATAGTACACTGTTTGAACTTAAAACATGATGCAGATAGAAAATATATATTAATTGCGTAATTCGAATATACGCAATACAAACACTCTAATGCTCCTGTTTATTATCAGATTATACACCTCTGTTCACACTTGAACAGACTGACAACTGTCAAAATAATAGATTACGGGATATTTCACCTATCCATTATTTTGGTGTGTTTAAAAGTGTTGCCAAATCAACAGGCTTTGGTTTGTTTGTCACAGTAGTAGATAAAAATAGTTGGCAAGCAGATTAAAGTAGCAAAAAATTTAATAAAAATACCAACAATCTAGATATTTAATATCTACCAAAAGTATTATACACATTAAAGCAAAAAACAGTGAAATAATAAGTAAAGAATGACTTAATTAAAAGTTAAGTATGTGTAAATTAAAACAATCGTATATTTATAATTCGAAATAGAATACCGACAGGACAGTAAATTAACAGATAAATTTACTATATATAAAGCAGACAGAGGGTTTTTGTTATCTAAATAGTAATTTATAATTAACCAATCACATCTTATTTAAAAGTCAAAAATGTCCCTTCGATATTATTAATGAATGTCGTCTTAAGAGTTTTCTGATCGTTTTTATTTTCTGAGTGTTAAACACAATAGCAATAGGGAGCTAAAGGTCTTAAATTCTACATTATAGTTATATAATACTGGAAGTAAGAAATTTTCACAACTTAGCCTAAGTATTTTGTAACAGTTAGAAGATAAAATTTTAAAACAGGACATTAGTCGTGAACTCAAACTCTTGTTCATGTCCCATTCGATTTTATTTAAATGGAGAACGAAGTTTCGAAGCAAAAACCACGTTATTATTTAAACAAATTAATTCTATATTTTATTACAACTTTATATATATATTTGTTATACCCCAGAGTTTATTAACGTTGTTGCGAACCTCCCCTATTGTTGACCGAATACCGCCCAGTAGTAGTCCTGTTAATGCCCTATTGCTCCCCAGATAACGTTATGACGCTGCTCTGTATGTGATATAACAAGGTTTTGAAGGATAAAAAGAACATGTAGAGAATAAAGGTTTTAGTTGTGAACTGTATCTGTTCTTATTAAATATTACGATTAAAATTCCTACGTCATCTAAAATCACATATGTTCTACACTTTATCCTCACTTATTTTAAACATTGCATTTATATTTAATTTCGGCAACTAGAGAAAATGTTCTGATATTGTTTTATAGAGACAATATAACGCCTCTTACCGAAATGGCTTTCGCACCCTTGATATATTTACCTTATAACTTAAAGAAATAATTTTTACTAGTGTTAATAAATAGAACAATTGTATGGTGTTTTTCCGATTGCACCCCTGTATAGTACATGTTCTAATGCAAAACTTCAATAAAAGTATTAAAACTATCGATGATATTTATGCCTGAAATTATGCAAGCAGATAAAGGGTTTATATTTTAAGCTTATAGTACACTGTTTGAACTTAAAACATGTTGCAGATAGAAACGTGGCCTGCAGAATAATTAAATTTAACACGTTGGTCTTAGTTAAAAAGCTCTACCGTCGTGCGAACGTATCGACAGAGGCCCCACCTTCCAACCCCTATATGTTTACAGGCCTACATAAATTATGTCTTGCTATACACCATTTAGTTTTATTTTTATTTTTAATATTAAGGTTTACTTTTAAGCGCTATAGGCTTTAAAGATTTTAACTAAAAAATAAATACCTATTAGGTGAACAAATAAAACATCAGCTTGTGTTACTATCTTTATTTAACCATCAGTGTACATCTTACTTAGTAAAAACATTGCATTCATAACTAATACTATTAATAAATCTCAATACCAAGTTGCTTCAGTTCTCTTAAAATACTCATAATTTGAGGTGTATTAATGCCATCCGTATTATTCTCTTCCAAACATCGAAATTGGTCTATCGTGTCGTTGACATCTGTGTACTCTAATATAGGACTCGCCGTCTAACTTCCTGAAGTCCTCCTCCCCATTTTTCTACTTCGTAGCCCCCATCGCAAGTGTCTTGGCTGTCTTCGATTAATTTTCTCCTTTGGATTTCTTTTTGAAATTTTAAAAATTTTAAATATTTCGTATTTTTCTTTTTACCCACTATATTATCCAATTCTTTATAAGTGCTTCGGGGAGGAAATAGCTTTTTAATAATATTTACATACTTCCAACCAGACGATGAACTAATGCGTTCACTCCGTTTAAAGTTTCTTTTGTGGGCATTTGTTAGAACTAAAATGTTTCTATAATGTAAGAGGTCGCTATCGGTGTACTCTACAGGGTGTTCCTCAGTCAGGAGATTTAGTAGGCCATCTGTTAACTTAAACTCTACCCCACTAATAATTAGAGTATTTCCTTTAAAATCAGTTGGCACATTTCCAAGAAACCAATTAGAGCACACCTCCCGAAATCCAAACACGTTTTTATTAGACATTTCCATCAACTTTAAAGTTATTTTGCTGCTAGCCATCTTATCTCTTTGACGTCTAACTTGATAATGAAGCTTTATTACTGATGGTAGGATATTTATTAACGCGTAATGGCGTCGTAACATAGACGTAAAATAGACGTAACATAGACGTAACATAGACGTAACATAGACGTAAAATACTAGTAGCATACATTATATTATATATAACCTTCACGTATAAAAATAGTCGTAAAATAGACGTAACATAGACGTAAAATAGACGTAACATAGTCGTAACATAGACGTAACATATACGTGTAGATTATATATAATATAATGTATGTTACTGATTTAAATGTTCAACTTTTTAACAGATTTTTAAAAATCAGGTAATATTTATTGACAAATTTTTTAAAAATTTCACCAGCCTATTTTCAGTTATTATTATTATTATTATTATTATAGTGTCTAATTATTAAAATCAAAATTAAAACAGATACTAATTTTTTACGTTTTCTGCTTTTTAAAAACCGTAGGGGACTGAATCAAAACCTCTAAATTTACGTTTTAAGGAGTTGGGCTTATATTCTTTTGTCACCAAGAAATTCCAGCTCCTTCTTCCGGAATAGTAACAAGGGGTACCTCCAATAAAGTTTTAGTCATCTCTGTTTGAATTTTTCCAACATCTCTTCTAATTTTAGCTAATTTAGGATCCTTGTCAACACACGCCATTGCAACAACTAATGCCCTTGGCAAACACATATTTTCCGTGTTCTTGATGGTGGATAATTCCTTGTCTCATGCCACATTCCTCTTCAACCTGTTGTAGTTTTTTCCTCTACCTTGACCAGACGGCAATCGTACACTTGTTACTTTAAGACAAAAGGATTCCGTATTCAGACCCAACGAATTCGACTGATAAATCTTGCTTATCACATTCCAAACATCCTCATAATTTATTTCTCCGGCTGGTTTAAAGCGAAGCCCTCCTTCACCACGACTAAAGTCCTTGGAGCAAAAACTAAATCCAACATAATCCGATGGTTGTAGGCCCTCTGTAGATCTCTGAATAACTTGGTGAATCGCTTCTCGCACCCAGCCAACCGGTTCAACTCCTTCGGGCACAGGTTTCAGCCTAAACTCCAATGCACGACCAGTAACATTGTATCTTCCAACTTTCTGAACGGTATCCTTAATAACAAGAAACTTTTCCATGTTAACTAGACACGTCCGTAAACTTCAGGAATCAGGAAACTAATGCGAAATGCTGTTTGCCACACCTCTATTTATAACTTCGGTTTGGCAGAAAAGAAGAGTGTTCAGAAAACAGGAGGGCGTTGCGAAAACCAACTGAAGTCCTGCAAAAGAGTTTAAGGTTAGTATGCAGTATAATTAAATTATCGAGTACTTACTAACAATATTAATAAATACGAAAACAAGACCAAGCGTTCGAGAAGAATATTCTCTGTAATAAATGTTTACGGTTTTACTATGCAGCAGAATAATATTGAAATGTGTCTGTTCTCACACCTTAAAATATTTTAGTTACCAGGAAAAACTTAATTACAGCAATACATGTATGTAACAATTAAACAATTTACCTCACCCTTTAAAAGAAAGAGAATTTTACCCCCACTACTTCGAAATTTAATATTTTACTTATCAGTTGAATATTCTAAGTACCTGCGACAAAAACAGTTATCGCTTTACCTATTACCACTTTTCTGTACTTTTAGGAGGTTAGATAGAAATATTTTTATACTTACCAAACGAAAATAAATTTCAAAGTTTCTAGTGCTTGAGCCTCGGGCACACACTCGCTGTTAAATAAGCAGGAACAGGACGGGGATATCTGTAACAAATAACACAACTTTTACATCTTAGCTGTTAATATTTCGTCTAATTAAAATATTGACAAGCTATAAAAGTGTAAATAGCTTCAAAATGTATCTGAAAATGTTAGATTTGAACAGTCTGTTTTGTCTTACCATAAGAACGAAAATACTAATAGTCTTCTTTTTATCTTTTATTATCTTTGTCTTTTAAAACACTCGAACCGCAAGTGGTCCTTGGATGATACGGCAAAGCTGCTTGGCACTTTCACTATCTCGGTCAACGGTGGCGAAACAACTGTAAAAGGAAATATCAACTAAGAAGAAACACAATATAACGCAACGACTTAACACCCCCAGCGAGTATATCAGCTAGTTCTCCTGTGCGGGTTATACACGATTAGCATACCTATTTAAATGAAAATTTCCTGCTCTGGTATGGGAATACGTACAAAAACAATAGTCATTTAAGCTTGTATTAAACGAATGTGCATCTCCAAAGCAGCACGCTTTATCAAAATAAATGAAAACTTACCCCTTCCCAACTCTATTCTTCTAGACCACTCTTTAATCGTCATTTTAAACCCTCTACCTTCACCCCCTTTAACCCCATGTGAGCGTGCTATATCTTAGCAAATTCAAAAGTTTTTGTTCATCTAGACACCAGGCACTACATCACACCCTACATTACTACTTACTTATGAACCGAAAAATCAAAATCACTCCTAGGACCCGCTTAAAATACCAAAAATATTCCTCTCTAGATATCGAATGTCACAATATTACTGTCCTTACTTATTTTTACAGATTTATCTTTTAGCCAAAAAATTTGAAGCCCAAGTTTATCAAAATAAATAAAAACTTGTCTTTCCTCTACTCTGTTTTTCTAGACCGCTTTTCTAAGTGTCAGTTATATAAGCCCTTTGCCCGCACTGCCTCCAACCCCAAATGAACGCACTAAATCTGAGCATAAGCATTCACTACCAGATTAACTCGAAGTGTTTTCTAAGTCTAGATACTATCACTAATCACTTAGGTACTAAAAACTCGCTCCTAGCACCCTTTTTTGTTGTTGTAAATACTGTTGCGCTTTCATCAAAAAGGTGCTTTTTTACCAAAAAACAGAGCAAGAATTACCTACTCTCCTCTATCTTTTCGTTACAGTTCGCCCTCTATACCGATAATAGAAGTTTGAGCCCTTCCCTCCTACCCTCTAACCCCCACAGAGACGTGCTAAAGTATTTTCAGCTCCTTGCATGCTCTCAGCACAAACTCATACTAAAAAAGTCCGCTCCTAGAAGCCTTTATAACCTGTAACAACGCACGCGCATCTCATTATGTCCACAATATTTTTTAAAAAATTACTTTAAATCTCAAAACTACAAAAAATATTTTCTAGCACAGGTTTAGCAAAAAAAAAAATCAAGTCAAAAGAAGTAAAAATTAACATAATAATATGTACATTATCTTCAATTATGGAATAATTGAATAAAAAAAAATCAATCTCTGATTAGATGTCCTATGTAAAATATGTACCTAGCTTTTAAATTCTCTTCTTCTGTATCCAACGCCCTTTTATTCTACAGGGTAACATTTATATTAGAAAGTGTCGGAAATTCTAAGTTTTAAAAAGCTGATAAATATGTTCAGGCAGGCCTACGTAATAGACAAATGTCAATTCTAGCTGTACTGTGTAATATACGCAAGCCACCCACCTTCTGATTTAAAAACGCCTCTTATTTACCTAATAACAGTAAAAATGTAATATCCTAAAACGATAATTTAAAAAAT
Source organism: Philopedon plagiatum (assembly GCA_963971165.1). Classification (NCBI taxonomy): domain Eukaryota; kingdom Metazoa; phylum Arthropoda; class Insecta; order Coleoptera; family Curculionidae; genus Philopedon; species Philopedon plagiatum. Next base: position 55,531,531 of record OZ020190.1, read on the forward strand.
AAATGAAATAATTCATATATCATTTCTTATACCCTGTAGTAAATGGCACAATAATTAAAAGCGTATCCCCTAATTAAATTTTGAAATGTTCATATACAAAAATCATTTTGAATAGCTAAAACAAGTAATAGATAACAATGAAGAAAATTAGAGTCTTTCCTGTCTCGACAGGTTTTGACAAGTCCGGACAAGTTTAGCGAACTACGAAAAACTACACTAGTTAAAATCAAAATACTGTATATTTAAAAAAGGTATTGTTTAGGACTGTTAGCTTTTATTATCTTTCCCTAATTGCACTGTGCTTCTTGGATATACTCGTACATACATACGAGTACTAGGGTTTGTAATTCCACAAGATTTTTTCTAAGTCCAAAAAGGATAAAAAAACAAGCAAATATCTCAAAAACTGTGCCTTTTATCAAAAAAATAAACGCAATTTTACCCCCAAAAGCCCTGCCGACTCTGGCAACGCTTTAACACTTCAGGTACGTTTCAACCCCCTACGCCCAAGGGTTCCATCCCTCCACACCACATATCCCCTCAGGGTATACCCGTAAACTGACATAAAGTAGACCGAGCTATTAAAACTTAAGCCACTTACCTCATAAATCCCGCCCGTTTATAGACCTCCAGACTAGACACTATGCGACACAACACCTTCCACACATACTGGAGAAAATTCTCACCCTGCGACCTTATATAGTAAAAAACCAACTGACGACGTACGAAATAGTTTAAAAGAGAGGGGGGACACTTTAAAGTGAATCCTGCATATATCCTTGTACAATATGGGCGGGTTGGATTACATACTAGGGTATGTAATTCCACAAGAATTTTTCTAAGTCCAAAAGGGATAAAAAACAAGCAAATATCTCAAAAACTGAGCCTTTTATCAAAAAAATAAACGCAATTTTACCCCCAGACCCCCTGTCGACTTTGGCAAGGGTTTAACACTTCAGGTACGTTTCAACCCCCTACGCCCAAGGGTTCCATCCCTCCACACCACAAACCCTGCAGTGTACACCTGTAAACTCACATAAAGTAGTCAGAACTATTAAAATTTAAGCCACCTACCTTATAAACCAGCCGACTAGACACTTCGCGAGACAACACCTTCACATACTGAAGAAAATTCTCACCCCGCGACCTTATAAAGCCAACTGACGATGTACGAAATAGTTTAAAAGAGAGGGGGGGATTCACTTTACAACACTAAATCCCCCCACTATATCCCCTCACTCCTTCATATAAGGAGTGGGGGGATTTAGTGTTGTAAAGTGAATCCCCCCCTCTCTTTTAAACTATTTCGTACATCGTCAGTTGGCTTTATAAGGTCGCGGGGTGAGAATTTTCTTCAGTATGTGAAGGTGTTGTCTCGCGAAGTGTCTAGTCGGCTGGTTTATAAGGTAGGTGGCTTAAATTTTAATAGTTCTGACTACTTTATGTGAGTTTACAGGTGTACACTGCAGGGTTTGTGGTGTGGAGGGATGGAACCCTTGGGCGTAGGGGGTTGAAACGTACCTGAAGTGTTAAACCCTTGCCAAAGTCGACAGGGGGTCTGGGGGTAAAATTGCGTTTATTTTTTTGATAAAAGGCTCAGTTTTTGAGATATTTGCTTGTTTTTTATCCCTTTTGGACTTAGAAAAATTCTTGTGGAATTACATACCCTAGTATGTAATCCAACCCGCCCATATTGTACAAGGATATATGCAGGATTCACTTTAAAGTGTCCCCCCTCTCTTTTAAACTATTTCGTACGTCGTCAGTTGGTTTTTTACTATATAAGGTCGCAGGGTGAGAATTTTCTCCAGTATGTGTGGAAGGTGTTGTGTCGCATAGTGTCTAGTCTGGAGGTCTATAAACGGGCGGGATTTATGAGGTAAGTGGCTTAAGTTTTAATAGCTCGGTCTACTTTATGTCAGTTTACGGGTATACCCTGAGGGGATATGTGGTGTGGAGGGATGGAACCCTTGGGCGTAGGGGGTTGAAACGTACCTGAAGTGTTAAAGCGTTGCCAGAGTCGGCAGGGCTTTTGGGGGTAAAATTGCGTTTATTTTTTTGATAAAAGGCACAGTTTTTGAGATATTTGCTTGTTTTTTTATCCTTTTTGGACTTAGAAAAAATCTTGTGGAATTACAAACCCTAGTACTCGTATGTATGTACGAGTATATCCAAGAAGCACAGTGCAATTAGGGAAAGATAATAAAAGCTAACAGTCCTAAACAATACCTTTTTTAAATATACAGTATTTTGATTTTAACTAGTGTAGTTTTTCGTAGTTCGCTAAACTTGTCCGGACTTGTCAAAACCTGTCGAGACAGGAAAGACTCTAATTTTCTTCATTGTTATCTATTACTTGTTTTAGCTATTCAAAATGATTTTTGTATATGAACATTTCAAAATTTAATTAGGGGATACGCTTTTAATTATTGTGCCATTTACTACAGGGTATAAGAAATGATATATGAATTATTTCATTTATTTTTTAAATTATCGTTTTAGGATATTACATTTTTACTGTTATTAGGTAAATAAGAGGCGTTTTTAAATCAGAAGGTGGGTGGCTTGCGTATATTACACAGTACAGCTAGAATTGACATTTGTCTATTACGTAGGCCTGCCTGAACATATTTATCAGCTTTTTAAAACTTAGAATTTCCGACACTTTCTAATATAAATGTTACCCTGTAGAATAAAAGGGCGTTGGATACAGAAGAAGAGAATTTAAAAGCTAGGTACATATTTTACATAGGACATCTAATCAGAGATTGATTTTTTTTTATTCAATTATTCCATAATTGAAGATAATGTACATATTATTATGTTAATTTTTACTTCTTTTGACTTGATTTTTTTTTTGCTAAACCTGTGCTAGAAAATATTTTTTGTAGTTTTGAGATTTAAAGTAATTTTTTAAAAAATATTGTGGACATAATGAGATGCGCGTGCGTTGTTACAGGTTATAAAGGCTTCTAGGAGCGGACTTTTTTAGTATGAGTTTGTGCTGAGAGCATGCAAGGAGCTGAAAATACTTTAGCACGTCTCTGTGGGGGTTAGAGGGTAGGAGGGAAGGGCTCAAACTTCTATTATCGGTATAGAGGGCGAACTGTAACGAAAAGATAGAGGAGAGTAGGTAATTCTTGCTCTGTTTTTTGGTAAAAAAGCACCTTTTTGATGAAAGCGCAACAGTATTTACAACAACAAAAAAGGGTGCTAGGAGCGAGTTTTTAGTACCTAAGTGATTAGTGATAGTATCTAGACTTAGAAAACACTTCGAGTTAATCTGGTAGTGAATGCTTATGCTCAGATTTAGTGCGTTCATTTGGGGTTGGAGGCAGTGCGGGCAAAGGGCTTATATAACTGACACTTAGAAAAGCGGTCTAGAAAAACAGAGTAGAGGAAAGACAAGTTTTTATTTATTTTGATAAACTTGGGCTTCAAATTTTTTGGCTAAAAGATAAATCTGTAAAAATAAGTAAGGACAGTAATATTGTGACATTCGATATCTAGAGAGGAATATTTTTGGTATTTTAAGCGGGTCCTAGGAGTGATTTTGATTTTTCGGTTCATAAGTAAGTAGTAATGTAGGGTGTGATGTAGTGCCTGGTGTCTAGATGAACAAAAACTTTTGAATTTGCTAAGATATAGCACGCTCACATGGGGTTAAAGGGGGTGAAGGTAGAGGGTTTAAAATGACGATTAAAGAGTGGTCTAGAAGAATAGAGTTGGGAAGGGGTAAGTTTTCATTTATTTTGATAAAGCGTGCTGCTTTGGAGATGCACATTCGTTTAATACAAGCTTAAATGACTATTGTTTTTGTACGTATTCCCATACCAGAGCAGGAAATTTTCATTTAAATAGGTATGCTAATCGTGTATAACCCGCACAGGAGAACTAGCTGATATACTCGCTGGGGGTGTTAAGTCGTTGCGTTATATTGTGTTTCTTCTTAGTTGATATTTCCTTTTACAGTTGTTTCGCCACCGTTGACCGAGATAGTGAAAGTGCCAAGCAGCTTTGCCGTATCATCCAAGGACCACTTGCGGTTCGAGTGTTTTAAAAGACAAAGATAATAAAAGATAAAAAGAAGACTATTAGTATTTTCGTTCTTATGGTAAGACAAAACAGACTGTTCAAATCTAACATTTTCAGATACATTTTGAAGCTATTTACACTTTTATAGCTTGTCAATATTTTAATTAGACGAAATATTAACAGCTAAGATGTAAAAGTTGTGTTATTTGTTACAGATATCCCCGTCCTGTTCCTGCTTATTTAACAGCGAGTGTGTGCCCGAGGCTCAAGCACTAGAAACTTTGAAATTTATTTTCGTTTGGTAAGTATAAAAATATTTCTATCTAACCTCCTAAAAGTACAGAAAAGTGGTAATAGGTAAAGCGATAACTGTTTTTGTCGCAGGTACTTAGAATATTCAACTGATAAGTAAAATATTAAATTTCGAAGTAGTGGGGGTAAAATTCTCTTTCTTTTAAAGGGTGAGGTAAATTGTTTAATTGTTACATACATGTATTGCTGTAATTAAGTTTTTCCTGGTAACTAAAATATTTTAAGGTGTGAGAACAGACACATTTCAATATTATTCTGCTGCATAGTAAAACCGTAAACATTTATTACAGAGAATATTCTTCTCGAACGCTTGGTCTTGTTTTCGTATTTATTAATATTGTTAGTAAGTACTCGATAATTTAATTATACTGCATACTAACCTTAAACTCTTTTGCAGGACTTCAGTTGGTTTTCGCAACGCCCTCCTGTTTTCTGAACACTCTTCTTTTCTGCCAAACCGAAGTTATAAATAGAGGTGTGGCAAACAGCATTTCGCATTAGTTTCCTGATTCCTGAAGTTTACGGACGTGTCTAGTTAACATGGAAAAGTTTCTTGTTATTAAGGATACCGTTCAGAAAGTTGGAAGATACAATGTTACTGGTCGTGCATTGGAGTTTAGGCTGAAACCTGTGCCCGAAGGAGTTGAACCGGTTGGCTGGGTGCGAGAAGCGATTCACCAAGTTATTCAGAGATCTACAGAGGGCCTACAACCATCGGATTATGTTGGATTTAGTTTTTGCTCCAAGGACTTTAGTCGTGGTGAAGGAGGGCTTCGCTTTAAACCAGCCGGAGAAATAAATTATGAGGATGTTTGGAATGTGATAAGCAAGATTTATCAGTCGAATTCGTTGGGTCTGAATACGGAATCCTTTTGTCTTAAAGTAACAAGTGTACGATTGCCGTCTGGTCAAGGTAGAGGAAAAAACTACAACAGGTTGAAGAGGAATGTGGCATGAGACAAGGAATTATCCACCATCAAGAACACGGAAAATATGTGTTTGCCAAGGGCATTAGTTGTTGCAATGGCGTGTGTTGACAAGGATCCTAAATTAGCTAAAATTAGAAGAGATGTTGGAAAAATTCAAACAGAGATGACTAAAACTTTATTGGAGGTACCCCTTGTTACTATTCCGGAAGAAGGAGCTGGAATTTCTTGGTGACAAAAGAATATAAGCCCAACTCCTTAAAACGTAAATTTAGAGGTTTTGATTCAGTCCCCTACGGTTTTTAAAAAGCAGAAAACGTAAAAAATTAGTATCTGTTTTAATTTTGATTTTAATAATTAGACACTATAATAATAATAATAATAATAATAACTGAAAATAGGCTGGTGAAATTTTTAAAAAATTTGTCAATAAATATTACCTGATTTTTAAAAATCTGTTAAAAAGTTGAACATTTAAATCAGTAACATACATTATATTATATATAATCTACACGTATATGTTACGTCTATGTTACGACTATGTTACGTCTATTTTACGTCTATGTTACGTCTATTTTACGACTATTTTTATACGTGAAGGTTATATATAATATAATGTATGCTACTAGTATTTTACGTCTATGTTACGTCTATGTTACGTCTATGTTACGTCTATTTTACGTCTATGTTACGACGCCATTACGCGTTAATAAATATCCTACCATCAGTAATAAAGCTTCATTATCAAGTTAGACGTCAAAGAGATAAGATGGCTAGCAGCAAAATAACTTTAAAGTTGATGGAAATGTCTAATAAAAACGTGTTTGGATTTCGGGAGGTGTGCTCTAATTGGTTTCTTGGAAATGTGCCAACTGATTTTAAAGGAAATACTCTAATTATTAGTGGGGTAGAGTTTAAGTTAACAGATGGCCTACTAAATCTCCTGACTGAGGAACACCCTGTAGAGTACACCGATAGCGACCTCTTACATTATAGAAACATTTTAGTTCTAACAAATGCCCACAAAAGAAACTTTAAACGGAGTGAACGCATTAGTTCATCGTCTGGTTGGAAGTATGTAAATATTATTAAAAAGCTATTTCCTCCCCGAAGCACTTATAAAGAATTGGATAATATAGTGGGTAAAAAGAAAAATACGAAATATTTAAAATTTTTAAAATTTCAAAAAGAAATCCAAAGGAGAAAATTAATCGAAGACAGCCAAGACACTTGCGATGGGGGCTACGAAGTAGAAAAATGGGGAGGAGGACTTCAGGAAGTTAGACGGCGAGTCCTATATTAGAGTACACAGATGTCAACGACACGATAGACCAATTTCGATGTTTGGAAGAGAATAATACGGATGGCATTAATACACCTCAAATTATGAGTATTTTAAGAGAACTGAAGCAACTTGGTATTGAGATTTATTAATAGTATTAGTTATGAATGCAATGTTTTTACTAAGTAAGATGTACACTGATGGTTAAATAAAGATAGTAACACAAGCTGATGTTTTATTTGTTCACCTAATAGGTATTTATTTTTTAGTTAAAATCTTTAAAGCCTATAGCGCTTAAAAGTAAACCTTAATATTAAAAATAAAAATAAAACTAAATGGTGTATAGCAAGACATAATTTATGTAGGCCTGTAAACATATAGGGGTTGGAAGGTGGGGCCTCTGTCGATACGTTCGCACGACGGTAGAGCTTTTTAACTAAGACCAACGTGTTAAATTTAATTATTCTGCAGGCCACGTTTCTATCTGCAACATGTTTTAAGTTCAAACAGTGTACTATAAGCTTAAAATATAAACCCTTTATCTGCTTGCATAATTTCAGGCATAAATATCATCGATAGTTTTAATACTTTTATTGAAGTTTTGCATTAGAACATGTACTATACAGGGGTGCAATCGGAAAAACACCATACAATTGTTCTATTTATTAACACTAGTAAAAATTATTTCTTTAAGTTATAAGGTAAATATATCAAGGGTGCGAAAGCCATTTCGGTAAGAGGCGTTATATTGTCTCTATAAAACAATATCAGAACATTTTCTCTAGTTGCCGAAATTAAATATAAATGCAATGTTTAAAATAAGTGAGGATAAAGTGTAGAACATATGTGATTTTAGATGACGTAGGAATTTTAATCGTAATATTTAATAAGAACAGATACAGTTCACAACTAAAACCTTTATTCTCTACATGTTCTTTTTATCCTTCAAAACCTTGTTATATCACATACAGAGCAGCGTCATAACGTTATCTGGGGAGCAATAGGGCATTAACAGGACTACTACTGGGCGGTATTCGGTCAACAATAGGGGAGGTTCGCAACAACGTTAATAAACTCTGGGGTATAACAAATATATATATAAAGTTGTAATAAAATATAGAATTAATTTGTTTAAATAATAACGTGGTTTTTGCTTCGAAACTTCGTTCTCCATTTAAATAAAATCGAATGGGACATGAACAAGAGTTTGAGTTCACGACTAATGTCCTGTTTTAAAATTTTATCTTCTAACTGTTACAAAATACTTAGGCTAAGTTGTGAAAATTTCTTACTTCCAGTATTATATAACTATAATGTAGAATTTAAGACCTTTAGCTCCCTATTGCTATTGTGTTTAACACTCAGAAAATAAAAACGATCAGAAAACTCTTAAGACGACATTCATTAATAATATCGAAGGGACATTTTTGACTTTTAAATAAGATGTGATTGGTTAATTATAAATTACTATTTAGATAACAAAAACCCTCTGTCTGCTTTATATATAGTAAATTTATCTGTTAATTTACTGTCCTGTCGGTATTCTATTTCGAATTATAAATATACGATTGTTTTAATTTACACATACTTAACTTTTAATTAAGTCATTCTTTACTTATTATTTCACTGTTTTTTGCTTTAATGTGTATAATACTTTTGGTAGATATTAAATATCTAGATTGTTGGTATTTTTATTAAATTTTTTGCTACTTTAATCTGCTTGCCAACTATTTTTATCTACTACTGTGACAAACAAACCAAAGCCTGTTGATTTGGCAACACTTTTAAACACACCAAAATAATGGATAGGTGAAATATCCCGTAATCTATTATTTTGACAGTTGTCAGTCTGTTCAAGTGTGAACAGAGGTGTATAATCTGATAATAAACAGGAGCATTAGAGTGTTTGTATTGCGTATATTCGAATTACGCAATTAATATATATTTTCTATCTGCATCATGTTTTAAGTTCAAACAGTGTACTATACCCCTAAATAAAAAAGGGGCCCCTTTATCTGCTTGCATAATTTCAAGCATAAATATCGACGTTAGTTTTAATAGTTTTATTCTAGTTTAGCATTAAACAAGTACTATACAAGAGTGCAATCGGAAAACACCCATACTTTTGTTCTATTTATACCATATCTGGGATGTCATTTTACAAATAATACCAAACGGCTGATTCTATCACTTTTTATTTTAGTTTTGTATTAATACATAAAACATAAATTGTACGGTCATTTTTATTTTATTATTTTTATAATTATCTAATATATCTCCTAAACCTGCGGCTTACAGTAACACCTTCACCATTTTGGCGGAAAACCCAATCTATTTTAAAGTTCCTCACCCTTGTCTATTTTAATATCTTCTCCAGTCTATCCTCAATACATAAACACATATACTGAGTCATTTTGTCCTGAAGACTTGGCGATCACTTTTCTTCTATTGTTCTACTACGTTACACGTATTTCTCTACCCATAGTGAGTGATCGTTTAAATCATCCCATAACTTTCGAGCCCATACCCGTGAATTTATTGTAGTGTTTCTATCACCCTCGATTTCGCAGAGTAGCAGAACATTAATTCACATACAATATTATCATTACTTACAGTTCTTAAAAGATCGTCAAATTAAAGCAAAACTTGGATGTAGTAGTACTTTTTGAGGTTGCTGTCTGGGTAAGATATTTTATTTTATTCTAAGCTGGTACTCTATACAATATTATTCACATCATCATACATAGATCAACCCCTGGCCTATTTATAATTATTCCTAACAATGCTGCTATTAAAACCGCACACTTTTAATCATTATCTACTTAACCTTAATTGCGTTGTAATTGATTTTAATAGTACCGTCATGTGAGTAATATACCTACGTGGAGATTCATGATTTCTAAAACTAGTAAATTATGTCATTTTATCCTAGCCCTTAAAATCATCATTTTGTTATTTTGACTTTACTACAAAAAGTTTGCTACGACGTATATCGATTGTCTCACACTTGAAAGGTAAAATTATTAATATATCTCGGTGGCTCGTAGGATACGGCGTTGAAGTACTAATCGGAAGGTTGGCGGTTCAAGACTCATTCGGTCCGAAAACTTTTTTTCAATTTAATAAAGATTAAATCGACTGACTACAGCAGATCGTCATCTAAACCCCTGTAAAAGTGAAGTGAAAGTCTACCTACTGCGTGTGCAGGTCATCGACCCTTGCATCAACTCCTGGAGCTCTGTCTATGGATGTCTAGAGCTCTATTTGTAATGCAGCTCTAAACTGGCTGAGTTTAGCGCTGCTATACCTACTTTTACGGCGAATTAATTCCAGGTCGTAAGGTTGTAAACGAAGAGCCCATCGAGCGAGGCGTCCTTGTGGATCTGTGAGGTTATGAAGCCATAACAAAGAATGGTGATCGGTTATAACTTTAAAGTGTACACCCTCCAGATAGTGACGAAGCTTTTCCACACTCCAAATTACGGCAAGGCACTCTTTTTCTGTGACCGTTAATTTCATCTCTTGTTTGGTGAGAGAACGTGAAAGATAGGAAATAACCTTTTCTCCGTCATCAAATTGCTGAGTCAGAACTGCTCCTAAGCCATAAAATGACACATCAGCCTGCAAGGTAAATGTGCGGTTGAAATCCGGACATGTAAGCACGGGAGCTGTGATTAGAGCTTCTTTAATCAAGTTGAATGATTGATGGCATTCGGAAGTCCATTCCCATTTGATATTCTTCCTGGTAAGCCGAGTAATTGGGGCTATAATAGCTGAAAAGTTCGGCACAAAACGCCGGTACCAAGAAGCGGTGCCAATAAAACGTCGAATTTCCGTAATATTTCGTGGAGGTGCTATATTTACAATCGCCTGCACTTTCTCAGGATCAGGTCTTAACCCTTTGGCGTCTACGATGTAGCCAAGGTATCTTAATTCAGGCTTACAAAAGTGACATTTCTCGTCGGAAACTATGAGTCCTGCATCTCTCAAACGTTCAAAAACTAGGCCTAAAATTCTGAGGTGTTCAGGAAAGGTTTTGGAGATGATAGTACACGGTTTACTATACGTTGCCAGGTGGCTGGCGCATTGGTCAAGCCAAAGGGCATGCGCAGAAAATGATAAAGATTCCTACCTGGGCCAGTGAAAGCGGTTAGTTCGCGGGAGGACTCACTAAGAGGTACCTGCCAGAACGCTGATTTTATGTCGATGGAGCTAATGTAGCGGGCGTCTCTGAGGCGATCCAAAATGGCGGAGATATAAGGTATAGGATACGCGTCTTTCTTACTTTTGGTGTTAAGCTTTCTGAAATCTATGCAAAACCTATAGCTGTCATCTTTCTTGCGTACCAAACACACTGGACTGGACCAAGGACTTTTAGAAGGTTCAATCACGCCAAGTTTCAACATTTCGCCGATTTCCTCGTCCATAATCCTTTGCTTGAATGGAGAAACTGGGTAGTAACGTTGTTTAATTGGCCTGGTGCCAGGTTCAAGCTCAATGACGTGTTCTGCTACTTTGCAGCAGCCAAGACCAGTACCCATTTCTGAAATTTTCCCCTTAACCAGTGCGTTTAAAGTCGCTCGGTCGTTTTCAGATAAAGAGTCGCCATCTATAATGCTACAGATTTCTGTAGGTTGATCATTAGTGGAAAAATGCCAGACGTCCTGCTTCAAGTCGGGGATCACTTCCATGGATCTCCAAAAGTCGATTCCTAAAATCAGTTGGTGGGACAGTTCTGGAAGAACTAAAATATCGATAACCCGAGTTCTATTTAATAAAGTCACAGGAACCTGAAAATAACCCAAACTAGAGCAAGTTTGGCCGTTCGCAACAGTACAACCGGTTTGTTGCCTAATAACTTTTAATCCCAAACTTTCCAAAATTCGGAAACCCGGTTGACCTACAATAGTGCGTGATGCTCCAGAATCTAATAAACCTAAAATCTTATAACCTAAAATAGAAATTTCTAAATACGGGCGCTGGTCGCCATGCGCATGAGCTATGATAAAATCTAATAGGTATTTATTGGGAAAAGAACTGTTAGCGTGTGAATGATTCTGGTTGGAAAGGCTATCATCAGAAATCAAGTTGTTGGTCGGCAAAATGTTTTTATAGTGAACAGAATTGTTAGGGGGTGAATGATTTTTGTTGAAAAGGGAGTCATTGGTTGGCAAGAAGTTTTCATCGGGGGGAAAGCTGTTGGTCGATGAAAGGTTTTCATTGGAAAGAAAGTGGTTGGTCGGCAAAACGTTTTCATGGGAGACGGAATTGTTAGGGGGTGAATGATTTGTGTTGAAAAGAGAGTTGTTGGTGGGCAAAAAGTTCTCATCGGGAAGAGAGCGGTGGGTTGGTGAAATATTTTCATTAGAATGAAAGTGGTTGGTCGGCAAAAGGTTTTCATTGGACAGAGAATGGTTAGGGGATGAACGCTTTTTGTGGAGAAGAGAATTGTTGGTGGGCAAAATGTTATGGTTGGGAGGAAAGTTGTTGGTCGGTGAAGTAAAAGGGAGGGGAGCAGTCCTACGACCTATCGACTCTCCCGAGAATCGTTTCCCGAAGAACATTTAGGGCAGTTTTTACTGGTCACATTTGGCGCACCACAGCGGTAACAATGGATTCTGCGCTGTTCAGTGCACTGGCTATTTCGATGACCGGGCTTATTACAGTTCCAGCACAAGAATGGTCCAGAGTTTCTGGGTGTTGTTGGACGTGGCTCTCCTGTTGACGGTCTATCGTCTCTAGAGGTTGATGGTACCGGACGAGATTCTCTCACTACGTCTATCGGTAACTGTCCATCGTTCCTCGAACCTGATGCTTCAGACGCTATAAAAGCAAAGTCTGGTTCCACAAAATTATGCTTTTTCCGGGAAGGCGGGACATAGGTCTCAGCACGATATTTCTTTGCCTCCAGTTTGAGACATTCTTCTTCTAGTTCTTCCAACTTGTTAACTACCGGAAGTTGGGTAGTGTAAAAAGGAGATAAATTCCGTGTAATGATATCCAGTTGAACGTCCTCTGAGAGGGAGCCATGTCGTCTAAATAGCGCGCTCATGCTTGAGAGGTAATCGACTATACTTTCAGTCGAATCCTGAGTCCTGTCCAGAATTTCCTTAAATAGCCGATGACGATAGTCTGGCGGCTCGAAATGTTTGCACAGAAGGTCAGACAAACTAGACCAGTCCGAAAATCGATGACGATTTGCGCGAAACCAATTTAGCGCTCTACCAGTAAATAGGTCGATAGCAGATTCAAACAACTCGCGTTCTGAAATACCACGAGCTTCGCGTAGTTCCGATACTCGCTCCAAAAAATTATGCACAGTCATCTGTTTAGCTTCGCCGGTAAATCTAATTCCCCATTTTTCGACACGCTGCGCCTTGCTACACGAAGGATGGCTAACGGAGGTGGCAGCAGCTGCTACATTGGGACTAACCACGGTGGGGGTGACTTTGGGCGACGAGCGCGTGTGACGCGGTCGACTGTTGGACGCATTGCTAACTCCAGACGAATCCGAATCGTTCAGATGAGTTTGATCCAGTAAGGCGCTTAAATTCGGATCTTGTTTTAAAAGATCGTCCAAACTGTTTAATTTTCCCAAAGTTTGAATTAATAAATTAGACCGAGTTTGCAATTCCTCGGCACAGAGGTTCTCAACCGGAATTCGATCAACACGAGTGAACAAATGGACAAGTTGCGACTGCAAACGTACGAACTTTGCTCTGGCTGAGTCACCAGAAATATTCTTGATCGCGTTATCAATATCATGTAAAGTTTTGGTTATGTAGTCACATTCGTCGTCAAAAACAAAGTTATAGGCCGGACGAGTAAAAATTTTGCCTTTTCTTTCCATTTTTAAAATAGGACGTAACGATGCTACAAGTTCTTTTGCGGTATTAGCACTACTAGCCGGAATGCCACGAATCGTGAGCTCGTAAATAAGCATTTCTTTCCGAAGACAATGAACTTGCATATTATAATCCATTCTGGAGTGAACAAAAACAATAGCAACTCAAAAGTCAATGAAAAAGATCAAATCTAGGTACAATCGCGTAACTCGAATAAATTCAACAAAACTACACCAATAGTGTAGTCAAATATAGCAAATAAAGGTAATTAAATCGGCAAAAATAGCACGAAATAATAAGAAGGTAAATCACGTAAACCAGCAATCATAATACAGTACGCAAAGATAATCAAAGTCACGTAAATAAATAAAATAAAATAGGTAACAAATCGCAATATCAAAGACAATCAAAATTACGTAAGGCGTAAAATAAAATCGGTAATAGACCACAAATTCAAAGACAATCAAAGTTACGTAAACAAGTCAATTAAAATCGGTAATAAATCGCCAAATCAAAGATCAAAGTTACGTAATAAGTAAAATAAAATCGATAATAAATCGCCAAAATCAAATGCAGTAATACAGGGCTAGTACAGTTAGAGTTAAAATTGATGGAAATTTTCAAAGTTTCATCCAGCTCACTAGACGCACAAGAGTAAAACTAGAAGAAAAAGCGGTAATTTTTTTTTAAAAATTGCCCCACGTTGGGCGCCAAAAATTTGCGACGCACTTTGTTAAATAAAAAAGTGTTTAGTTCTAAACTGTCAAAGATACTATGATGAATATCATTGACCAAGTACTTACCGCTTTAAACTTGAAAAGAACATTAAATAAAAAAAATTCAGGAAGATACTCTAAGGAAGAAACAGAAACAGCAGGGTGCTCTGTGTGAAGCAGTTGTAGTAGAGCGCGTGCAAATTAGCCCTCAGCTCAGTTAGCCGGAAAGGTTCGATTGGACGCCACCAGTTTTTTACACCGACACAAACTGGAAGTCGCCTAGGTGGTTTAGGAACCTGCTTCAACACATAGCAAACCTGCTATTCGTAATTGAAAATCAAAACAGAGCGCAGTGAGCTGAATAAAACAACGTTATAAATTTTACCCTATATACATCTATTTGTACATAATCCAAAAACTTACAATTGTTGACACAAATAAAAAGAAAGGTTGGGCGATTTTGCATCCGCAAAATGAATAAATTATACACAAATTAATAATTTCCTGAGGAAGTCTATCCTCAGAAACACATAAAAAAGTAGGCTGGCTCCTTAGCCCCTACTGACGGCAATAGGGAGGCTTCTTTGCTCCCACCAAAAAAGAATAGGAAGGCTGCTTAGCGCCCGCCAAGAAAAATAATAGGGGGTCTTCTTAACGCCCACCGGAAAAACCCTCTTCGAGAGGGCTTGATATTCCGAATTCCAAAGACAGCAATAGCAAAAAGGGGCAGCTACCAGCGATTTCCAAACGTCCTGCCGATGTTATTGGCTGATTATATCGATCGAAATTGTCATCAAAACCCTGCTCTAGCAGGTACCAATCCAGCAAAAAGGATTTAAACAGCGGTACCTGGATTTGAATCCAAAAATTCTTGGGTTTCAAAACTGAAACCTTAAAACAGGTACCATAGAACAAATTCGTCGAAAGACAGCGTGGAAGTGACCGGCTTATGCCTCGTGTCGGAAAAATATGACACTTCATCCCACCACCGACACGACATGGTATCCAAAATGGTTCCGAAGAATTTCCGTCTTGCACTGACTACTCCAATCAGTCCTCCGCTACAAACCTGTGGCTTCAACGACAAAGCGTCAAATAACCGCGCGGGCCACGCGAAAATGCTTAACGCTACAGAACAAATTTGCAAACTTACGAAGCGGCAACGCTGGAATACTCTGACGGTGACAGCGCCTAGTACCAAAAAAAAAACATCTTAACCTGAAAATTTACTAAAGTTAATCCAAATCTCGAATTTAAACAAATTCTGTAGAAATTAATGCCGTTTGAATAATGCAGAAATACATGGATGTAACAGTAGGAATATGTATGTAAGTAGGCACACAAAACTTATTATCCAAATATGTTAGCATAAATAGGCTAAGGGTGTTTGTCTATAAACAGGGAGGACTTAAAGCAAGGCAAAAAAACAAAATCAGGGCTTAAACAAAGAGAACGTTAAAACAAACTACGAGCCATGTGAGATGGACATTGGACTACTGATTTGGGCAGGATAAAAGACAATCAAAAGACAGACAGGGAGTAACCTGGACCAAAGGGCACTGCCAGCCCACCCAGTGTGAGAGTGAGGGTTCAGCTTCTTTATCAAGGAAATTATCAAGTAAAACTAAACAGGCAATCGCGAATAAAGTTAATTAGTAAACACATACCCAGACAAAGTGGCAAAAATGGCCTGTCACACATGACACAAGGTTTATAGAATTATTTCGTCTCAACAAGGACTTAGTGACATATCCGTTTGATAATTTGGTGGACCATTTAGAGGCAGACAGACAGACAAGAATTCTAATTGCTTTAAGGTTCTTTGCCACAGGCAATTATCAACGGGGCATTGCTGAAGAATTCTTGTTATCTACAAGTCGGCAAGTAGTGAGCAGATGCATCTATGAAGTAAGTTAAGTATTTACGGATTAATAATATGTTTTACCTAAAAATATTTATTTTTCTGAAGTTAAAAAATCTGTTTTTGTATGTTATTATAAATAAAAATTAATTTTGCGAAAATATTGGAAGTATTTTTAAATTTTTTTAAATTTTCACTTTCAGGAGAACATACACAGATTGGTTGTTAGGAGACTCAGGATTCCCTCTGGAGCCATGGCTACTTACCGCCGTTGAAAATGCAGACCCCGGAACCCCAGAAGGCAGATATAATCAGTCTCACAAAATAACACGAAGCACTGTGGAAAGATGTATTGTATTATACCATAACATATTCAAATTTAGTTTTCTTTCGTTGTGCACTTCAAAGTGAAACTTAAAGAAGTATCATAAAAATGCGTAAAAGAGTGAAAAATAAGCAGAACACCCCCTAAGGCTCGACTTTCCACCATTTCATTTTCAGGATTATTTTCTTTCAATAAAAACATTGAAATTTTATTTAGTGTTTTATTAAAGGTAATTTTAGTAACACAAACATAGAATACACTAAAAAAATTTAACAACCATCTGTATATTATTTCTATATACATCCTTAAAAATAATGCTTATAAGCTTGATTTAGCTAGTCCAGGTTGTAATTAAAAATATTCTTATAGTTTAAATTTTTGCAAAACAAAGCTAAAGGAACTCAATTATTTACTAGAACATAACAACAAATTAGTCATGGAATTTGGCTTAATTAAAAATACATAACTAAATTATTCACTGAAACATGAATCGTCATAGAATTTAGCTTAAATAGACAATACTCGGTATTTTTTAAAACCTTACAAACAAAGAAACAAACAAAATTAAGCATAGTCTGAATACCACCAGGTTATTTAAAAAGCCCCATTTAAAAAATTGACACTGTATTTGTTGCAAAAATTCAATTAATAATTTACTCGGCATGAATTTCTTACTCTAGAGAGAACCAAAATAGGTCAAAGTAAAAAAGAAAATATGGGAAAACTATTATATTTAATAATAATAATAATAATAATTTATTGGCGTCATATACAATGCATTTACACAAGTCATAAAATAAAATAAAATTTAACATTACACTTCTTTCTCTATAAGATACAAACACTAGATAGTTAACAAACTGAATCAAACAAGTAACAATAAGGACCAATTAGAATGACATTTGGCAATATAGTCAAACATACATTTATTACAAACACAGTTAATGCAAGGTCTCTAAAATTTAAGTACTCGTCAATACTATAGAATGCCTGACTGATGATAAAATCCTTGACCTTCCTTTTAAACGTGAATAAGGGCAGGTCACGTATCACAACAGGTAGCTTATTAAAAAAAGTTACTCCCAGAGAGCCAGGGCCATCTCTGGAGTCGTCTAAATACAGGCACAAGCCCTTGCTTGTTGCCGGTGTCATGATGGTGAACTTCCTCATGTCTCCGGTGTTCACTGAGATGCCGTTTAACAAAAAGCAGGCTCTCCAAGACGAACAGGGAAGGCAGAGTCAATATATCGAGGGATAAAAAGGCATGTCGACAGTCCGCCCGATAGGACAAATCAGCAACCACCCTCACCATCCTCCTCTGGACTCGAAAGACCCCCCCTAGCACCAGCACTATGGCCCCAGACCACAACTGCATAGCTGGTGTGGGAGTGGCAGAGTGCGAAGTATGTCTGCCTTAAGGTGGACTGAGAAACACACTCAGAGAGCCTTCGCAGAAGAAAGGCAGAGGACCCCACCCCAACTTACCGCTTGTTTGGACTGCAGCGGAATGGTAGTCAGGGTAGTGGGTGGCCTAGGTTACAGGGATGACTGTAGAGCGATTTTTAGGGAGTTGGGGATACTCACCCTGCCATCTCTATACATTCTGGAAAATCTGTCCTTTATAATAATAATAATAAATTCCTTTATTGCCAGCCAAATTATCATTTACAATGACACAGCAACGTCACACAATATGCCAGTTGTAGCTGACAGCACAATAAGTTTATTTACAAATGAACAAATAATTTTTTATATAAATGGATTGATAGACAAACAAATGTATAACTTACTATATACTTACATTGCAAACAACATTCAGACACTGCATTTAAAAATATTCTTCAAAATTGAAGGAGTATACACACTTTTGCAACAGTAGCTCTGTCACAGCTCTCTTGAACTTAGTGATATTATCAAGCTGTTTTATTTGTGGTGGTAATATATTATAGGCCTTAATGGCTTTGTAATATGGCCCTTTTTCATAAAAACTGGAACGATGTGCAGGTATAGCAAGATTGCCCCCGCCTCTAGTAACAATAGTCATTTCCTCAGAGTACATCTGGAGGTTGGTGTTAAACAGGTTTTTATGTTTTTTTTGCAAACTACTAGAGAAAGGAAATATGAAGATGGAGTTGTCAAAATTCTTAGATTCTTGAAGTAAGGTTTACATGATGTTCTAGGATGTACTTTTACTATGCATCTTGTTATACGCTTTGGCTCTTTAAAAATATTAATGGCATCCCGGGACGATCCCCAAAATAGAATGCTATAATTTATTGTAGACTGAACACCCGCATAGTAGAACTGACGAATGCTGTCCGTCGACAGAACATTTCGAAGTACACGAATCAAGGCACAGAAACTATTCAGCTTAGCCTGCAGTTTGTGTAGGTGATTACACCAGTTTAGCGCTGGGTCTAGGTGCACGCCCAAAAATTTTAAGCTGTCAGCCAAAGGAACTGACTTACTATTTAAATTAACATACAGTGATTCGGATTTGTTTTGGTTTTTTCCAAAAACCATCCGCCCCGTCTTGCTTGTGTTCAGTCTTAAACAGTTTTTGTGACACCACTCCTGCATAGTCCTCGCAGCATGTGAACACTCTCTAGACAGCCCAGTACCGCCCTCACCCGCCAACAGCACGGAGGTGTCGTCCGCGTACTGACCGATCAGGCCCACCAGAATTCCATCACAGAGAGTGTTGACATACAGGAGAAATAATATGGGACCAAGAATGGAACCCTGAGGAACCCCCTGTTTTATCAACACTGGGGTGGAGAAGTACGTTTTACTGTCTTTTTTTACACTTACTATTTGTTGCCTCTCTGACAGGTAAGACCTCAACAGCGCTGCACAAGCACCTCTGATTCCATATCTTTGTAGCATTTGCATCATTAAATCATGATCTATCGTGTCAAAGGCCTTCGACAAGTCAAAATACAAGCCAGCCACTGCCTCATTGTTGTCAACATGTTCCGTAATAAACTTGATTGCATTAAAGATGGCCAGCTGTGTGGACCAACCTGGTCTAAAGCCATATTGTTGGTCAACCAGGATGTTATGTTGATTTAGAAACGTCATAAGTCTTAAGTAAATGGCCCTCTCAAATATCTTTGATACAGAAGATAAGAGAGATATGGGGCGATAATTCCCTAAATCCTGGAGGTCCCCAGATTTTGGTACAGGCACTACTTTCGCCTTTTTTAGATTTGTTGGGAAAACGCCATATAAAGAACATTTGTTGACTATGTCAGCTAAAGTCTGCGCAACCCACGGTGCTGCGTGTTTTAAAATTATTATTGGGATTTCATCCAGACCTGCCGAAAATTTGTTTGGAAGGTCCATAAGGATCCTAAATATCTCATTTGTATCGGTAGGCTCTAAGAATATTGTTGGGATGTCGCTAGTTGCATCAATGTCATGATCACCACGGAGCGTCAAGGGTATATCCAACTTTTTACTGAAAAGGTCAGTGATAACCTTAGGGTCTTCGGTTATATTACCATTTACCAGCCTGAGGGACATGTCATTTACTTTTGTGCCTTTGTTAGTTTTATTGTTGAAGATGCTCCACGTTGTTTTTACTTTATTTTTTGAGTTTGCAATCTTATTTTCATTTATGTGCCCTTTTGAAAATCTGAAAGAAAGCGGCGATATTTTTTTCTTTCTTGTTTATATTGGCTATATACCTCCTGGCTATTGGTATGTTTATACCAGACATAAAGATCTTTGATATATTTAGAATATTCTTTTATTTCTGTAGTTATCCAAGAACTATCTTGTGACTTAATTCTGTGCGTGGAGATTGGAAAAGAGAGATCAAAGTAATAGTAAAGAGTTCTATGAAAAGTATCGTATTTTTCATTGACACCCTCAGTGACCCTGACACTTTGCCAGGATTCATGAGATATATAATTTATAGAGCGGTTTATATTAGGATATGTATAAAAGCGTTTTTTAAGAATGCATTTCCTTTCTCCGCAGCTGTTGTTTTAATATTTAAGATTTGGGCAAAATGATCAGAAATATTTGTTATGTATATTTTACATGATAAGGAGTTTTTGTTGATATTGCTAAAAATATTATCATCATATTTGTGTACCAGAGGCAGTGCCGCTCCTAGTAACACCCTGCACGTGCGGTTCCATGTCATAACTTGCAAGGAGCTGTAACAGAGAAAAAGCTACATTATTGTTACATCCAAAATCAATATTAAAATCACCACAAACAATAAGATATTTACTTGGACTATACAGATCATCAAGAATGTCTGATAATTTTGAGAAAAAGATTTCAAGGCCCCCTGTGGGAGTGTGGGAGATCGATATAAACACACAATTGTATATGTCTTTCCTCTTCTTGTCAGTTGCGAGATGCAAAATTCAAAGTGTTTCTCTTCTGGTTGTATTTTGGTTTCAAGGTTACGCACTTCCATCATTCTTGTATATATTGCTGTTCCACCACCTCGGTATTGGTTGCGTGCAAAGTAACTTATAATGGTATAGTTACATAGATTTATGTCTGTTATGATAGCTCCCACTAAGATTACTCATAAATGATTTCCATGAAATGACTCCTATCGCTTCAAAAAATATTTAAATTATAAAGGTATCTTTTCTGTTACGGAACATTATGGCAACTGGAAAGCCTTCATTAAAATCATCCACTACCATAATAGTGGTCATCTCAAAGTCATAATTATTAAGCCCATCTGTGCTATCAATATGTTTTTTTCAAATTGAGACAGTAGTGATGCTTTCATGACAATAAGACAAAAGTCAGGTAAATAAAATAATCATATGATTGACCTTGTGGTTTGTACATTAAGAGGATTATTTTGAGCTGTTTTACATTCCTGTACCCATAACTCTATACTAATACACAGCTTTCTAAAACTTACTTTGTAGTGTAAACACCTTTCTAATAATTTTACTTCTAACTGTTTATCAAGTTTACGTATCCTTAGGTGTTAGATGTCATTTGAATGTCCATAGTGTGATGTAATCCTCTTACCTTAAATAAAACATATTTTATCACTTATCAAAACAAACTGTTTGTGTAATTTAATTATCTATTACGAGACAACAATTTTTCTAAATTTTATTGTAGGTATAGTGTTTGTATACAAAATCATGTACTAATATTTTTCATACTTACCACTTCTACAACAACGGAAGTATTGTACTTCATCACCTGAGCCTAAAATGTTCTTTCGCCCATAAAATAATTTGGCATTTGTCCCTACTTTCGACATCGGCTTTCCAAGATTTAAATTCTAAAATACTTTATTTTAAACATTTTCCACGCAATTTTATAATAACAATACCTTGTATACTATGGAACTATTTTTCTTGTTGTTCTATGTATATTTAACGAATGTTCATTTTGTAAGTGATAAATAAAATCATTTCCAAAAAAACCAATGACAGTCCAAGCACAGAAAGTTTAATTTATTTCCAGCATATAAATACACTTGCTTTTTAATATCGTGCTTGCTTCTACAATGTTCGTTTAGATTAAATTGGATACTAATTACAAATAAATTGAACCCAAAATAAAATAAAAATATAACCTAAAAATTCCACCTTGACCTAGGCTCATTTGACATATGAATACGAATCACGTGACCAGCCCTGACGAATAGAAATAAAGGCAATCACGTGACACTTTTAACCACTTGAATACATAATATAAGGTATAAGTGGTTGCCTATGACTAGAGCATATTAGCTAATTTCAAATAAAGATATTTCAACAAATTTGATACTAAAAATTTTTAAGTGTTACATTTTGTATGTATTTTATATTTTAACTGCCCCGTAAGAGTTTTTACAGCTTATTAGAAAAAAGCGCTATCTAAATTACAAATTACTCGCAGAATTTAAAAAACTCCGCCGAAATAGCCTGTAACCAATAAGAACGCGGTTACGTCTCCAAGGTCTTTGGTCGTCTCATGAGTCATGATGCCCAATCGGCGCAAAACGATTAGTGAATTGCATGATCAACTTAACCCTAATCTATGTGCATGATTTAAAAAAATATTTTATAAAACGAGAGGTTGTAGCCGATTTTTAATCTGTTAATCCAAGATGCCGAGATGCTTAGCTTGTTTTGTGCTACGGAGCAGCTAACAAAAACGCCGGACAACTTTTGTACATTGAAAGATTTTCTAAACTTCGAACCTCCCAGTCAAAGAACATTTATTTTGTGGTAGTGGGACCTACAGCAGCTAAGGAACCATGTCAGCCACTTCTTGTGGGTACGATGAAGGAAATAGTGTATAATGTGCCAATTAGAAAAGTGAATTAACTGAGAAATCGTGTTGAATGGAGAACATCTTTTTACGGATTCTGGATATTATGCTACGAATCATGCTGATTTGGGAGCAAATTAAAGACATTTTCAACACATTCCCTACTAGATAAGTATCATTTTTTGCAACTTACTTTTAGTTCTACTTATTGATTTTAAATTATGTTAGGCAACTACTGGTTAAAACTAAGGCTGCTGACAAAAAGGATTGATTTTGCAGTGGTCTCTTTACTATTTTTTTTATTTTTTCTTAGGAAAAGGTTTAAATTTGTTTTACTTTTGTCTTAAATTACGGTTAATAACAGAAAATAAATGATTCTTAAAGATTTATAATATGTCTGGCAACATTACAACAAATTCAATTGTTGCGCTATGACGGACCATGTGCTCGCTGAGACAGGTGCGTCGAACATGGACGGGTTTTAGGGTATTTTTGAAAATTTTTAAAATGTTCGATTTAAGAAAAAAAGTATTGGGTATGTCTGTAGACTACCCCAGGAGTCACCCATTCCAATATATGCAGTGAATTTAATAACACCCTGTATATATATATATATATATATATATATATATATATATATATATATATATATATATATATATATATATATATATATATATATATATATATATATATATATATATATGTATATATATATATATATATATATAATATATATATATATATATATATATATATATATATATATATATTATATGTATAGTATATATATATATATATATATATACATATATATATATATATATATATATATATATATATGTATATATATATATATATATATATATATATATATATATATATATATATTATATGTATATATATATATATATATATATATATATATATATATATATATATTATTTATTTTTTATTTATTCTTGGGTATTGTTAGTCCTGGATAAAAATTAAAAATTGTACGTTGGTCGTTACATACTTTTTATTTGTTAAATTTTGACGTTTCGGTCCTTTTCTTTAGAAGTGCTAAAGTTTCTTTTCTTTAGAAGGTTATATACTTTGTGGGCGACAAAAAAAAAAGATAATTTTATGAAATGATTGAAATTCAAAAAAACTCAAAAAACATAAATTCAAAAACGGATACAAAAAATCTAAGCAAAATTTACCATAATATAATTAAATAACACCAATTAACTTATAAACATATTCTCCCTATTTTCACAAAAGGTAAAAAACCAACAAAAAATGCTAAAAAAGGATGTAGCAAAAACAAAAATTTCGTTTCACCAGTCTAACAATAATATCATTCCGCCAGTTTTAACTTATATGTTGTTGTCCAAGTTGCAATATTTTAAAAGAATGTGTGTGTTTTACTTTTAAAATTCTTTGTTTTTTAAATTAAACCAATACATGAGGCAATTTGTGGAATGTTTGGAGAAACTTGCCAATGATTTTCCTTCAAGGTATGTCTGTGTTTTCTGTGCGTATTTTTAAGGAGTATTTATGTAATGACAAGAGAAAAAAAAATTTTACATGAGCTATTTTTTTAGCACCATATAAATATTTCTGAAGAAGGTCTAAAGAAAAAGAAAAGGACCGAAACGTCAAAATTTAACAAATAAAAAGTATGTAAAGACCAACGTACAATTTTTAATTTTTATCCAGGACTAACAATACCCAAGAATAAATAAAAAAATAAATAAAATATATTTAAAAGTCCACGAAAACAAAGTCAAACCTCAATATATATATATATATATATATATATATATATATATATATATATATATATATATATATATATATATATATATATATATATATATATATATATATATATATATATATTATATATATATATTGAGGTTTGACTTTGTTTTCGTGGACTTTTAAATATATTTTATTTATTTTTTTATTTATTTATTATATAGATACGTATAGCGGCCATAGGTAGCCCGTTTGCCATGCGAACAGTATAATCGTCAGCCCGAAAAAACGTTGGTCGTCCCAATTTCGGGCTGACCAAGGAATCGCAGTGTATACCCTCTCTAAACGTTACAGGAGACTCTAAAACATCGTTTCCCGCATTTTTGGGTGGGACGACCTTTTTACTGTTCACATATCCATTATACTCCCATTAGTTCAGAGATAGTCCATGTAGAGGGCGCTAATTTTATACATATTTTGGATATATATCAGGTATGTGAACAGCTTCTTGGTTATCCCGAAATTTGGCAACATGGCAGAAATCATCATTGAGTGCCATACCTGGTACATTCTTAGACTTTCTTATCATTCATACCAATAATAATATGATTTTATTCTAAAAACAAGAATAATCAGTCGAAGTGAACACTTAGTTGATCTTAGGCATTCTATCAATCCATTAAATTCTCGGTAAAATCTGAACGCAAAAATGCGCGCAAACTA
Source organism: Philopedon plagiatum (assembly GCA_963971165.1). Lineage (NCBI taxonomy): Eukaryota > Metazoa > Arthropoda > Insecta > Coleoptera > Curculionidae > Philopedon > Philopedon plagiatum. The sequence goes on from OZ020190.1 coordinate 55,556,554, forward strand.
TGCCGTATTATTTCCAATAAGAATCTTCACAGTTTCAGGAACTTATGTCTAACAACTGAATGGGTTGTCCGGTATGATGATGTCGATATCGAATTTTCCAGATTCATAAAATCCTTATCTAGTCTGACATTAGAATCCTTTCCTCTGAGGCCTATCAAAGCTAAACAACATAAACCCTGGTCTACTAAAGGCATACGTACATCTGCAAAGAACATGCGCTCATTGTCTCACCGAAAAAAATTCTTGGACAGCGTCTTCTTCCATGATTACTTCAAGCGTTACAGAAAAATCTATCATAAGACTATAACAGCTGCCAAGGATATTTATTATAATAGGCGCCTGGCCGAATCTGGTGATGTTGCTAAGGAGACATAGCCAATTGTGGATGATTTAAGGAATAAAACTTCATCGACTAGCACAATACCTAACTCACCTGAGAATCTAAACAATTACTTTGTAAATGTGGCTAAAAACTTAATGAACTCCATAACTCCCTCCCATGATCCCCTTTCATATCTTCCTAATGCTAATGAGAATTTACACAGTTTCTTTTTACACCCGTAGTATTAGCAGAGCTTCGCAGTACAATTAATGATATTACAAACAACTCCTCTTCTGGGACTGATGGGCTTACTCTGAAAATGTTCTCGATCCAGCCGGAATGCACTTTAACCCACGTTACAAATTTAATTAACAAGTCATTTATAAATGGATTCTTTCCAAGCTGCCTTGAGACGGCAATAATTATACCCTTGCATAAAGGTGATAAAGATCAAACCTCAAACTATCGCCCAATTGCACTCCTTCCCACATTATCAAAGATCATTTAAAGATTGGTTAAAAAAGGCTCCTCTCTTTTCTCTTTAAATATAAAATAATTACTACAAGTCAATTTGGATGTTTAAGTAACAAATGCACAAATGATGCTATGTTCTCCCTCTTTAATAGTGTATACTCCAGCCTGAACAGCCATCACTCTATAGCAACAATATTCTGTGATTTCTCCAAAGCATTCGATTGAGTAGATCATAATATCTTAATTAATAAACTGCAGTACTACGGGCTTAGAGTCAAGTCATATCTCAACAACAGAGGTCAACTTGTGAGGGTTAATGCGTCGATGTCTTCTTGCAAGCCAATAGAATATGGAGTACCTCAAGGTTCAGTACTAGGTCCTATTTTGTTTCTACTGTTTATCAATGACATTGCTAGTCTGGACATTAGTGGTAAAATCTGTCTCTTTGCGGACGATACTAGTTTCACTTGGAGCAACCCGGATATAACGGCACGTCATAGAACTGTGTCTAGTGACTTGATCACGATTAAATCATGGTGCGATTCGAATCTCCTGTGCCTCAACGTTTCTAAAACTAAAGTTTTGTCATATAAAAGTACGTTGCAACCTTTCGTACTCAATAACACCACTATTGACGTCGTTGAATCTGTGAAATTCCTGGGGCTTGTTGTGGACAACTCATGGAAATGGGACTTGCACATCGATGCTTTGTCTAAAAAGTTGAGTTCTGCCTGTTTTGCTCTAAGATCAGTTTCCAAGGAGCTTAACTTGTCAACTTCTAGATCGGTCTATTATGCCCTTTTTGAGTCGCATCTCCGATACGCCCTTCCATTTTGGGGTACGTGTTGTGCGACTCAGTTTGAGCGTATTTTCAAATTACAAAAGAGAGCTGTTCGATATTCACTGGGATGGGACTTGACAGTAGAACTCACTGCCAGGATTTCTTCAAAAAATTTAAAATACTAATTCTTCCTTCCTTATTCATATTTGAATCCGTTTGCTTAATCCGCAAGCACGTGTCTGCTATTCCAGAAAGGCCATCCCACAACTACCCACTTAGGAATACGGAACATGACCTTTATCTGCCTATCCCACGTTCAGAGTTGGTTAGAAGCTCTATATTGTGGGATACATGATGAATCCCTTCTGAAAATACTCCTCTTTGAATTAGGTATGATCATTGGATCCGTTGAAAAGTAGGTAAGAAAAAAGAATTTTGCTGCAATTGGACTAAGTACATCCATTAAACTATGTCACAAAAATATTTAAACATCATCAAAAACTCAGAAAAAAAACAATTTCATTTTCTGAATCTCCATCTTCTACCCTAACTGCCCATTAGACTTTTGAACATTTTTCTTTGCAAAGTTTCATGTAGAAAAACATTTTTCTAAGAAACTACTTTATTAATAAATGAGCATGCCCCACAAACTTTCTTGATTGATTGATTATGTTGTTAGTCTGCAAATAAATGACTGTTTCCTTACCATGATTTTTCTAGTTCGGGTAGAATATCTAGACATTTTGAAAATAATACACTTAACTGCACTGAAGTCAATATGCGACTAATATGATTAATATGAACACGTGCTGGTGACCGTTAAAACTTTAGAAAAAGAGAATCGGCAACAATGCCGGGCTAACCAAGTTATTAATGACATATTTTTTTATACTACCGGGCTGACCATTGCACTCTTGACGATACATATTTTGTATATAAATCATGTACCTCCTTAGCTACCTTTAGATTTCGCAACACTGCAAAATTTACCGTAAAACGCTTTTCTTGGTACATTTTAACATTTTTGTGGTTTATTTTGTAGATACTAATAATAGTGTATTTCTATGCAGTATTTCTCACTTATCTAATCGTCTGATTCGACTTTGCTTTTTATTATTCTCTTTAAAGATACTTTAATTTGATAGGGCAATTTGATTACAATCGAAGAAATCGGCATTTAAAAGAGTGAATTAGCACAAATTCTTATAATTTAATTTTTAACTATTAACTGTACAATGTAATTTGCCCATGGGAATTTTAAGAGAAAAACTAACTTAAACTAACCAAAACTAATCAACGATATATTATCGATTCTTAAAAAATACTAAATAACAAAAACAAAAAAAAGAACCTGCTGCCGACACCGAGCCTGGGACCTCATAACTCACAAGCTGAGGCTCTACCACTGAGCCAGCCTTATCGCTGAAATTATTATGTTTGTTGTTGAATATGAACTATACTTTCCTAATGCTTGACAATTTGACAGAAATTAGTGATTAGTTGTGTGGCCTTTATCCGCAAGTCAAGTTCTCTCTTTTATATTGATATACAGTAAGCTCCAAGGTTTTAGGTTGACGAAATGTACACCCTGTACATTTTTCGGCACTTTTATAATGTATATCTATAGTTGTTACTGCTATCAAAATGTAATATAGGTGTCATATGCTCTTTTTGGGTCAAACTTAAAATGGTTAAATCAAAATTTTAAAGATACGGGGAAAAATCTAAGAATTGTCAATTTAAAAATTTCCCCTTATTTTCATATTTAAAAGAGATGCAGAAAATATTTCATTCAGAAGTTTCTCTCTTTATAATGATTTTTGAATAATCTGCCGTTTGCAGAATTAGTATACGTGGTCAGGTAAAAAAAATTATCAAATCCAACCTCATTTTTCCAAATGAAACAGTCTGTATATTTCAATCTAAAACACAGCATAGATGATACTAGTTTCCTTCTAGGCGATTTATTTAAAATTATATATTTTAAATCCCTATGTAGGCCATGACACCAAAACTAATATCCTCGAATAAAAACTATTTTAGCTAGAAAAACATTACAAAATATATTTTAGGCGACAAAGAGTAGAATAAATAGTAATAAGAGTAAACCATTTCTAATTGGAACAAGAAAGTAAATAAAAACTATGGAAACTTTGAAGCAAACTAAAAAATTCAGATTAAGGGAACAAACAACGGGAATCATCGCAAATGTTCTAAAGTTCCTCCGTTATATTCAATGCACTCTTGACATAATTTTCGAAAGGATTTTAAGAATTCATGATGTGTAATGGCTTAATTCCTGAAAAGGACTCATGAATGCTTTGATCAAGTTGTTCTCGGGTTGAGATAATTTCTTTATAAATTTTATTTTCAAACACTTCCCAAATAAAAAATCTAGAGGAGTTAGATCCGGAGATCGTGGTGGCCGCACCTTATAGGTCCATGTGTTCCTATCTAACGGTTTCTAAAGTAAGTAAGTACTCTCCTATTCGAAGAGCGTTATGGGTAGCGGGCCATCTTGGTGAAAGTAAATCTCTATTACTTCATATAAAGGAACATTGTCAAGGATATCGAAAAGGTTTGATAGAAGTATATCCAAATATTTATCTGCATTTAAATTTTCTTCAAAACAGCGATACACTAGCTAATTTTGAAATAAAAAACAACTTGCATTTACATTTGTGGAGTTCCCATTTCTTTCATTATGTCGGATACTCGACACAAATGTATGACCAAATAAGTTTTTGAAAAAATAACGTTTCTATTTAGATTTAAACTAGTGACAAAATTCCAATATTCTCACAACATCATCAGAGTGCAAATATTGGAGAATAGTAACAACATAGGGAACATATTTATTGGATGTCAAAATTCTTTGCGCCTTAGATGTTGAAATTCCAGTTTTTTGACGGAGGTAGAGCTTTTTTCTAATATTTCAAAGTGAGTTTAGAGAATAAAATTAGGTTGTATGTTTAAGACCACAAGACAGAAGTGAAAACTTCTCCATGACGAGATTTGCTATTAATGCTATTATTCTTTAACAATCTAACAGACGCGAATCAAATTCAAGACGATAACAAAATCGATCTATAAAAAACAAATACCCTATGTATTTGGTCAAATTTTAGTATCTGGCTTTTTTTTCGACTGATCATGAGCGTTGCATGGCGAAGTCTGACGGCTCAGTCTCTTTCAATACCCATACCCCAACCTGAATAGCTCTATCTTTCGAAAAGCTAGACATCAAGCGGCCATGAGAAAGTCCATAAGCCGAGATTTTGTTAATAAGAGCCTCATGCTTTTCCAAGAGGTCACCAGAGGACCGTTTGAGCCTGAAGCCATACTGTTTAATAGGGATAATTTTGTTGGGTTCAAGATATTTGAGAATCTCTATATTAATTTCCTTTTCCATTACCTTCGAAACGATAGATACCAGAAAGATTGGACGATAGTTGTTTGCCAAATTATTTTTCCCTTTTATTGGATCTGGTTGCACCCTAACACATTTTCATGCATTTGGAAATATACCTTTGCTGTACGAGATAAGCAAAATTGGTAGCTTTTTTCCCGGTGCATCAGTAAAGTTTCGTTCCGTGATAGCTATATTATACTCGTCACGTATGAGAGGTGGGGTGGAAAACTTCAAGAAGTGAAGTTTTTTCCGACTGACTTTGCAACGCCCAGAATAATTTTGAGCCGGAGGGCCAGATTTCGAACTTTTTGTTCTAATTTTTGTTTATCCTGGTCGATAATTATAATCAATTTGTATGAAGTTCTTGTATTTTTGGAAGCCTTCCGAGCTGTGTCAGAGTGGTCATTGCGATATTCGCAATAAAAATGTTTCTTTTTGGAAACTGCTTGCTTCCATATTGTTTAACTCTTAATGTTGAGATTTCTAAAATTAGATAAGGTTTTTAGCTCAGTTATTTGTGCTCCCTCAAATAGAAAGTATATTCCAGTATTTTTGCTAGGACTAAAAGTGGTAGTCTCTACTCTTTTAAGATGTCTTTTGTGCAAATAAGACATTCTTGTAATAAAAGAAAATCGACATGTCTTAGCATTTTTCAGTAAAACACTTCAAGAAATAATTAGGGCCTTGTTACAAGCTCCTTTAAAACCTGATTTTTCAGAATCCGTCCTTATCTAACCTGCTCACACCATAGATAACTAAGGGTTTGGAAAATAATGTATAGATTATGTTTTCAACCTTTTAGAGTGCTAGTTAAGAATTTTTTCTCAGCGAATCCCTACAACTTAGAAATAATTTTTGCGTAGAATTCCAGCCTTAAGCTTCTTTAGTTTATGTTAGGGATAGAGGGATAGTTTCTAGTCTTTAAAGTTGTCTTTCATCCAACTAAAAAAATATAATAAAAGAGAATCGATATGATTTTCAATTATAAAATAGTTCTCAAGATATGATTTATCTTAACATTTCAACGATTTTGAATCCTGATTCTGAAAAATCTGTCTTTATTTCACCTATTTGCCCTACAAAAAATTTATATGCAGTGTTGATAGGGGAATTTTTACCATTTTGACTCAACTGCCATCCTTTAGTCCTCGAGCCGCTAAAAAGTAAAAATGCAATGAATATGCTTCCTTTTCCTTATCCCTTCTCTTAGAAAATATGTTCTTAGCCAATCCCTACATATTACCAATAAGTAGCTCTTGTGCAAAACTCCAGATTGCCTAGCTTCGATGATTTATGTCGCTAATAACGAAAATAGTTTCTACCCTTTGCGCAAATAAAAAAATGATGTAATGAAAGAGAATCCGTTATTTAGCATTTCTCACTGAAAAAATAGATTTCGTGATATGACTTTTTTCAATATTCAGGGGCTTGTTTCAACCACTCAAAATTCTTATTTCCTCATTCCTTATCTCATCTTTTCACCCTACAAACAATGGTGAGAGTTGAGAGAATCTTAGTCATAGCAGATCTCTACAACCCCTTTAAATCCAGATTTTGCAAAATCCCTCAAATATCAGTTTTCTAGCTTCAGTAATGGGGGTAGCTTTTTCCATTTTAGGATACTTTTTGTGGACATAAGAAAATATTATATGAATTCGAATTAAAGGAATTTGAAGTATCAGTTAAAAATAAACAATTCAAGATAGAATGCTGATAATATATTTGGAGAGGTTGTTTCAATCCCTACGAATCATGTTTGAAAAACCGTCCTCATCTTGTCTATTTGCCCTATGAAAAATGCATATGAAGCATGCTAGCTTTTAGCATCACTCTATTTGTACTGGTTAATAGGAGTTGCTCACTGTTTTTAAGTATGGTTTGTGTAAATGAAAAAATGTTGCATAATGTTAAAAATGTCTCTTTCTCTCTTTCTCTGGGCTATAGAATAAAGTACAACGGAATAATTATTTTTTAAATATAGCTGCCCCTTGGACGGAGAATTAGTCCACCTTGTATTAATAAATTTTTTAAAACATAAAAGTTCTAAATTACTTGGAATACCTTCCTATTTGTTTACAAAATATTAATTATTATAACAAAACTTGTTAGTCCAAAAACTAATCACATATTGCTAACCAGTATAATTGTATGAGAATAAAACGCTTGTAGGTACTGAATTCAATATGCAATTAATACGAACAGATGTCGGTGACCTTGAAACTTTTGGACATAAATATCGGCAACACCGCCGGGCTAACCAAAATATGAATTACATATTTTTTTATACTGTTGGGGCGACCATGGTACCTTTAACGTATCTAGGGCGACTATGTTATGGTCCGCATATAAAACATTAATTTTTGCGATTTTCTTACCCCTCTACTTTCCCCTCAAGGGTCAAATATACTCGAAAAATGATTACTGAAATAAATACTCCTCAAGGTTCATTAGAAATGCCGGGTGGACCAAAGGCCTGTAGCGGGCTGACCATTGTGCTGTCTACGAATATATATATATATATATATATATATATATATATATATATATATATATATATATATATATATATATATATATATATATATGTATAGCGGCCATAGGTAGCCCGTTTGCCATGCGAACAGTATAATCGTCAGCCCGAAGAAGCGTTGGTCGTCCCAATTTCGGGCTCACCAAGGAATCGCAGTGTATACCCTCTCTAAACGTTACAGGAGACTCTAAAACATCGTTTCCCGCATTTTTGGGTGCGACGACCTTTTTACTGTTCACATATCCATTATACTCCCATTAGTTCAGAGATAGTCCATGTAGAGGGCGCTAATTTTATACATATTTTGGATATATATCAGGTATGTGAACAGCTTCTTGGTTATCCCGAAATTTGGCAACATGGCAGAAATCATCATTGAGTGCCATACCTGGTACATTCTTAGACTTTCTTATCATTCATACCAATAATAATATGATTTTATTCTAAAACAAGAATAATCAGTCGAAGTGAACACTTAGTTGATCTTAGGCATTGTATCAATCCATTAAATTCTCGGTAAAATCTGAACGCAAAAATGCGCGCAAACTATGCAGTATTATTTCCAATAAGAATCTTCACAGTTTCAGGAACTTATGTCTAACAATTGAATGGGTTGTCCGGTATGATGATGTCGATACCGAATTTTCCAGATTCATAAAATCCTTATCTAGTCTAGCAGTAGAGTCCTTTCCTCTGAGGCCTATCAAAGCTAAACAACATAAACCCTGGTCTACTAAAGGCATACGTACATCTGCAAAGAACATGCGCTCATTGTCTCACCGAAAAAAATTCTTGGACAGCGTCTTCTTCCATGATTACTTCAAGCGTTACAGAAAAATCTATCATAAAATCATAAGACTATAAAAGCTGCCAAGGATATTTATTATAATAGGCGGCTGGCCGAATCTGGTGATGTTGCTAAGGAGACATAGCCAATTGTGAATGATTTAAGGAATAAAACTTCATCGACTAGCACAATACCTAACTCACCTGAGAATCTAAACAATTACTTTGTAAATTTGGCTAAAAACTTAATGAACTCCATAACTCCCTCCCATGATCCCCTTTCATATCTTCCTAATGCTAATGAGAATTTACACAGTTTCTATTTTACACAAACTTTCTTGCTTGATTGATTATGTTGTTAGTCTGCAAATAAATGACTGTTTCCTTACCATGATTTTTCTAGTTCGGGTAGAATATCTAGACATTTTTTGAAAATAATACACTTAACTGCACTGAAGTCAATATGCGACTAATATGATTAATATGAACACGTGCTGGTGACCGTTAAAACTTTAGAAAAAGCGAATGGGCAACAACGCCGGGCTAACCAAGTTATTAATGACATATTTTTTTATACTACGGGGATGACCATTGCACTCTTGACGATACATATTTTGTATATAAATCATGTACCTCCTTTACCTCCTTACCTCCTTACCTTTAGATTTCGCAACACTGCAAAATTTACCGTAAAACGCTTTTCTTGGTACATTTTAACATTTTTGTGGTTTATTTTGTAGATACTAATAATAGTGTATTTCTATGCACTATTTCTCACTTGTGGATAAAAGGCACAACATAATCACTCATTTCTGTCAAATCAATCAAACTCGCATGCGCAAACGAAGAATAATCGTCTGATTCGACTTTGCTTTTTATTATTCTCTTTAAAGATACTTTAATTTGATAGGGCAATTTGATTATAATCGAAGAAATCGGCATTTAAAAGAGTGAATTAGCACAAATTCTTATAATTTAATTTTTAACTATTAACTGTACAATGTAATTTGCCCATGGGAATTTTAAGAGAAAAACTAACTTAAACTAACCAAAACTAATCAACGATATATTATCGATTCTTAAAAAATACTAAAAAACAAAAACAAAAAAAAGAACCTGCTGCCGACACCGAGCCTGGGACCTCATAACTCACAAGCTGAGGCTCTACCACTGAGCCAGCCTTATCGCTGAAATTATTATGTTTGTTGTTGAATATGAACTATACTTTCCTAATGCTTGACAATTTGACAGAAATTAGTGATTAGTTGTGTGCCCTTTATCCGCAAGTCAAGTTCTCTCTTTTATATTGATATACAGTAAGCTCCAAGGTTTTAGGTTGACGAAATGTACACCCTGTACATTTTTCGGCACTTTTATAATGTATATCTATAGTTGTTACTGCTATCAAAATGTAATATAGGTGTCATATGCTCGTTTTGGGTCAAACTTAAAATGGTTCAATCAAAATTTTAAAGATACGGGGAAAAATCTAAGAATTGTCAATTTAAAAGTTTCCCCTTATTTTCATATTTAAAAGAGATGCAGAAAATATTTCATTCAGACGTTTCTCTCTTTATAATGATTTTTGAATAATCTGCCGTTTGCAGAATTAGTATACGCCGTCAGGTAAAAAAAATTATCAAATCCAACCTCATTTTTCCAAATGAAACAGTCTGTATATTTCAATCTAAAACACAGCATAGATGATACTAGTTTCCTTCTAGGCGATTTATTTAAAATTATATATTTTAAATCCCTATGTAGGCCATGACACCAAAACTAATATCCTCGAATAAAAACTATTTTAGCTAGAAAAACATTACAAAATATATTTTAGGCGACAAAGAGTAGAATAAATAGTAATAAGAGTAAACCATTTCTAATTGGAACAAGAAAGTAAATAAAAACTATGGAAACTTTGAAACAAACTAAAAAATTCAGATTAAGGGAACAAACAACGGGAATCATCGCAAATGTTCTAAAGTTCCTCCGTTATATTCAATGCACTCTTGACATAATTTTCGAAAGGATTTTAAGAATTCATGATGTGTAATGGCTTAATTCCTGAAAAGGACTCATGAATGCTTTGATCAAGTTGTTCTCGGGTTGAGATAATTTCTTTATAAATTTTATTTTCAAACACTTCCCAAATAAAAAATCTAGAGGAGTTAGATCCGGAGATCGTGGTGGCCGCACCTTATAGGTCCATGTGTTCCTATCTAACGGTTTCTAAAGTAAGTAAGTACTCTCCTATTCGAAGAGCGTTATGGGTAGCGGGCCATCTTGGTGAAAGTAAATCTCTATTACTTCATATAAAGGAACATCGTCAAGGATATCGAAAAGGTTTGATAGAAGTATGTCCAAATATTTATCTGCATTTAAATTTTCTTCAAAACAGCGATACACTAGCTAATTTTGAAATAAACAACAACTTGCATTTACATTTGTGGAGTTCCCATTTCTTTCATTATTTCGGTTACTCGACACAAATGTATGACCAAATAATTTTTTGAAAAAATAACGATTCTATTTAGATTTAAACTAGTGACAAAATTCCAATATTCTCACAACATCATCAGAGTGCAAATATTGGAGAATAGTAACAACATAGGGAACATATTTATTGGATGTCAAAATTCTTTGCGCCTTAGATGTTGAAATTCCAGTTTTTTGACGGAGGTAGAGCTTTTTTCTAACATTTCAAAGTGAGTTTAGAGAATAAAATTAGGTTGTATGTTTAAGACCACAAGACAGAAGTGAAAACTTCTCCATGACGAGATTTGCTATTAATGCTATTATTCTTTAACAATCTAACAGACGCGAATCAAATTCAAGACGATAACAAAATCGATCTATAAAAAACAAATACCCTATGTATTTGGTCAAATTTTAGTATCTGGCTTTTTTTTTCGACTGATCATGAGCGTTGCATGGCGAAGTCTGACGGCTCAGTCTCTTTCAATACCCATACCCCAACCTGAATAGCTCTATATTTCGAAAAGCTAGACATCAAGCGGCCATGAGAAAGTCCATAAGCCGAGATTTTGTTAATAAGAGCCTCATGCTTTTCCAAGAGGTCACCAGAGGACCGTTTGAGCCTGAAGCCATACTGTTTAATAGGGATAATTTTGTTGGGTTCAAGATATTTGAGAATCTCTATATTAATTTCCTTTTCCATTACCTTCGAAACGATAGATACCAGAAAGATTGGACGATAGTTGTTTGCCAAATTATTTTTCCCTTTTATTGGATCTGGTTGCACCCTAACACATTTTCATGCATTTGGAAATATACCTTTGCTGTACGAGATAAGCAAAATTGGTAGCTTTTTTCCCGGTGCATCAGTAAAGTTTCGTTCCGTGATAGCTATATTATACTCGTCACGTATGAGAGGTGGGGTGGAAAACTTCAAGAAGTGAAGTTTTTTCCGACTGATTTTGCAACGCCCAGAATAATTTTGAGCCGGAGGGCCAGATTTCGAACTTTTTTTTTCTAATTTTGTTTATCCTAGTCGATAATCAATTTGTATGAAGTTCTTGTATTTTTGGAAGCCTTCCGAGCTGTGTCAGAGTGGTCATTGCGATATTCGCAATAAAAATGTTTCTTTTTGGAACTGCTTGCTTCCATATAGACCGCACACCCTTGTTTAACTCTTACTGTTGAGATTTCTAAAATTAGATAAGGTTTTTAGCTCAGTTATTTGTGCTCCCTCAAATAGAAAGTATATTCCAGTATTTTTGCTAGGACTAAAAGTGGTAGTCTCTACTCTTTTAAGATGTCTTTTGTGCAAATAAGACATTCTTGTAATAAAAGAAAATCGACATGTCTTAGCATTTTTCAGTAAAACACTTCAAGAAATAATTAGGGCCTTGTTACAAGCTCCTTTAAAACCTGATTTTTCAGAATCCGTCCTTATCTAACCTGCTCACACCATAGATAACTAAGGGTTTGGAAAATAATGTATAGATTATGTTTTCAACCTTTTAGAGTGCTAGTTAAGAATTTTTTCTCAGCGAATCCCTAAAACTTATAAATAATTTTTGCGTAGAATTCCAGCCTTAAGCTTCTTTAGTTTATGTTAGGGATAGAGGGATAGTTTCTAGTCTTTAAAGTTGTCTTTCATCCAACTAAAAAAATATAATAAAAGAGAATCGATATGATTTTCAATTATAAAATAGTTCTCAAGATATGATCTATCTTAACATTTCAACGATTTTGAATCGTGATTCTGAAAAATCTGTCTTTATTTCACCTATTTGCCCTAAAAAAAATTTATATGCAGTGTTGATAGGGGAGTTTTTACCATTTTGACTCAACTGCCATCCTTTAGTCCTCGAGCCGCTAAAAAGTAAAAATGCATATGCTTCCTTTTCCTTATCCCTTCTCTTAGAAAATATGTTCTTAGCCAATCCCTACATATTACAAATAAGTAGCTCTTGTGCAAAACTCCAGATTGCCTAGCTTCGATGATTTATGTCGCTAATAACGAAAATAGTTTCTACCCTTTGCGCAAATAAAAAAATGATGCAATGAAAGAGAATCCGTTATTTAGCATTTCTCACTGAAAAAATAGATTTCGTGATATGACTTTTTTCAATATTCAGGGGCTTGTTTCAACCACCCAAAATTCTTATTTCCTCATTCCTTATCTCATCTTTTCACCCTACAAACAATGGTGAGAGTTGAGAGAATCTTAGTCATAGCAGATCTCTACAACCCCTTTAAATCCAGATTTTGCAAAATCCCTCAAATATCAGTTTTCTAGCTTCAGTAATGGGGGTAGCTTTTTCCCTTTTAGGATACTTTTTGTGCACATAAGAAAATATTATATGATGTAAAAAAATTAAAGGAATTTGAAGTATCAGTTAAAAATAAACAATTCAAGATAGAATGCTGATAATATATTTGGAGAGGCTGTTTCAATCCCTACGAATCATAAGTTTGAAAAACCGTCCTCATCTTGTCTATTTGCCCTATGAAAAATGCATATGAAGCATGCTAGCTTTTAGCATCACTCTATTTGTACTGGTTAATAGGAGTTGCTCACTGTTTTTAAGTATGGTTTGTGTAAATGAAAAAATGTTGCATAATGTTAAAAATGTCTCTTTCTCTCTTTCTCTGGACTATAGAATAAAGTTTAACGGAATAATTATTTTTTAAATATAGCTGCCCCTTGGACGGAGAATTAGTCCACCTTGTATTAATAAATTTTTTAAAACATAAAAGTTCTAAATTACTTGGAATACCTTCCTATTTGTTTACAAAATATTAATTATTATAACAAAACTTGTTAGTCCAAAAACTAATCACATATTGCTAACCAGTATAATTGTATGAGAATAAAACGCTTGTAGGTACTGAATTCAATATGCAATTAATACGAACAGATGTCGGTGACCTTGAAACTTTTGGACATAAATATCGGCAACACCGCCGGGCTAACCAAAATATGAATTACATATTTTTTTATACTGTTGGGGCGACCATGGTACCTTTAACGTATCTAGGGCGACTATGTTATGGTCCGCATATAAAACCTTAATTTTTGCGATTTTCTTACCCCTCTACTTTCCCCTCAAGGGTCAAATATACTTGAAAAATGATTACTGAAATAAATACTTCTCAAGGTTCATTAGAAATGCCGGGTGGACCAAAGGCCTGTAGACATAGCGGGCTGACCATTGTGCTGTCTACGAATATATATATATATATATATATATATATATATATATATATATATATATATATATATATATATATATATATATATATATATATATATATATATATATATGTATAATATATATATATATATATATAATATATATATATATATATATATATATATATATATATATATATATATATATATATATTCGTAGACAGCACAATGGTCAGCCCGCTATGTCTACAGGCCTTTGGTCCACCCGGCATTTCTAATGAACCTTGAGGAGTATTTATTTCAGTAATCATTTTTCGAGTATATTTGACCCTTGAGGGGAAAGTAGAGGGGTAAGAAAATCGCAAAAATTAAGGTTTTATATGCGGACCATAACATAGTCGCCCTAGATACGTTAAAGGTACCATGGTCGCCCCAACAGTATAAAAAAATATGTAATTCATATTTTGGTTAGCCCGGCGGTGTTGCCGATATTTATGTCCAAAAGTTTCAAGGTCACCGACATCTGTTCGTATTAATTGCATATTGAATTCAGTACCTACAAGCGTTTTATTCTCATACAATTATACTGGTTAGCAATATGTGATTAGTTTTTGGACTAACAAGTTTTGTTATAATAATTAATATTTTGTAAACAAATAGGAAGGTATTCCAAGTAATTTGGAACTTTTATGTTTTAAAAAATTTATTAATACAAGGTGGACTAATTCTCCGTCCAAGGGGCAGCTATATTTAAAAAATAATTATTCCGTTGAACTTTATTCTATAGCCCAGAGAAAGAGACATTTTTAACATTATGCAACATTTTTTCATTTACACAAACCATACTTAAAAACAGTGAGCAACTCCTATTAACCAGTACAAATAGAGTGATGCTAAAAGCTAGCATGCTTCATATGCATTTTTCATAGGGCAAATAGACAAGATGAGGACGGTTTTTCAAACATGATTCGTAGGGATTGAAACAGCCTCTCCAAATATATTATCAGCATTCTATCTTGAATTGTTTATTTTTAACTGATACTTCAAATTCCTTTAATTCAAATTCATATAATATTTTCTTATGTCCACAAAAAGTATCCTAAAATGGAAAAAGCTACCCCCATTACTGAAGCTAGAAAACTGATATTTGAGGGATTTTGCAAAATCTGGATTTAAAGGGGTTGTAGAGATCTGCTATGACTAAGATTATCTCAACTCTCACCATTGTTTGTAGGGTGAAAAGATGAGATAAGGAATGAGGAAATAAGAATTTTGAGTGGTTGAAACAAGCCCCTGAATATTGAAAAAAGTCATATCACGAAATCTATTTTTTCAGTGAGAAATGCTAAATAACGGATTCTCTTTCATTACATCATTTTTTTATTTGCGCAAAGGGTAGAAACTATTTTCGTTATTAGCGACATAAATCATCGAAGCTAGGCAATCTGGAGTTTTGCACAAGAGCTACTTATTTGTAATATGTAGGGATTGGCTAAGAACATATTTTCTAAGAAAAGGGATAAGGAAAAGGAAGCATATTCATTGCATTTTTACTTTTTAGCGGCTCGAGGACTAAAGGATGGCAGTTGAGTCAAAATGGTAAAAACTCCCCTATCAACACTGCATATAAATTTTTTGTAGGGCAAATAGGTGAAATAAAGACAGATTTTTCAGAATCAGGATTCAAAATCGTTGAAATGTTAAGATAAATCATATCTTGAGAACTATTTTATAATTGAAAATCATATCGATTCTCTTTTATTATATTTTTTTAGTTGGATGAAAGACAACTTTAAAGACTAGAAACTATCCCTCTATCCCTAACATAAACTAAAGAAGCTTAAGGCTGGAATTCTACGCAAAAATTATTTCTAAGTTGTAGGGATTCGCTGAGAAAAAATTCTTAACTAGCACTCTAAAAGGTTGAAAACATAATCTATACATTATTTTCCAAACCCTTAGTTATCTATGGTGTGAGCAGGTTAGATAAGGACGGATTCTGAAAAATCAGGTTTTAAAGGAGCTTGTAACAAGGCCCTAATTATTTCTTGAAGTGTTTTACTGAAAAATGCTAAGACATGTCGATTTTCTTTTATTACAAGAATGTCTTATTTGCACAAAAGACATCTTAAAAGAGTAGAGACTACCACTTTTAGTCCTAGCAAAAATACTGGAATATACTTTCTATTTGAGGGAGCACAAATAACTGAGATAAAAACCTTATCTAATTTTAGAAATCTCAACATTAAGAGTTAAACAATATGGAAGCAAGCAGTTTCCAAAAAGAAACATTTTTATTGCGAATATCGCAATGACCACTCTGACACAGCTCGGAAGGCTTCCAAAAATACAAGAACTTCATACAAATTGATTATAATTATCGACCAGGATAAACAAAAAGTTCGAAATCTGGCCCTCCGGCTCAAAATTATTCTGGGCGTTGCAAAATCAGTCGGAAAAAACTTCACTTCTTGAAGTTTTCCACCCCACCTCTCATACGTGACGAGTATAATATAGCTATCACGGAACGAAACTTTACTGATGCACCGGGAAAAAAGCTACCAATTTTGCTTATCTCGTACAGCAAAGGTATATTTCCAAATGCATGAAAATGTGTTAGGGTGCAACCAGATCAAATAAAAGGGAAAAATAATTTGGCAAACAGCTATCGTCCAATCTTTCTGGTATCTATCGTTTCGAAGGTAATGGAAAAGGAAATTAATATAGAGATTCTCAAATATCTTGAACCCAACAAAATTATCCCTATTAAACAGTATGGCTTCAGGCTCAAACGGTCCTCTGGTGACCTCTTGGAAAAGCATGAGGCTCTTATTAACAAAATCTCGGCTTATGGACTTTCTCATGGCCGCTTGATGTCTAGCTTTTCGAAAGATAGAGCTATTCAGGTTGGGGTATGGGTATTGAAAGAGACTGAGCGGTCAGACTTCGCCATGCAACGCTCATGATCAGTCGAAAAAAAAGCCAGATACTAAAATTTGACCAAATACATAGGGTATTTGTTTTTTATAGATCGATTTTGTTATCGTCTTGAATTTGATTCGCGTCTGTTAGATTGTTAAAGAATAATAGCATTAATAGCAAATCTCGTCATGGAGAAGTTTTCACTTCTGTCTTGTGGTCTTAAACATACAACCTAATTTTATTCTCTAAACTCACTTTGAAATGTTAGAAAAAAGCTCTACTTCCGTCAAAAAACTGGAATTTCAACATCTAAGGCGCAAAGAATTTTGACATCCAATAAATATGTTCCCTATGTTGTTACTATTCTCCAATATTTGCACTCTGATGATGTTGTGAGAATATTGGAATTTTGTCACTAGTTTAAATCTAAATAGAAACGTTATTTTTTCAAAAACTTATTTGGTCATACATTTGTGTCGAGTATCCGACATAATGAAAGAAATGGGAACTCCACAAATGTAAATGCAAGTTGTTTTTTATTTCAAAATTAGCTAGTGTATCGCTGTTTTGAAGAAAATTTAAATGCAGATAAATATTTGGATATACTTCTATCAAACCTTTTCGATATCCTTGACAATGTTCCTTTATATGAAGTAATAGAGATTTACTTTCACCAAGATGGCCCGCTACCCATAACGCTCTTCGAATAGGAGAGTACTTACTTACTTTAGAAACCGTTAGATAGGAACACATGGACCTATAAGGTGCGGCCACCACGATCTCCGGATCTAACTCCTCTAGATTTTTTATTTGGGAAGTGTTTGAAAATAAAATTTATAAAGAAATTATCTCAACCCGAGAACAACTTGATCAAAGCATTCATTAGTCCTTTTCAGGAATTAAGCCATTACACATCATGAATTCTTAAAATCCTTTCGAAAATTATGTCAAGAGTGCATTGAATATAACGGAGGAACTTTAGAACATTTGCGATGATTCCCGTTGTTTGTTCCCTTAATCTGAATTTTTTATTTTGCTTCAAAGTTTCCATAGTTTTTATTTACTTTCTTGTTCCAATTAGAAATGGTTTACTCTTATTACTATTTATTCTACTCTTTGTCGCCTAAAATATATTTTGTAATGTTTTTCTAGCTAAAATAGTTTTTATTCGAGGATATTAGTTTTGGTGTCATGGCCTACATAGGGATTTAAAATATATAATTTTAAATAAATCGCCTAGAAGGAAACTAGTATCATCTATGCTGTGTTTTAGATTGAAATATACAGACTGTTTCATTTGGAAAAATGAGGTTGGATTTGATAATTTTTTTTACCTGACCACGTATACTAATTCTGCAAACGGCAGATTATTCAAAAATCATTATAAAGAGAGAAACTTCTGAATGAAATATTTTCTGCATCTCTTTTAAATATGAAAATAAGGGGAAATTTTTAAATTGACAATTCTTAGATTTTTCCCCGTATCT
Organism: Philopedon plagiatum; assembly: GCA_963971165.1. Classification (NCBI taxonomy): domain Eukaryota; kingdom Metazoa; phylum Arthropoda; class Insecta; order Coleoptera; family Curculionidae; genus Philopedon; species Philopedon plagiatum. Next base: position 55,574,930 of record OZ020190.1, read on the forward strand.
TTAAAATTTTGATTTAACCATTTTAAGTTTGACCCAAAAAGAGCATATGACACCTATATTACATTTTGATAGCAGTAACAACTATAGATATACATTATAAAAGTGCCGAAAAATGTACAGGGTGTACATTTCGTCAACCTAAAACCTTGGAGCTTACTGTATATCAATATAAAAGAGAGAACTTGACTTGCGGATAAAGGGCACACAACTAATCACTAATTTCTGTCAAATTGTCAAGCATTAGGAAAGTATAGTTCATATTCAACAACAAACATAATAATTTCAGCGATAAGGCTGGCTCAGTGGTAGAGCCTCAGCTTGTGAGTTATGAGGTCCCAGGCTCGGTGTCGGCAGCAGGTTCTTTTTTTTGTTTTTGTTATTTAGTACTTTTTAAGAATCGATAATATATCGTTGATTAGTTTTGGTTAGTTTAAGTTAGTTTTTCTCTTAAAATTCCCATGGGCAAATTACATTGTACAGTTAATAGTTAAAAATTAAATTATAAGAATTTGTGCTAATTCACTCTTTTAAATGCCGATTTCTTCGATTGTAATCAAATTGCCCTATCAAATTAAAGTATCTTTAAAGAGAATAATAAAAAGCAAAGTCGAATCAGACGATTAGATAAGTGAGAAATAGTGCATAGAAATACACTATTATTAGTATCTACAAAATAAACCACAAAAATGTTAAAATGTACCAAGAAAAGCGTTTTACGGTAAATTTTGCAGTGTTGCGAAATCTAAAGGTAGCTAAGGAGGTACATGATTTATATACAAAATATGTATCGTCAAGAGTGCAATGGTCAGCCCGGTAGTATAAAAAAATATGTCATTAATAACTTGGTTAGCCCGGCATTGTTGCCGATTCTCTTTTTCTAAAGTTTTAACGGTCACCAGCACGTGTTCATATTAATCATATTAGTCGCATATTGACTTCAGTGCAGTTAAGTGTATTATTTTCAAAATGTCTAGATATTCTACCCGAACTAGAAAAATCATGGTAAGGAAACAGTTATTTATTTGCAGACTAACAACATAATCAATCAATCAAGAAAGTTTGTGGGGCATGCTCATTTATTAATAAAGTAGTTTCTTAGAAAAATGTTTTTCTACATGAAACTTTGCAAAGAAAAATGTTCAAAAGTCTAATGGGCAGTTAGGGTAGAAGATGGGGATTCAGAAAATGAAATTGTTTTTGTTCTGAGTTTTTGATGATGTTTAAATATTTTTGTGACATAGTTTAATGGATGTACTTAGTCCAATTGCAGCAAAATTCTTTTTTCTTACCTAATTTTCAACGGATCCAATGATCATACCTAATTCAAAGAGGAGTATTTTCAGAAGGGATTCATCATGTATCCCACAATATAGAGCTTCTAACCAACTCTGAACGTGGGATAGGCAGATAAAGGTCATGTTCCGTATTCCTAAGTGGGTAGTTGTGGGATGGCCTTTTTGGAATAGCAGACACGTGCTTGCGGATTAAGCAAACGGATTCAAATATGAATAAGGAAGGAAGAATTAGTATTTTAAATTTTTTGAAGAAATCCTGGCAGTGAGTTGTACTGTCAAGTCCCAGTGAATATCGAACAGCTCTCTTTTGTAATTTGAAAATACGCTCAAACTGAGTCGCACAACACGTACCCCAAAATGGAAGGGCGTATCGGAGATGCGACTCAAAAAGGGCATAATAGACCGATCTAGAAGTTGACAAGTTAAGCTCCTTGGAAACTGATCTTAGAGCAAAACAGGCAGAACTCAACTTTTTAGACAAAGCATCGATGTGCAAGTCCCATTTCCATGAGTTGTCCACAACAAGCCCCAGGAATTTCACAGATTCAACGACGTCAATAGTGGTGTTATTGAGTACGAAAGGTTGCAACGTACTTTTATATGACAAAACTTTAGTTTTAGAAACGTTGAGGCACAGGAGATTCGAATCGCACCATGATTTAATCGTGATCAAGTCACTAGACACAGTTCTATGACGTGCCGTTATATCCGGGTTGCTCCAAGTGAAACTAGTATCGTCCGCAAAGAGACAGATTTTGCCACTAATGTCCAGACTAGCAATGTCATTGATAAACAGTAGAAACAAAATAGGACCTAGTACTGAACCTTGAGGTACTCCATATTCTATTGGCTTGCAAGAAGACATCGACGCATTAACCCTCACAAGTTGACCTCTGTTGTTGAGATATGACTTGACTCTAAGCCCGTAGTACTGCAGTTTATTAATTAAGATATTATGATCTACTCAATCGAATGCTTTGGAGAAATCACAGAATATTGTTGCTATAGAGTGATGGCTGTTCAGGCTGGAGTATACACTATTAAAGAGGGAGAACATAGCATCATTTGTGCATTTGTTACTTAAACATCCAAATTGACTTGTAGTAATTATTTTATATTTAAAGAGAAAAGAGAGGAGCCTTTTTTAACCAATCTTTAAATGATCTTTGATAATGTGGGAAGGAGTGCAATTGGGCGATAGTTTGAGGTTTGATCTTTATCACCTCCTTTATGCAAGGGTATAATTATTGCCGTCTCAAGGCAGCTTGGAAAGAATCCATTTATAAATGACTTGTTAATTAAATTTGTAAAGTGGGTTAAAGTGCATTCCGGCTCTATCGAGAACATTTTCAGAGTAAGCCCATCAGTCCCAGAATTGGAGTTGTTTGTAATATCATTAATTGTACTGCGAAGCTCTGCTAATACTACGGGTGTAAAAAAGAAACTGTGTAAATTCTCATTAGCATTAGGAAGATATGAAAGGGGATCATGGGAGGGAGTTATGGAGTTCATTAAGTTTTTAGCCACATTTACAAAGTAATTGTTTAGATTCTCAGGTGAGTTAGGTATTGTGCTAGTCGATGAAGTTTTATTCCTTAAATCATCCACAATTGGCTATGTCTCCTTAGCAACATCGCCAGATTCGGCCAGCCGCCTATTATAATAAATATCCTTGGCAGCTGTTATAGTCTTATGATAGATTTTTCTGTAACGCTTGAAGTAATCATGGAAGAAGACGCTGTCCAAGAATTTTTTTCGGTGAGACAATGAGCGCATGTTCTTTGCAGATGTACGTATGCCTTTAGTAGACCAGGGTTTATGTTGTTTAGCTTTGATAGGCCTCAGAGGAAAGGATTCTAATGTCAGACTAGATAAGGATTTTATGAATCTGGAAAATTCGGTATCGACATCATCATACCGGACAACCCATTCAGTTGTTAGACATAAGTTCCTGAAACTGTGAAGATTCTTATTGGAAATAATACGGCATAGTTTGCGCGCATTTTTGCGTTCAGATTTTACCGAGAATTTAATGGATTGATACAATGCCTAAGATCAACTAAGTGTTCACTTCGACTGATTATTCTTGTTTTTAGAATAAAATCATATTATTATTGGTATGAATGATAAGAAAGTCTAAGAATGTACCAGGTATGGCACTCAATGATGATTTCTGCCATGTTGCCAAATTTCGGGATAACCAAGAAGCTGTTCACATACCTGATATATATCCAAAATATGTATAAAATTAGCGCCCTCTACATGGACTATCTCTGAACTAATGGGAGTATAATGGATATGTGAACAGTAAAAAGGTCGTCCCACCCAAAAACGCGGGAAACGATGTTTTAGAGTCTCCTGTAACGTTTAGAGAGGGTATACACTGCGATTCCTTGGTCAGCCCGAAATTGGGACGACCAACGTTTTTTCGGGCTGACGATTATACTGTTCGCATGGCAAACGGGCTACCTATGGCCGCTATACATATCTATATATATATATATATATATATATATATATATATATATATATATATATATATATATATATATATATATATATATATATATATATATACAGGCTGTCTAAAATAGGTTATACCACTATTGCTATCTCCGAAATGGTAAAAGATACGAGGTCGGTTAAATTGGAGAAAATGTGCCATTTCTAGTCCCTATTCATATTCCGTTTACGGAGTTGCCAAATTCTCTATAGTTTCTTATCTACAGGGGATTTTTTTAAAATAGTCAAAAATTTAATTCTTAAATATCTCGAAAACTATTATAGTTAGAAAAAAGTTGTTCTTACAAAAAAACTTTAAATACAAAAGTTTTAGGTTTTTTCACGTATTATCTTTTGGTAATAGCGGAAATACAAAATCGACTTTACAACATTGAAAAAATTAATTGAGTCTTATTTTTTTAAATGGAACACCCTGTATATTATTAGCTCAAATGAAAAATCTCATTGTTCTGATTTCAAATATATATAATTTATTGGCATTTGGTTCAGCCGCTTTTGAAATATTTGAGTTTATAACTTATTTTTCTACAATTGGAGATCATCAGTCATTAAAGTTTGTTGCTTTAATATAATCAAGTTGCCTCGAAAACGTATTGTTGTAGTTTAAATAAAGTATTTTTTTAAACTCAAATATTTCAAAAGTGGCTGAACCAAATGCCAACAAATTATATATATTTGAAATCAGAACAAAGAGATCTTTCATTTGAGCTAATACTATACAGGGTGTTCCATTTAAAAAAATGTGACTCAATTAATTTTTTCAATGTTGTAAAGTCGATTTTTTATTTCCGCTATTACCAAAAGATACTACGTGAAAAATCCTAAAACTTTCGTAATTAAAGTTTTTTTCTATAACTTGTAATAAGAGCTGTAGGTGGGTGTCAAAATATAATGAATAACCCTGTACCTTGGAATGTTATGTTTACAGCCCAAATAAAATTTTCCGCACGTCAGCATTACAGCATCTGTGGCTAACTTCACCCTAACAACTTACGAGGTGTGCATTTGTATGTCTCGCTGCGCATGGGTCTTTGTCTGCAGTTTTATAGGCATTGTTTCACTCGAAAGCGGCATACCAAACGATTTTAAGTTTCAGGGATCGTACTTGATATCTATTCAGGTTTTACTTAGCTACCTTATGTTCTTATGCTACTTGTCTCAAAGTTAAACAAATAAAAGACTTTAGGCCGTAATGGCATTTAGAATTTAATTATTTTAAACTGAATGCTAAATTGTAAGTATTTATTTAGTTTCAAAAATTTGCTTACCTGCCAACCTAAATAGTAATTAAATTTGCTTCTGGTTAAAGTAGTATCTTCAAGTACAAACTGATTCCATACGTAAGACAAGTAAAATGTTCTATGCCAGTTCTTACAAACGAGACTTGAATAGTATCTTTCTTTTATGGAAAGGTGGGAGAATATCCTTTCCAATAACAAATCTGGCAAATCTGACCATCTAGAATACTTTTCGTCTGACGAACACTCATGTTGATCTATATCTATAAATATTGCTACAATTTTTTTAGAATGATTTTAAATTCAGAATGGCAAAAAAAAGAATGGAAAACACCTACCACCACAAACACGTTCTTTATTTTTGGTCTAAATGAAAAATGTGTGTCTCGTTACACATTTGCAAATGCAACAGTCAAACTGCAACAGAACAATATTATTATGAAAAGTATAAGTATGAAGAACAATGATGTTTTATATAAAATCAAATCAAATCAAATCAATAAAGCTTTATTGTCCAAAGAAAATCTTATTGACAAAGCATGCTTAAAATTATAAAAAAAAGTCATTACATGGACACTCTACATAAGTATACACCAATAAGCGCACATTATAAAATTCACTTGTAGGAGCCTAAAACTATATTTCGCTTTTACAACTAAACCACCAATTAATTTTAAAAAATATGTATAATAATTAATAGTAAATTAAAAGCCACGATAAATATATTAAAAAGATTCATCAAAAAATTCTGAAATTGAGTAATAGGCTTTGTTAATAAGTATTTGCTTAACTTCTCTCTTAAATTTTCTTGTACAGGTAATTTTTCTAACCTCTTTAGGAAGGTGATTAAATACCTTTTTACCATTATAAACAAAAGAATTTTTAACTAAAGTAGAAGATGGAATGGGAAGTGCTGCGGTGTGTGTATTACGCACAGAATAGACTGGATTTGCTAGAATTTCTTGCCAAAATTTTTTGTGAATAAGGCTGACTGTTTCTAGGATAAAAATACATGGCAGTGTTAACAACTTATGAAGTATAAACAGTGGTTTACATGATTCTCTTCTTTTAATTTTAAACATAAAACGCAAGGCTCTTTTTTGAAGTATAAAAATCATATTAAAAAAATTTCTTGAACACGCTCCCCAGAAAGATATTCCATAACGTAAGTGAGATTCTATTAGAGCAAAATAAGAATACCTTTATTTCCTGTCGAAGGCTTAGCGTTGTACATTTCATACCATATTTTTTTGCAAAACTTATGATTTCTATCCGATTTAGCCAGTCTAGATTTTTCTACGACTAAAAATAATTGTAAAAAAGTTATATTCAAGTTGAATTCGGGCGTATCTTCAAACTTAAGCTGCATGACTGCAATGACTATACCACAAACAGGGCCGGATTGACAGATTTTTTTATCCTAGCTGAGTTCAGACCAGCCTCCAGTCGGCGCGGCCTCCTTGGGACTCTTAGGAGGCAAATACAATATAAACGGATTAAAGACATTTAACATTTAAATTTAAAATTAAATGAGTAAATATTTTGTTGAAGATAAATATATTCATATGATTTACAAACAAGACAGATATACAAAACAGAAAACCCAAAAATAAAAGAATACTCTGTTAGCCTTAAACAATAAAAATAAAATGTGATTGTGAAAAAAAATCATAGTTAATAACTAAGAAGCTTTCTCATTGTGTCACTTTTTTCGACTATAAAATCTATTACATCTTACGCTTGAACTTTATTTAAAAAACACGGTTTTGATGCACAATGAATTGTAAATGTGGAACAATGTTCTACGTTCTACCTACATTTTCGACTTGTAAACTTATATCCTAATATTCGAACATAAAATTTCATTCTTTTCAAAAATCTTTTTAATAAATATTTAGGTTTTTCGTGACGAGGATAATTTAAGGCCAGTGCGGATATTTTCGACACTCGATGTGGGGAAAGTTGGATGATTGCATTGGCAGCACTGATCGCGATTGTGTCGCACAGTGTAACGGATTTGATATTTCGTGGACATTGGGCAAAATAGCGACTATCGAATTTTAATTTGTTTTGTCTCAAGATTATTCGTAAAATGTCTGGAGTTTGGTCGTTTACCAGTTTTTTCAAATGTATCACCGTAAAGTACTTCCTTTTTAAGCAGAGACTTTACTTTTCTGAGAGCAATAAAAACGATGCGAAAATAAGTCCAACTATAAAAAATTTATAATATGTGTTCTATAAAAAATTTGGAAGCAATTTTTGTCGTAGTTATAGTTATAGTATGCTAACTACTTGATATTTTCAAATTGTAGTGGAAATATTTGTAAAGTTTACTTACATATGGAATTTTAAAAAACCGTGGTCCTAGTCGAAGAAAAAGCAAAGTTTGGTGTGATTTTTAAAAAAATTCCTAAATATGCCTTAGTTGTCACTTACAATAGAGTAGAGGATTACATAACGCTTATACATTAGGAATATTAAAAAATTTCATCCGACTTTGTCCGATTATTGAAAAGAAAAATTCTTTAATAATATCGCACATGCAGGAATCCAAAGTTTCTTTTTAATGCCGCTTTGAAGATTTTCCAGATACGTTATTAATCGTATTAAATTTTTACAAGTAAATTTTAACTAATTAAACTTTTATTAAGAAAACTGGCTAGAATTATAAATAAAATATTCATTAATCTACGTACCTACCTACATTACTTTAAAAATACGTTATTACATCCAGTTTTAAATTGATATTTTATTAAACATTATTTTATTCTAAAAAGTAGGTAATACGTTAACTCATTAAGTACGATGACAATTCTGATAGATTAGTCTCCAGCTCAGATTGTGAAAATTAGGTTAATTGAAGTATGTTTTTAGTAATTAGTATTTAAGTCTATTAAACTCAGTTGCTTTAAACCGAAAACAGTATTTTTCATTTATTTTCTCGAAAAATATTTATATTTTTTGAGCGACTGGTACCTAGTAAGGTAGTACGTAGGTCTAAATTTAGTACAGTATTAAGGTACTCCAATATATGTTTTTATATGCCACTATTTTTGCAAGACAGCGAAGTAAAGTACCGATGTCCATGAATTTTCGATTTTGCGACACTGTGCGTCGGTCTAGTAAAATTCATCGCTGACGAGGATCACCTATCGGGGATTTAGTTTTTTACGGCGCAGTGTTGCCAAGTCATGGGGAATTTCCCGATTTCTGGGATTTCTTTAACAAAACTGAAGAATTTTAGTTTTTTTTTCAACAAAAGTCGGAAATTTTGTATTATCAGTTGTAACAATTTCTGAGTTTTTGTATGTAATTTACAAGTTGTAAATCAAACAATTTTGATACGTTTTAAAGTTTACTTTGCACATTTCTATTGAATAATAACCAAATATAAATGTGACATATACGCCCATACCGGATAGCCCCAAAGTTTGTATTTTAATTTTATTTCACACGTGAGGTAAATGATATTGAAAAATATATTATTTCATATAAAAAATAAATAAATAAAAAGTAATATATAAATAATAATTTACAGCGTTATCAAGGTTTATCCTTTTTATGTTTGGGGTTGGGAAATCTTATGATTCGAAGTGGGATAGAGTCTAAGTGCACAGGCCGTCGGGCTCACCGGCCCCTTTGGGCCGGCGGCCCACCGAGATTTTCTCGCTCGCTCACTCGCCTGTTTCAATCCGGGCCTGACCACAAAACAGTTTTAGTAACGGTATTGGTTCAGGAGTTAGAACACCAAAACTTGGTATGAGTTGCCGTTTGAAAACTTTGATACTGACATTTTAAGTAAGGATTAAGTAAAAGCGACAATGACTACCCACCCCTTCGACCTCCATGCACACCTTCAAAAATGGTATGGCACGTACGTAGGTAAATTTTGAATAATTTAAAGCTCGAATAATAGTGGAAAATTGGTACCATACTGTTTCCGCTAGTGGAAGGGTCGCCGTATAGTAATTTATGAATTTTTGGAGTAAAAAGAAACGGAGTAGTAATATGTACCAGGATGTGCCGCAGATTACCAAATCTACTTTAGGCAGATTGTCTACGCGTAAGTAGTGTTGAAATGAGAAGAGTAATTCACCCCCACTCCTTGACCTTGACCTTGTGGTGACCTTGAAAAGCTCGTTGTATTGACACTGAGCGTTCAAGGTGACATTGAGAGAGTTTTGTCCTTGACCTTGAGCTTGACTTTGAAAGTATCGATTTGTGTTGACATTGGGTAATATTTTTGACCTTACGACATTGAGCGTTCAAGGTGACCTTGAGAGAGTTTTTGCCATTGACCTTGAGAATGACTTTGACAGTATCGATTTGTGTTGACCTTGGGTAATATTTTTGACCTTGACATTGATCTGGTGATGTAATGGTTTTGAGTGGTGCTTATATGACATTGAAAGTTTGTATGACTTTGAGATGTTGACCTTGAAGTTTGGTCTTGCTTATATGCGCTTCCCCCTACTAGTTTACTGTGACTTGACCTTGAAAAGGTGTAATATAAATGCCATTCACACCCGAAACAATATTAGAATTAAACGAGTATCAGTTACATCAACATAGAAATTTTGTGTTTGTGTGGTGCTCTGAAAGTGTATTTCTAAGGTATTTAAAAAATTATATTACATTTTTTAAAGATGGCTATTTCAAAAGAGGTTTTAGATAAAATTAATAATTTGCTTGGTAAAGAAGATGTATTTTTGGAACGTAAAAGAATTACTCAGTTAACTGTGGGAAAAATTATATAATTCAAGCGATGGTTTCAATGGTTACACGTTTTGGAAAAACTATTCTCGTAACTTTGTGTGATAATACTCAAGATGTTAAATTTCAAGTATTTTTGCCCAAACGTGTTGCTGAGACCATATCAGATGATATTGTGGATATTATGAGTAATTCTGGTGGTAAATACACTCTAATTTATTTGGGTCAAGGCACTAATGTTTATGCTGGTAATAATACTAGAACATTAGTAAATTTCGGTTTTTCGGAATAACATTTTTATCTGTAAAGTTACTTTTTAATAAACATACAACGTAATATGTAAATAGTAGAATATGTTTAAAAAATGTAATATTCTTTTAAAACAAATAATCACCTCAGATCACCTACACGTTCCTTTATTTCATTAATAGATGGCTGATTATTCATTTGCCAGTGAAAATAGAAATTTATATCTGAACTGGTTGTCGCGTGCATTAAAGAGAATGGCACAAGATATATTGCATTATTCAGCGCATGCTGCATCAGATCCCGACTTAGCAGAAAGTCAGTATAGAAGATATATGAAGGATTTTGTCAATTTCACGGCAGGAGCACATCTGTGTGAAAAATATTTGTATGGTTCCATTAGTCTAGAAAATTTTTGTGCTGAAATGGTTGGTGAAGACCTGAAAGCATTCCTTGTTGAGGTGCCAAATTTACCAAAGGAGTTAATAACGAAATATCAATTGATTCCTGAAGCCGACTCAGACGATGTTAATGCTGGTGATGCTATGATGAATACACAAAAATAGGAAGACTGCAACATTTTATAACATTGTACGAAGCAAATTAATATGTATTTTCCAATAAATATTTTTTTTTAATTTTTGTGTTCGTATTATTTTCTATGGTATAAGATATAAAAATAAAAACACATTACGGTTTAAGTAAAAAATTTATTTTCTGAGCGTATATAAAACTTGGGACTAAATTAAAAATGGTATAAATTACGTTTTCTCATACATGTAGTCCAAAACCATTATTCTTCATCGTCGTTAGCATGACATATTTCTCCAAATCTTCCTAGTTAGCGTAATCAAGTGTTGTAAAAAAAGTCGATTTTTGAATAAATTGTTTAATGTGTTCTTGCTTTTTTAACTTTTTTTATAGTTGAGCCAGATGGGGCATGTAATGCGCTTAACGATTCAAATAAAGGCTGATAGTACAATATTTTCTGAAAAACTTCCATTTTTTCTCTAATTTCCCTATCGTTTTTGTATATTAATGGTAAAATATCTTTATTAAATATGGAAGCAATTGTCACAGCAAACCTATGAATTTCTTTTTTAACAAATTTTTGCGTAGCGGCATCATCATTATTTGTTGGTTCTTTCAAGTTAGTTAAAGATTTTCCTTCAAGATCATAATTTCCATCGGGTGTAAGTTTAAAGCCTATTCCTGGTGGCCCACATATTAACCGTCTATTTTCAAAAATTTTTTGACGTCCAAATTTATCAATAGTGTTAACGCGACTCATTTTTAAATTGAACTAATTTTGCATACACCACCTGTTTTATACAAAATTTTAAGCAATGTTGTGAAACTTGTTAGACAAGAAGATTTAAAACATTATTTTGCGACATTCGCTTGTTAATTTCACCTGACTTCTTTTTCGACTCCAGACTATGACCCTACAAAACCTTCTTCATTTATAACATATCTCGATGAGTAATTCCCCCCCACTCCTTGGCTTTGACCTTGTGATGACCTTGAAAAGTTAGTGTTTGACATTGAGCGTTCAAGGTGACCTTGAGAGAGTTTTGCCCTTGACCTTGAGCATGACTTTGAAAGTATCGATTTGTGTTGACCTTGGGTAATATTTTTGACCTTGACATTGATCTGGTGATGTAATGGTTTTGAATGGTGCTTATATGACATTGAAAGTTTGTATGACCTTGTGATGACCTTGAAAAGTTCGCATGTGTTCTTGCTTTTTTTGACATTGGTGCTGAAATAATCAGGAGTATTTAAACACATAACCTTGAGATATGTCACATTCAAAATTTCCCCCCCATCCATTTACATTTTAACCTTCAATTTACTCTCCCTTCCCATTACCTTTTTCTATAGAGTATATAAATGCTGTGTCCTAGTGTCTTTGGAATCATTAAATTACAAGTCTTAACAGTTTCGATACTAATAATATTATTTTAAACTCTTCGGTTACAATGCAGTCTGGTGCAGAACGCCCAATCGCATATATTCGACCATTTTCTATTAATGGGCGATATATGTGTAATAACTGTAATAATTATAAAGTAATAACAAACAAGAGTGTGGGTCTCTGTTATTTGTGTAACACAAATTTCAATGAAGAGCGACGAACAAGAGCCTATGAAACACGTTCCAATGTAGTTGCCATACCGGATAGTCCGAGGTCACCATCACCAGATCAGCCACCTGTAAGAAGAAGAAGAGTGTCATTTAACGATTCACAGCAGCAGTTACACTTGGTCAGACGTTCAAGAAGTCCATCTCCGGTCCCATCATTATCGCCATTACCACATGTTGAACGTTTAGGAAATGTAAGAAGCCCGTCTCCGATATTTAGTCAAGAGGGACAAGGTTGGAATTTCACTTCACCTAGCCGTACAACAACTCCAGATGAGCCACTTGATCATTCCAATCCAGCCCTAGCCTTATCACCATCGCTGCACACCGAATCTTTAAGAAATACAAAAAGCCAGTCCCCGGTATTTAACCAAGATGGTCCACCCTTGATTGTAAATTCACCAGCATTATCGGGTGGTTCGTCTAGTCGCACACCATCACTTCTAGATGCACCGCTTGATTCTTCTGATGAAGAACACCTAAGAGAGATTAGCGACGCCAGTGATGATGAAGAACGAGTGTTCCGGGCCATATGTTAAAGAAAAAGTGAATTAAGACAATTTGGTTATAGCCCCTAAGTTATATGTAGGTACTAAATAAAACATTTATATCTTAATATACATTTATTTTTTGTGACATACCTTATAAAATAAAACAAATGTAAATATATTATTTAAAGAATATCTGACTTATCTATCCAAGAATTAAACTGATTTGGAAAACCTAACCATTTTACATATAATTGCGCTTTATTATCCTTTTTGCGTTGACGAAAAACTTTTTCTACCAAATAAACACCAGGACTTTGCGACTTTTGTAATTCTGCTTCATAAAAACACCCCTTAATTGTAAGGCTGTGATTATAAACGAATTTTTACTAGCACGTAATGCATAAACAAAAAAAAACACATTCTTTCAATATTGTACACTGTATATATTCTAAATCTTAACATGTATGTATTATTTTATACGATCAACCTATCCCCACAAAATTATATCACATTAAACGTTAGGGTGGTGTTTTAATTTTAGCCCTACGAAATCATAACCTTGCACGATTTTGAAGGGTAAGAATCGGTGGTCGACCGTTTGCGCTACGAAGCCATAACCTTGAACGAACGTGAAGGGTGAGAATCGGTGGTCGACCGTTTGCCCTACGAAGTCATAACCTTGAACAAGACGCGTTAAAGTCAACTATAATGAAAACGATGGGACATTATTTCTTTACAAAATATTCTATTTTTATTTCATTTAATGTATCCAACCACCCTCTAATTCCTTTAGCACCTATCTAAATGTTATTATATCTCAACAGATGGCAACTTTTTCTGTTATACTTTTACAATGGCAATGTGATATTTTCATAGAATATAATAGAAATAGAGTTGCGTAGGGTGATAATATAATGACCCTATTCAGTAACGCAGCGGGAGACCAGTCGTTTCTAACAATTGGTCGTTTACCCAACATTCAAAGGTATCTGGCACATAAAAGCACGATATATTAGCTGTTAAATAACTTTTAATAAACGTACCAAAGAGAAAGATAATATGTGTGTATGCTGAACACAAAATAAATTGGTAATCATATTGTATACAGGGTGTCGAATTTTGATGTGTGAAATTTCTCTTATAGGCCAAAAAATAGAGCGATTTGTCGTGACATTAGTCTTATTAGAAAACCGCCTGAACCATCATCTGAAAGACGATCCGTAGATGATTCCTGTTATATTTCCAACTCTGAAATTATTTTCTTTAATTTGTTATAAACATTTTTAAGCAAAAAAAAAACAAAAAAAAACGCGATTTTTTTAGTTTTTTGCTTATAAAATGGAAAGTAGTGAAGCAATCTTAATAGTGTAAATGGACTATTTGTAGAGAATAAAAATATGAACAAAATGAGAGGTCGAACGTCCCGATAGGATAAGTAGCAACGGAGAAAATCTGGAAAACCGAAAAATTAATAGTTTTTTTTTTAAATTCATAACTTATGAATTATAATTCGCCCATTTTTAAACGTAGAGGGCTCAAACGTTGCAACACTATTTTGCAACAGGTCTGGATGCTCTATGGATCGTCCGATTTTAATTATTGAAACGGATTTGAAAAGTAAAAGTTTAATTGAACAATATGTATATTTAGGCCAAGCAACAGAGCAAAATATTAGCGATTTTTTGACATTAATCTTATTAGAAAACCACCTGTGCCATCATCTGAAAGACGATCCGTAGATGATTCCTGTTATAAATCCAACTCTGAAATTGTTGCCATTAATTTGTTATAAACATTTTTAACCAAAAAAAAAACGCGATTTTTTTTAGTTTTTTGCATATAAAATGGAAAGTAATGAAGCAATCTTAATGATGCAAATGGACGATTTATAGAGAATAAAAATACGAACAAAATGAGAGGTCGAGCGTCCCGATAGAATAAGTAGCAACGGAGAAAATCCGGAAATACCGGAAAATTAAGAGTTTTTGTTTTAAATTCATAAATCGGCCATTTTTAAACGCAGATGGCTCAAAATTTGGTAAAAAGTAGTAATTTATAGCTACTTTATGTGTGCAAACCCCCGACGCTGTCCGACGATTAGTTTTGCCACAATCGTCATTTTAATTTTTCAACACACTATTTTGCAACAGGTCTGGATGCTCTATGGATCGTCTGATTTTAATTATCGAAACGGATTTGAAAAGTAAAAATTTAATTGAACAATATGTATATCTTAATTTTTCCATAAAATGCTACGAAACCGGTTGAAAATGCACGTAAAGATGCGTAAAAATGGCCCAGCGCGCGTCTCCCAAATTTTGAGCCATCTGCGTTTAAAAATGGCCGATTTATGAATTTAAAACAAAAAATCTTAATTTTCCGGTTTTTCCGGATTTTCTCCGTTGCTACTTATTCTATCGGGACGCTCGACCTCTCATTTTGTTCGTATTTTTATTCTCTATCAATCGTCCATTTGCATCATTAAGATTGTTTCATTACTTTCCATTTTATATGCAAAAAACAAAAAAATCGCGTTTTTTTTTTGCTTAAAAATGTTTATAACAAATTAATGGCAAAAATTTCAGAGTTGGATTTATAACAGGAATCATCTACGGATCGTCTTTCAGATGATGGCACAGGTGGTTTTCTAATAAGATTAATGTCACGACAAATCGCTCTATTGCTTGGCCTAATTTTAATTTCTCCATAAAATGATACGAAACCAGTTGAAAATGCACGTAAAGATGCGTGAAAATGGCCGAGCGCGCGAATATTGCCTCCCCTTCGCTCCGCTACTCTCCCGCTACGCGACAAAATTTTTCACTTCAGCTCCCTAGCGTGACCCCTCATAGGGGTTTAAAGAGTTAAATTACACGAAAAAGTAGATTTATTAACCAAGAGGACACCCCTAAAATTTGGTGTCTCTATCTTTTCTAAAAGCAAAGATATTTGCCCATACTATGACTTTTCGGACACCCTGTATACAACACAAGGTATACTAAGAAAGAGTGCGGCTGCGTAAATACGTGTCAATATTACGTTAAATTGCTCCTTCTCTGTTAGACTGCGTATTAGCTTATGTGATCTATTTTGAGGTTAATTAGAAGACCTTTAAACTGACAATCTTTATAGAAAAATCGAACAGACAAACATTTAAAGACCGCTTTATTTTTAGTCTATAAATGCTCCGAAATTAGCCCTCATTATAAACATAATGCCTACTTGTCAGTAGACCAAATCGTCAATAAACACATCATAAAACCTTTATAAAACTTAAGTACGCTCCAAGACAATTCGGTCCTTAAAGTCAAAAGAGTAAAACGACATATTGTTTGGATTTATGTCTCTTTTTAAAACACAGGTTTGCTTTGTAGTGGATGATTCTTTTGGATTTTTAGCAGATTTGCTGGAGATTTTATGACACCACTGTTTGTTATACAGGATTGGCCAATGAAAACGAAAGAAGCCCGAGTTTTCATATTTATCGCCCCTTAGTGAAAAAAAAAAGCTTTAACACATGTATCTTGTATAGAAAGGTGAAACCTTTCGCTTATGTTTTCAATCTTTTTTTAAAAGGCAGTAAACTAGCTGGGATTGCTAATAACTTAATGACAACCTATTAACGTAAAATAAAAAAAGTCCTCAAATTATGCCGTGGAATCAATCACGCATATCTTGAATTATTAGGTACTCTTAAAAGGTATCATAGGTAAAGGGTCTAGGTGAATAAAAAATAGAATTGTCAAGCCCCTGAAGTTTTTATTTTTAAGAAAATTAAATATGGCAATCACGGCAGAACAAAAAGCTTGTATGATCGAAAGTTAGGTACTCTAGAAGTGGTAGAAGGGTTGATGGCCAGCGGGTTTATTCAAGACCGGGCGCCATCCAGGATTGTCAATCAGAATTTCCACACATAGTCATGGATTTCGACCAGTTTCGCCAAGTTTTGACTAGATCTGTGGTTTTGTTTAGAGAAACAGGAAGTAAGAATAGAAAGTTCGCACTGCACAAAAAGTAGAAGAAAATGTATCCTACGGAAACTGCAATACAGTCCTGAAATGAGGCCTGCATATGCACACTTATCGTCTAAGCGCAGTCCAAGAATTGTTACCAAACGACAAAGCGCAGCGAATGCAATTTTCAGAGTGGTTTATGGGTAATTTGCATAATAATGAAATCGTATTTGAAAAAACATTTTTTACTGACGAGGCATGGTTTTTCCTCTCTGGTTATGCAAATGCTCAACAAATGAGAATGTGGAGTTCTGAAAATCCATATTTCTTTAAAGAGGAGCCTCTGGTTTTTTCTTACGTTACTTATTAACATTGACAGAGCCAAAACTTGTCAAAAGCTAACCAGTCAACTAGAAGATCTACTTTTTTTAAAGCCCGTACTGTCTTAAACATTTTTAGTGAATACGGGGATTGGCAGTTATCCTGCCTGTCTGTCAAATACGAAAAGACAAGTGAACCTGTGAATTTCGCTATAAAGCTAATTTTTCGAACATTTGTTTACTTAAAAATTTAATAGATACATCGTTTGGCACTGCCTAAAAAAAGATCAATCATTTCGTCCAGTAAACCTTCGAAATTATATTGTAAATCACCGTCTAATCGATTGTTTATCGCAATCGCTATTATGCCAAGCCGAAATCCAAACGTCCGTCAATCATCATCGTACCTTTTTGAAAGTTACACACTCTCTGGAAACTGTATTATTATTATTTCTGGCCGTGGATAAGTTTCGGTGTCACACAAAATAAACAGACAATTTGAAAGCCATTAGCCTGAGACGATCCGTTTTTAAGTATGCGAGCCTTAGATTAGGTAGGGAAGAACAGACTGATATTACAGACCTCTCGAGAGGGCGCTTTCGACATTTTCATATTCTCAATCTCTGAAACGGTTGGGGTCGAAACGGGAAAACTTTCTGAGTTAATGGAGAGATAGTGGGACTAGCGTCTGTAAAAAAATTAGTTTACAGGGTGTTTCGTTTCAAAGCTATTAAATGTCAAAGTCAAAATTTTCGCGATTTCCGTTTAAATCGGGTGCAGGTCGCAAAAGTGGATTAATTCAATTTAAATTTTCTGAGGTTGTAATGCACCCGGAGCTATAGAACCCTATTGATATTGGTGATGATCGGAAAATGGGAAGTCATTGTTTTGAATTTTTTTGGGTCGCGAATTGCCATTTGCAGACTCATTTTTGGTACTTAGTAACTCGAAAACGGTAGGTCGGATCGAATGATGTTTTGACCCTAGCATTGTTAATAAGTCGTCATTAAAAACTTATGAATTATTCTGATATTTGAGCGATTTGCTTGGTTCCAAATGATTTTCATCGTGGAACTAGCAATTTTCGAGATTTATTCTGACCGCGTTAAATATATACGAAAAGTTAATGAATTGTTCTGAAAAATATACATACTGACATAAAATTATATGTAGAATTTGATCCTGATATCGTCTGAGTGGGAAAATGACTGGTTGGATCGGTATAACCGGATTTTTCGGTCGATGTTGGTCAGGATTTTGATTTTTTTTTCTTTTTAATATGCATCTTATAATAGTAAAAAGTAATAGTAGGAATATAGTAAATATATATAAAACTCTCACTGACCAAGATAATGAGCTAATATGAACACTAAATGGGATAATTTGAAAAATCACAAAAAAATTCATCAACTTCACGACGTTGTAACTTTTTCGAGATATCGATATGAATTTCGGATATGTTATAGAACGTACCTTTTTTATATAGACTACCATGTGATTTGAAGGGTGATAAGTGTCGGTTATTTTTTTGTGAGTTTTTCCCGAGCGCTTACATGCGGTCATTTATATTATTAACGAAAATGGCAGTTTTCTTGTGAAGGACATTTTCTAGGCGAGTCGAATGGCTCTCTTTTTGACACACTCGAGGATGTTAAGTGTTGAAAGTAAATGCGATATTGGTGATGATTAAAATATTGGAAATCAAAAGCAATTCCTTAAATTAGACATACTTTCCCATATTTCAGGAAATAACAAACCTTCATAATCGCTTTGTTGGTATGGCTAGACGGACGGCATTTTTTTTTTGTAAAATCCTCAGGAAAAACTCATCTACGTGCAATAAATCTGAACGAAAGTGACACCTTGGCCGTCGAAACGAAAAACAACGAAGATCTAGCCAGAAGTTCCTTGATGTTTTCCCTAATGATTAATTAGCGAAGGCAACGTTTAAAAGTGAGCGTGTGACGAGTTGTCACGTGTCATTTCGCGTGTTTGATGGCTACATACAGGGTGCCAAATCGTCCGTGGCCTAAGCTACTTGGTGGTCTTGAAAAACAGTGTTATATGTGTAGAGAAATGCTGTCGGTCTTTGCATTGACTTTCGCCAGAAAAAGCACGCGAACTTTTTGTTTTGTTTCAGTCGGTTCATTTAAAAAAAATAACAAATTTCATCAAAAACCACGGTTTTTTTTTACAACCCTTCCGATTTTTTTCACATTACAGCACTGATTTATTACTGATTATTTACTAATTTTTCGGGATGTATTTCTTAATTAGTTTCCCCTTTATAATAGTCACTGCACACCACTGCGCGAGTTCCTTTGGTAAATAACATTATCGAAAATATCAAAGGAAGTTAATGGACTATATTCGTCTGCCGAAAAAATGTTATAGAAGCCTGGCGTAGACCGAGAGTAATTATCCCATATTATACATCAATTTTTCAAAACAAGAGATTCTAGGAAACGTAGGACTTTATAATGCTCCATGCATCAAGACAATGACAAAGTGTTACCATATGGGACCATACGATGCCATCAATCACCATATGCAAAGAGAATTTGTCAGCGTATCGCGCTATTTTTAAAACACTCTTAATGCGTGACACACATTTTTTAAAAAAATATCCCAGAAAATAGATAAGAATTTTCGTCTGAACAAATTTGGCAATTTATAATGGGGCTCGGATCTGGGCAGGCCGTGAACTTCAACACATGGCTTACTGGATTTTTGGGCCCGATAAATCATTAAGGGAGGCTCGTGAAGAGTGATCCATTGGCGTATCATGTATTTTTTCGAATTTTCTTTTTGGTTGTATTGTAATTGGGTTCGGGCACGAGTTCCACGAGAAAGTTCTCATTTTGGCCATATTTTTTCTCTAAACCATTTTTTTCGCACTAGCAAGGCCCTCTTACGAAAGTTTCTAAAAAATTGAGGATACTACTTCGGTGAAGAACTAATCATTCTATAACATTTCCGAATTTCGTTATCGTGGCTCAGCTAGATAGTTTTTAATAGGCGCTCAAAATCGACCTATTTTTCGAGTCTCGCGATCATTTTTTCGCGATTCTCCACGATCTATTGGAAAAATCTCGACACTTGAGATTTTTTCGATGATTCTGGATGTAGGTATATAAAGTTCAAAAAATTTGATTCAGTTCATATTTAAGAGAATAAACCTTTTAACTTTTTGGATAGTCGTCGTCGATCCATCTGACACGGGTCCGGAAGATCGCATTTTCCGAAAAGATTACACATTCTATCGCCTCAGCTCTGGCAGAATCCACTTCTACATAAAATTTGTCATCGATATGGGTATTTGCGGAATTATTCAAGCACGTTCAATTTTTTTTTCGTCTCTAAAGTTGATTGAAAAATGATCGGCCATTTTTCGTAAATTTTTTTACACATTTCTCATGAACACTGAAAAGAGAAATACTTCAGTTTTTTTAGCAGACCTGAGCCGACCTATCAGTAATATAATACTATATATATATATATATATATATATATATATATATATATATATATATATATATATATATATATATATATATATAGTTTATGGTTTGATTTGTTTCTTGGATCCTACTTGTATATATTTTTATTTGAAGGTTATTGGGTTTTGGATCCCGGGGAAAAATTATAACAGTTTTGTGGGTTCTTATTCACATATATTTGACGTTTCGGTCATATTTTTGACCTTCATCAGAAATCTTCTTAAGAGCTAAAAACCGTTCTATTACTAATGTTTTTTTTGTTATAATTAAAAATCAAAATTATCCTACCTTCGAACGAAGCCTTCAGCGGTGCACTGGTAGATAACAATTATGTTTACAAAAGACAGTGACACGGACATAATCACAGTTAAAAACATTTAATTTATTAACAACATTTATCTAAAAACGCCACGTCAAGCACCATTTGGGTTCATTGCAGAACTGAGAACACGAAACGACAAAAAAATTGGCAATGGAATTTGCTTTTTGTTGTATTATTTTTTTAATTTTATATACCTATTCTTTTTATTATATTATTGATTAACATTTTTCCTTCAGAATTTTAATTGTTAATTACTGGCATTTTTTGATTATTTTATTATGTTGTGATAGATTTTGCTTAGGTATTTTGTATCGGTTTTGGAGTTTATACTGTTTTGATTTTTTTGAATTTCTATCATTTCATAGAACTCTCGTTTTTTTGTGTGATTTTCTGTACGTAAGATTTTAACGTTTTCATAATTGAAAGTGTGTTGATTTTCTAGCATATGGTTGGTAAGTGCAGTTTTGTTTTTTTTTATCATATTTGTGTCCATTTAATCTATTTTTTAAAAGTTGGCTTGTTTGACCGATGTATACACCTTCACAGTTGTTGCAGGGTATTTGATAAATTATGTTACTTTTTTTATCTTTTGGAATTTTGGATTTTAAGTGACTGAAATTGTTTTTTAGTAGGTTATACCCTTTATGTGCGACAGTTATATCGTGATTCTTGACAGTGTTGTTTATTTTTTCCGACAGGCCTGGAACATATGGAAGAGAAAGATAGTTTTTGGTTTTTGGTTTTTTATTAGTTTGATTTTTATTGTAGAACTTGTGGATGCGTTTTTTAAAAATGGTATTAATTAGTTTTTCTGGGTAGCTGTTTAATTTAAGGGCTTCTTTTGCTTTTTTTATTGCTGTAACACGATATTCGGGGCTGGAAAGTTTAATGGCTCTATCGGCAAGGCCAATAATTACTGACTTTTTTTGAGCAAGAGGATGTTGAGATTTGAAGTTGACATATCTAGAAGACCAGGTTTCTTTTGTGAACCATTCTGTTTTTATGGTGTTTTCTTTGTGGTGGAGTGTTGTGTCTAAGAAGTTTATTTTATTTTGTTTTTCCGTTTCTATTGTGAATTGGAGTTTATTGTGGTAATAATAAACTCCAATTCACAATAGAAACGGAAAAACAAAATAAAATAAACTTCTTAGACACAACACTCCACCACAAAGAAAACGCCATAAAAACAGAATGGTTCACAAAAGAAACCTGGTCTTCTAGATATGTCAACTTCAAATCTCAACATCCTCTTGCTCAAAAAGAGTCAGTAATTATTGGCCTTGCCGATAGAGCCATTAAACTTTCCAGCCCCGAATATCGTGTTACAGCAATAAAAAAAGCAAAAGAAGCCCTTAAATTAAACAGCTACCCAGAAAAACTAATTAATACCATTTTTAAAAAACGCATCCACAAGTTCTACAATAAAAATCAAACTAATAAAAAACCAAAAACCAAAAACTATCTTTCTCTTCCATATGTTCCAGGCCTGTCGGAAAAAATAAACAACACTGTCAAAAATCATGATATAACTGTCGCACATAAAGGGTATAACCTACTAAAAAACAATTTCAGTCACTTAAAATCCAAAATTCCAAAAGATAAAAAAAGTAACATAATTTATCAAATACCCTGCAACAACTGTGGAGGTGTATACATCGGTCAAACAAGCCAACTTTTAAAAAATAGATTAAATGGACACAAATATGATAAAAAAAACAAAACTGCACTTACCAACCATATGCTAGAAAATCAACACACTTTCAATTATGAAAACGTTAAAATCTTACGTACAGAAAATCACACAAAAAAACGAGAGTTCTATGAAATGATAGAAATTCAAAAAAATCAAAACAGTATAAACTCCAAAACCGATACAAAACACCTAAGCAAAATCTATCACAACATAATAAAATAATCAAAAAATGCCAGTAATTAACAATTAAAATTCTGAAGGAAAAATGTTAATCAATAATATAATAAAAAGAATAGGTATATAAAATTAAAAAAATAATACAACAGAAAGCAAATTCCATTGCCAATTTCTTTGTCGTTTCGTGTTCTCAGTTCTGCAATGAACCCAAATGGTGCTTGACGTGGCGTTTTTAGATAAATGTTGTTAATAAATTAAATGTTTTTAACTGTGATTATGTCCGTGTCACTGTCTTTTGTAAACATAATTGTTATCTACCAGTGCACCGCTGAAGGCTTCGTTCGAAGGTAGGATAATTTTGATTTTTAATTATAACAAAAAAAACATGAAGGTCAAAAATATGACCGAAACGTCAAATATATGTGAATAAGAACCCACAAAACCGTTATAATTTTTCCCCGGGATCCAAAACCCAATAACCTTCAAATAAAAATATATATATATATATATATATATATATATATATATATATATATATATATATATATATATATATATATATATATATACAGGGTGTTATGAAATTCACTGCATATATTGGAATGGGTAACTCCTGATATGAATTCAGATTGAATAAAAATATTCATAAATAGCGCTTCATGATAAAAAAAGGTTGATATCAGGCATCAAAAAAAATTTTTTTTGTATCAGCGCGCCACTGTCATAAATACATGGAAAAATTAAAAACAGTGAGAAATGTCAGTTACAGAAAAAACACTTTTGTTTTGATGTCAGAAGTCACTGTGATGTTGCCAATTCTATCTAGAATATTCCTATGTAACTGATTTGAAAAAATAATAGATTTGTTATCTTTAAAGTAAGAAATCATACTAAATCTTTTAAAACATTCAATTTCAAAAAGTTCAAATACTACAACACAAAAAAGCCAGAGAACAGCTGTTCAAAACAAGAGTAAAATTTTGTTCAACTAGGCCGACCAGAAATTTTTGGAAGAAAAAGAGTACCTATACAAAAATTTTGGTTCCAAATTAGCTTTAAACAAAAAACTCCCAACACTTATGTCCTTTTTTTTATTTGCCTATTTTAAATCATATTTAACAGAAGATTTGGCATTTATTAACAGGTTTATTTATATGGCCCTTAATTTTTAAGCGAAATTCCTCACAACTAAATTAATAATAAATTTTACCTTCATCATACCATCTTCCAGTAAGTCAAATCAAGATTTTTTGATAAACGACGCATACGAGGCTCTTGACGTCCTAATGAAACGGAAATGAACATTCTCTGTCGGACTTTCACGCTGTCCAAACAATAATAAACTTTATTACTAGTACTACACAATACAAACCAGCCGTTTGGTTAAAACATGAAAGTCCAACAAACACTACGAAATGTTTTGTTTTCTTAAAAATACCCAACACTATAAACACATACCAAGCACTATTAATCATTTCAAAATGTTAAAATACTGCCCATAACACAAATTTAATAAAACTCTCTAGAGAACAGTTGTTAAAATAAATACCCCAACTGCAACTAAATTTAAAATGCACCTCACTAAGCGACGAAACGATATTTTGTTAATATTAAACGGCTTTAACTTTTGTTAATGTTAAACGGCATTAACTTTTTCTTTGACAAATTAAGAAATAAATAGCAAAAATAATGTAAACCGTATTATTAAACTGACAGCTGACTATGACGCATGAGTTCGGTTCGGCCAATCGGAATCACTCTGGGAGTCGGAATGGGGTCACCAACCCTTTAGCGTGGCTTCAGGTACAGTCCATGATACTCTTTTACTTGTATCATGGGTACAGTCTTCGCAACCGTGGGTTATTCCAGGGACGGTTCTAACCTAGTTGGAAATAAAATTAGGGTCCGACATTTGAAAATAAAATACAAATATTTATTTACTCACATTGTGTAATTTTTAAAATGTGAAATACGAAAAAACTTCGGTAAAAGTAATATAACATACAGGGTGTCTAAAAAGTCTTAGTATGGGTAAATATCTTTGCTATTAATAAAGATAGAGACACCAAATTTTAGTTGTATTTTATTGGTTAATAAATCTACTTTTTTATGTAATTTGACTTTTCAACCCCCTTGGGGGGAGACGATAGGGAGTTGAGGTCAAATTTTTTTTAAAAGTCTTCAAAAAAAATAAACAATTTACCGACCGTTAGTCGTCCTCTTGTGCCATACAGTACCAGTCGGCGCGCACATTTATTTTTTGTTTTGTGGGGCACTTTTTTTCTAACGTTTTTCAAATTTTTTCGACTTCTTCATTTGTCGTTTTTTATATTTTTCGTTTTTTGACATCTGCGCAGTAGAACAAAATGCGTATGACGCGCAAACCGAGCGAGCTAGACATGCGCACGGAATTTCAGGAGATGGACTTTGGTGTCTACATTTGAACCCATTCACTTTTAAGAATATATCTCCAATAGCCAAGGTGCCTCTACGTGTTTAACTTTATAACTTTTTTCCCAATTTTTTTTCGACTTCCTTATTTGTTTTTTGACATATGCGCAGTAGACCAAAGTACTTACCACGCGCAAACCAAGAGGGCTAGAAATGCGCACGAAATTTCAGGGGATGAACTTTGGTGTCTATATTCAAAACTACCCACTTTCAAGAATATATCTCCAATAGTAAAACTACAATTACGTATTTATCATATTTCTACGATTTTATGACGTCTTACTTTTTTGAACATTCTTAATTATGTGACATTGTGACACCGCAGAACAATAATATGGGATGAAACATCAGCAAATTTATTAAAAATATATAAACACAATCTTACGGTGGTACGGAACCCTATATGCGCGAGTCGAACTCGCACTTGACCGATTTTTTATTTTACACTATTTTACACAATCACAGCAACGCCCATGAATAAAATTTTTTTTGTCAAATACCGTATACGTACGTACTTATTTTCGGTATCGACGCCTCTGGTAACAGACCAACAGTGCCTGCCTTACTTATTACGTTAAAAGTTGTTTAGAGTGACCCCCATGAACTTCTTGCCAGTAATAAAGTCCACTTTGGAACTCTGCCAAGAAGTAACATCTGCCATCCTCTAAAAGACCTTTAAAATAAGGTACCACACGGCATAGGGTTGCATTTAAAATTTTTGACCTCAACTCCCTAGCGTAAACCCCCAAGGGGGTTGAAAAAGTCAGATTACACAAAAAAGTAGATTTATTAACCAATAAGATACAACTAAAATTTGGAGTATCTATCTTTATTAATAGTAAAGATATTTGCCCATGCTAAGACTTTTCAGACACCCTGTATGGTATATCACTGTAACCGAAGTATTTTCGTATATCGCATTTTCAAATAACACAATGTGGGTAAATAAATATTTGTATTTTATTTTCAAATCGGATCGTAATTTTATTTCCAACTAGGTTGGAGCCGTCCCTGGACTATCCCACGTTTCCAAAGCTTTACTTACTGCTTAGGCAACTATACAAACACGCGAGCATATTTTAATATATTTTTCTAAAGCAATCCCTACACGATCATTATTAGTATTACTGTCAGTATTTCACACAGCAGTAATACTGTAGTATTATAAAAATATTAAAATATTCGAATAATCTGCAATAATTTGCTTGAATTTACTTCATTCGATCATTCTATACGATCAGTATTACTGAAAATATTTTTTAAAACTGACAGAAATAATGATTAAAGGTTTGCAAACGTGGGTTATTCAAGGCACGGCTCTAACCTAGTTGGAAATAAAATTAGTATCCGATTTGAAGATAAAATACAAATATTTATTTACCCACATTGTGTTATTTGAATATTCGAAATACGAAAATACCTCGGTTGCAGTGATATACCATACATGGTGTCTGAAAAAGCATGGGCAAATATCTTTACTATTAATAAAGATAGAGACTCCAAATTTTAGTTGTATCTTATTGCATAATAAATCTACTTTTTTATCTAATTTGACTTTTTCAACCCCCTTGGGGGGTTACGCTAGGGAGTTGAGATCAAAAATTTTAAATGCATCCCTATGCCGTGTGGTACCTCATTTTAAAGGTCTTTTCGAGAATGGCAGAGTTCGAAAATGAACTTTATTACTGGCAAGAAATTCATGGTGGTCATTCTAAACAACTTTTAACGTAATAAGTAAGGCAGGCACTGTTGGTCTGTTACCAGAGGCGTCGATGCCGAAAATAAGTACGTACATTATACGGTATTTGAGGGAAATAATTTAATTCATGGGCGTTGTCGTGATTGTGTGAAATAAAAAAACGGTCGAGTGCGAGTTCGACTCGCGCATAGAGGGTTCCGTGCCACATACAATATTGTGAATTTCTCACAGGACGCAAAAGTCTCAATAACTATGGCAAGGCTAACACTTGAATAAATAGCAAGAGGCGGCCATGCCGGAAATAAGTCAGTGCGTATAGGTTATATAACTGATTAGTAAGGCTGGCACGATTGGCCTGTTCCCAGAGGCGTTAATGCCGAAAATAAGTACGTACGTATACGATATTTGACGAAAATAATTTTCTTCATGGGCGTTGCTGTGATTGTGTGAAATAAAAAACGGTCAAGTGCGAGTTCGACTCGCGCATATAGGGTTCCGTACCACCGTAAGATTATGTTTATATATTTTTAATAAATTTGCAGATGTTTCATATTCTTGTTGTGCGGTGTCACAATGTCATATAGTTAAGAATGTTCAAAACAGTAAGACGTCATAAAATCGTAGAAATATGTTAAATACGTAGTTGTAGTTTTACTATTGGAGATATATTCTTGAAAGTGGGTAGGTTTGAATGTAGACACAAAAGTACACCCCCTGAGATTTCGTCCGCATGTCTAGCCCTCTTGGTTTTTCGCGTGTTACGCATTTCTGTCTACTGCGCAGATGTAAATAAACGAAAAATAAAGAAGTCGAACAAAAATTGGGAAAAAAATTATAAAGTTAAATACATAGTGGTACCTTTACAATTGGAGATATATTCATAAAAGTGAATGGGTTCAAATGTAGCCACCAAAGTCAAAAGTCCATCTCCTGAAATTGCGTGCGCATGTGTAGCACGCTCGGTTTGCTCGAAGTACGCATTTTGGGTTACTGCGCAGATTTCAAAAAACGACACATGAAGAAGTCGAGAAAGTTGGAAAAAAGTTAGCAGAAAAAGTGCCCCATAAAATAAAAAATAAATGTGTGCGCCGACTGGTACTGTATGGCACAAGAGGTTGACTAACGGTCGACTTATGCCCCGCCCGACTATACGATTTACGATTTATAATTTTTATAGGCTTGCCATTTAAAAATGAATTAAAATACGGGGTTTGCAGTAAAATGTTTACTTTTTGAAGACTTTTAAAAGAAGGGACCACACGGCATAG
Organism: Philopedon plagiatum; assembly: GCA_963971165.1. Classification (NCBI taxonomy): domain Eukaryota; kingdom Metazoa; phylum Arthropoda; class Insecta; order Coleoptera; family Curculionidae; genus Philopedon; species Philopedon plagiatum. Next base: position 55,602,964 of record OZ020190.1, read on the forward strand.
GTTTGCATTCAAAATTATTGACCTCAACTCCCTAGCGGCACCCCCCAAGGGGGTTGCAAAAGTCAAATTGCATAAAAAAGTAGATTTATTAACCAATAAGATACAACTAAAATTTAGTGTCTCTATCTTTATTAATAGCGATGATATTTACCAATACTAAGACTTTTTAAACACCCTGTATGTTATATTACTTTTACCGAAGTATTTTCGTATTTTGCATTCTCAAATTACACAATGTTAGGAAATAAATATCTGTATTTTATTTTCAAATCGGATCCTAATTTAATTTCCAAGTAGGTTAGAGCGGTCCTGCAAAGCTTTAATAATGATCGTGTAGGATCTGCTTTAATTAGAAGGTAGTTTTAAATAATAATGTACCTAGGTAGATTCCAAGGGTACTAAACTAGTTTCTTTTTGTTTTGCTGCCTAGAAAAATGACGCTCTTCGTCCATCCGATGTTAATTAATATGTTCAATATGTTGCTTATTTTTATTTAGTTTGTGCTTTGATTAGTGCTTCTTAAATTAGTCTGAGAGGTTGAAAACTAAATTAAATTTACCACTAATAATATTTACGTATTATGTAACGTTAGGGGGTGCAAGCAAGCGATTTATGTAGATACCTACATCTTGACTTTAGAAAAACTCATTTAGAGGATCTCTTCAAAAGAAATCGGTAAGTTACCTTCGATCATTTTATTATAGGCAAAAGAGCTACAACTTTCTGAACGTGCTGTGTGCTGTGTAAAACAGAATAATGTTGTTTGATTTGACAAATGCTGTAATGAAATAATTTTAGTTATTATTTTAAAATACGGTGTAGTTGTGCTCAGTTAGTATTTTTCGTTTTGATTTTTAACCTATTTTTAGCAGACAGTTGACTTTTGACACATTACTCATTTGGCGTTTACCAGGTACGTGGTTATTTTCATCAAAGAGTCGTGCGCCATATTTAAGTTTTTCAATAGCCATAAAAACCACACACTGAAAGTTTTAAAAAAATTTTCGTTTAAAGTTTTAAATGATGTAATTTCTTTTCACTACCTAGAAAATGGTCTTCGTCGATCCATTGTTAACTAATATTTTGATCAGCTTTATCTAGTTTGTCTTTGAGTGAGTAGCGTAATAGGGTTGAAAACTAAATTTAATTTAAAACACTAATAATATTTACGGATTATGGTAACGGATGGTAGCGGATCTGGTTATACTTTTGAAGTAGGTACTATGTAGTTGTGCTCAATTAGTATTTTTGTTTTGATTTTTAACTTTTCCTTGGCAGAAAGTTTAAGCTAGTAGGAATAACGCTTATATCATTAATAACGTAATATAGGGTGTCAAATATTACTTAAAACTAAGGCTACTGACAAAAAGGATTGATTTCGCAGTGGCTTTTTACTATTTTTTATTAGTTTCTTCGTAGGAAGAGGTTAAAAAAAATTCTTAATGTCTTAAATTACGCTTAAAAACAGAAAATAAATTCTCCTTAAAGATTTATATGTCTGGCAACGTTTCAACAATTCAATTGTTTAAAGTTTTTCGCGCGCAAATTTCCGTCAAGCGCCTTGTGTACGTTCAGCCAGGTGCGGCGAATATCGACGGATTTTAAGGCATTTTTGAAAATTTGAAAAATGTTCGATTTAATAAAAAAAAAGTATTGGATATGTCTGTAGACTACCCCAGGAGTCACCCATTCCAATATATGCAGTGAATTTCATAACACCCTGTATATATATATATATATATATATATATATATATATATATATATATATATATAACCAGAGAGAAACCATAAACCATGCCTCGTCAATAAAAAAAGCGTTTTCAAATACGTTTTCATTATTATGCAAATTACCCATAAACCACTCTGAAAATTGCATTCGCTGCCGCTTATCGTTTGATAACAATTCTTGGTCTGAGCTTAGACGATAAGCGTGCTGTAAGCGGATTGTATGGCAGGTTCCGTAGTTTACTTGCTGGCTTAAACGCCGAATAGGGGTTTGTGGGTGTTCATTAACAGTTTGCCTCAATTCTTGACAGTTCTATTTTTCATTCACCTATACCTATGTTACCTTTCAAGAGTAATAATTCAAGACATGCGTGATTGATTCCACGGTATAGTTTAAGAACGTTTTTTTTATCTAGCAATATTTTACAACAGACAAATCTCGTGAAAACTATTTAAAAAACACAATTTGTAATATCCATACATTTTTAATAAATAAATCAATTTAAATTTATTACTTAAACCGAAATGTGTTTTTATTTTTATATGAAGAACTTCTCGCAAGTAGCCCGCTTTTATGCTTGTCTATTTCCTCCAGTAGACATTCTGCTCCTACCGGTTCTTACTGTCCTTCACACTCGTTCAAGGTTATGGCTTCGTAGGGCAAACGGTCGAATACCGATTCTCACCCTTCACGCTTGTTCAAGGTTATGGCTTCGTAGTGCAAACGGTCGACCACCGATTCTTACCCTTCACAATCGCTCAAGGTTATGATTTCGTAGGGCTAACGGTCGAGTTTGTTAAAATTAAAACATGACCCTGACTTTTAATGTGATATAATTTTGTGGGGATAGGTTGATCGTATAAAAGAATACATACATGTTAAGATTCAGAATATATACAGTGTACAATATTGAAAGAATGTGTTTTTTTTTTGTTTATGCATTACGTGCTAGTAAAAATTCGTTTATAATCACAGCCTTATACTTCTTTACAAAATAATGTTTTATTTGCAGTTCAAACAACAATTATAAAAGCTATACTTATGGAGTAATTTTTAACCCTATATAGACTTTCCAGTTCAATTGCATATAATTACAAAAACGACTGAATAACTTGTAGTAAATTTTCTAAATTCTGCTCAGGATCGGTCCTATAAAAGTCTATGTCTGTATGCCCCCAAGGTAGAGTTTTTGTAGACGAGGGAATTACATAACGTTTATCATCGTGGTGGGTTAGGGCAACTTTATTTATTATTTCTGTATAAACGTCGTGCAAGTCACTTCGAAAAGTTTTCATTTTTCTAAATATTAATCCACCGTGCTCTACTATTTTTCGATAATCATCTAGATGAAGTTCCTTTTCGATAACTGATTTTTTTTATACCTTTTGCTTTTTTTAATTCGCTATTTAAAGACTTTACATAATAAGCTTTGGCCCCGGTACCATAAAAACCTATTATCGGATCACATGGAAATTCATCTTTCATCCTACCCAAAACCGATTTGCTTTTAGCTATATTAAAGTCATTTTGTCCGGGGTAATTGGACGTATCAAATTTATCCGGATTTTCAGCTATTATGCGATAAAAATCATGTGTAAAAACTTTTAATATAAGCGAATCGGTGTCGGTGTAAAGTAAAGAAGCATTAGTACCAAACTTTTCCTTAATGAAATTATAGAAAAAATCATAAATCACAGTTTTTGAAATGTCTAATATGGAAAACCCAATATATATTGGTTTGTTGTAAATAATTTTTAATTTGTCCATATGAATGGCAACAAAATCTTTGGTGAAAATAGATCTACTATTAAAATTGGGGCGTGCAATTAATGCTCATGCCCCGACTTTCCCTCTAGCATTTTCCCAATGCGTTATTAATTTTATATCTTTGCGGTTTTCCACATTTTCCATCGTTTTTCCAAAAATTGCGTTTATGATTAACTTAAAGAGATCTTTACCAAATTTTGTAGTTGATAAATTTCGTAATTCAGTATTAAAATCAATGTATTTTTTTAGCCACTTTGACTGGTCGAATTTTAAAATTCTATGCGTCCGCATTACCATTAGTCCCTGGTTTATGGCTTGTTTTAAAGTTCTGTAGTGAACAATATATCTTTTTTATCATTTAAATTCGGAATTAATTTTGATAATTTTGCTTTTTCTGTAGGTGGTTTGATATTTTCTACTAAAAAAGGAAGATCGGAATGAGCATCGTCTAATTCTACTGGGTAATGCACGTCCACTTCCAAAACGTATCCTTGCGGACTCTCATCACCGATATCCATATTTAAATCGAGAATTTCGCGCTCTGACAACCACTTAAAACCACCAAACGGTAATGTTTGGGACATACTATGACCATACAGATTTGTTGCATCGAGATATGTTATAAATGAAGAAGGTTTTGTAGGGTCATAGTCTGGAGTCGAAAAAGAAGTCAGGTGAAATTAACAAGCGAATGTCGCAAAATAATGTTTTAAATCTTCGTGTCTAACAAGTTTCACAACATTGCTTAAAATTTTGTATAAAACAGGTGGTGTATGCAAAATTAGTTCAATTTAAAAATGAGTCGCGTTAACACTATTGATAAATTTGGACGTCAAAAAATTTTTGAAAATAGACGGTTAATATGTGGGCCACCAGGAATAGGCTTTAAACTTACACCCGATGGAAATTATGATCTTGAAGGAAAATCTTTAACTAACTTGAAAGAACCAACAAATAATGATGATGCCGCTACGCAAAAATTTGTTAAAAAAGAAATTCATAGGTTTGCTGTGACAATTGCTTCCATATTTAATAAAGATCTGTTACCATTAATATACAAAAACGATAGGGAAATTAGAGAAAAAATGGAAGTTTTTCAGAAAATATTGTACTATCAGCCTTTATTTGAATCGTTAAGCGCATTAGATGCCCCATCTGGCTCAACTATAAAAAAAGTTAAAAAAGCAAGAAAACATTAAACAATTTATTCAAAAATCGACTTTTTTTACAACACTTGATTACGCTAACTAAGAAGATTTGGAGAAATATGTCATGCTAACGACGATGAAGAATAATGGTTTTGGACTACATGTATGAGAAAACGTAAATTATACCATTTTTAATTTAGTCCCAAGTTTTATATACGCTCAGAAAATAAATTGTTTACTTAAACCGTAATGTGTTTTTATTTTTATATCTTATACCATAGAAAATAATACGAACACAAAAATTAAAAAAAATATTTATTGGAAAATACATATTAATTTGCTTTGTACAATGTTATAAAATGTTGCAGTCTTCCTATTTTTGTGTATTCATCATAGCATCACCAGCATTAACATCGTCTGAGTCGGCTTCAGGAATCAATTGATATTTCGTTATTAACTCCTTTGGTAAATTTGACACCTCAACAAGGAATGCTTTCAGGTCTTCACCAACCATTTCAGCACAAAAATTTTCTAGACTAATGGAACCATACAAATATTTTTCACACAGATGTGCTCCTGCCGTGAAATTGACAAAATCCTTCATATATCTTCTATACTGACTTTCTGCTAAGTCGGGATCTGATGCAGCATGCGCTGAATAATGCAATATATCTTGTGCCATTCTCTTTAATGCACGCGACAACCAGTTCAGATATAAATTTCTATTTTCACTGGCAAATGAATAATCAGCCATCTATTAATGAAATAAAGGAACGTGTAGGTGATCTGAGGTGATTATTTGTTTTAAAAGAGTATTACAATTTTTAAACATATTCTGCTATTTACATATTACGTTGTATGTTTATTAAAAAGTAACTTTACAGATAAAAATGTTATTCCAAAAAACCGAAATTTACTAATGTTCTAGTATTATTACCAGCATAAACATTAGTGCCTTGACCCAAATAAATTAGAGTGTATTTACCACCAGAATTACTCATAATATCCACAATATCATCTGATATGGTCTCAGCAACACGTTTGGGCAAAAATACTTGAAATTTAACATCTTGAGTATTATCATACAAAGTTACGAGAATAGTTTTTCCAAAACGTGTAACCATTGAAACCATCGCTTGAATTATATAATTTTTTCCCACAGTTAACTGAGTAATTCTTTTACGTTCCAAAAATACATCTTCTTTACCAGGAAAATTATTAATTTTATCTAAAACCTCTTTTGAAATAGCCATCTTTAAAAAATGTAATATAATTTTTTAAATACCTTAGAAATACACTTTCAGAGCACCACACAAACACAAAATTTCTATGTTGATGTAACTGATACTCGTTTAATTCTAATATTGTTTCGGCTGTGAATGGCATTTATATTACACCTTTTCAAGGTCAAGTCACAGTAAACTAGTAGGGGGAAGCGCATATAAGCAAGACCAAACTTCAAGGTCAACATTGCGACGCACTCTGTTCAATAAAAAGTGTTTGATTTAAAACCGTCAAAGATACTATGATGAGTATCATTGACCAAGTACTTACCGCTTAACTTGAAAACATTAAAATAACTCTTAAAGGTACTCTAGAGAAAAACACAGGAACAACAGGGTGTTCTGAGGGAAGCAGGTGTAGTAGAGCGCGTTGCAAATTAGCCCTCAGCTCAGTTAGGCTGGGTAGGTTCTATTGGACGCCACCAGTTTTTACACCGACACAAACTGGAAGTCGCCTACACAGAAAAAAAAGAAAAGATTGGATCAATAGTTCCATGAATGTTAACGTTCACATGGTTGATTGAATTAAAAAACTGTTAGAAGAAAATTTATTTCGATATTAAGACGAAATTCAAAATTTGTTAAACTTTATTTGTTCATCTAACAGATATGCTCTTGATTAAATATCTCGTTTTGCTTAAACTAACCGCCTTGGAGTATAATACCATAAGGTAATACTTCATTGGACTGTTTTGTCTGTCAAGTGAATTAACAAAAGTTAACATTTTCTAATGTTTTATTTAATTCCCAAAAACCTTTGCTTGTATTTAATATTCACAAACTGTTAAATTAAAGTGTTTTTCTATGATGTCAACAGTTTATTTTTTTCGGTGTAGTTGGTCTAGGGACCTGCTTCTCACACAACAATCCCGCTATTCATAATTAAAAATGAAACAGAGGGCGCAGTGAGCTGGATAAAAACAACGTTTAACCCTATATACATTTATAAGACACAAAGCTTAAGTTACAAGCAATTATATCAGTACTATTCAAGCAACTAATTAAGTACCTTAGGTTCCCAATGCAAATAATACGATACAACAAAAGCAGGTTTAACTAATTATATAGCATCTATGCAGCTAAACTACCCTAAGTTCCAAGCGGTACGATATAATAAATAGATGTAAAATGTGTATGAGCCTAATAAGGTTATTTCCCCAAAACAATAGTGACAAATTTGAAAATTAAATAGCAAGTTAACCCCTCTGAACACATAAAAAAATTACTCAACCAATCGATATAAATAAAAGCTAAAATAAATCTACACTTTCCAGCTTCATAAGCATAAAGCCCGAAACACACCTTTTAACTTATAAAAAAGAATAAAGATCTGTGGCACTTACATTAATATTATTTGATTTAATTTATTTAAGTACATTAAAAGAAGCCTTCCTGATAAGATGGCGACTAAAATAATAATCACAAATTAATAAATTTAAAAAAACACTGGCTATGACGCTTTAATCTTCAACGGAGGTATATGACAGGCTTGTCAATGTCAAGCTAACCAGTACCACAAATCTCTTTATCTATAAATTACTGCTTGAAACTTAACGCTACAGATAGCCCAATAACCACTGTATGTGCTTGGCGACAGTCAATAAAAAAACTTGATAAAACAATCTACATTTACTATGCGAGTGACTGACTACTTAAATCCAAGCTTAGCTGTTCCCGCTGGCCCATAAGCTGGTATAAAGAGGCCCTAAACATAGCTTACAGATTGTATGAAATTTACTTCACACTATTCAAGCTTCAAAAATATAGTCCCGCGTTCAAAAGAATGAAAAATTAGATAATGTAATTTTACTATTAGCAAATTGAGCGGTGAGTGGTTATTATCAGTCAAAATAAGAGGCAGTACACCGAGCTACAAAAACTAGTCTTAGAAAATAGTGCTGTGAAGCAGCATTTTCGATAACCATTGACCGCTGAAATTTAAATTACAATGTATGGGCGTAAAAAAAAATAAACGATTAATAAGTATTAGAGAAACACGGGGCAAAAAAAAGGCTTCAAAGTGACTTACCCCGTAAGCAGGAGGGTTAGACACTCCAGACTCCCCATACAAAACACCAAAAACGGGGGCAGCTACCAGCGGTCTCCAGATCGTCAGGCCGATGTAATGGCTGGAGGAAATAAAAGAGAGAAAACCCTTAGACACGACAATTTTACATGCACGTGGCATCACGAAGCAGACTCGCAAAAAAACTCATCTATATATAAAAAAAACTAGCTCACCTGATATGATGTTATCAAACGAAGTTGCAGATAAAATCTTGCCCAGCAGACAATAATTCAGCAGATGAATTTTAATCGCAGTCCCGGAACTTAATCCATAAACTTGAGCCTTCAAAATGGCTGAAACCGACACCGCAAATCTGCAATCTTCGACGAAGACCAGGGTGGAAATGCCCCACAGTGGACCGCCCTTCCGAACAAAATGGTTCTTACATTAATATTTGCGCCAGCGCCAAAAAGGACCCACAGAACACGGAAGATGATCGGGGGCGACAGCAACTACACTGACCGGAATGACAGTAATTGATAGTCTAAAGATGGCGCCACGGCATACCGGCAAGAACTACGAAATCCAAACCAAAACCAAGCATGGACCAGAAGCTGCTCCCTCAAATGACCCCGAATGCAGAATGGCACAAGTCTCCGACCCCAAACGGAGAAACAAACGCAAAAAAAAAACCGAAACTTAGAACTCCAATCGTCGCCGCGCCACCAAACAAGGGTACTGAAATCATACAGAGGCCTCTTGCGTGAAACAATAAAGTTACGGAAATACTGACCGTTATAGGTACCTACGCCGGTACTGATCGAGACGCACTATTTCAGTACGATGCATCCAAATACTAACGGCTGAAACCCCGAATGTCGAAACTACAGAAAGGAAGACGATGATGTAGTGCTACAAAATTCCAACCTTCCCACACTCGAAAATGCCACTGCAGCCGCTGTGTTCACAAATCGACGGCTCTCGAAAGCGCTTTGGGACTGTTCGTGTATGCGAACAGATCAGATTCTTACCCCCGATGCACCGTCTCTACCTGAATCGACCTCGCGGTCCGAACTGGAAACAGTCCCACCTTATAGTTCCGCCGAACGGAGCACACCACCGTCTCAGCCTTCAATATACAACTGAATTTATTAAATATGTTTATAAAATTCAACAAGATCTTGGAAAAGGAAATCTTGGAGTTTAATTAATAGAGAACGCTAAATTCAGGAATCCAGAACAGTGAAGGCCGTGGAAAACACCGGGATTAAATTTCATCCAAAATGTAGGTAGCCTTTTAAATTTATCCTTTAAAAATATGTTATTATAAATAGACTAAGGGCGACTTGTCTATACACAGAGAGGCCTCCAAGCAAGGCGAAAATTCAGGGCCCAACACACAAAGAACATTAAATCGAACTACGAGCCATGTGAGCGATGGCCAAGCTGATGTCAAGCTGACTTGGACAAGAAAGAAGGCAAACAAGATGGACAGGGAGTAACCTGGAACACAGGGCAAAGCGAGCCTACCCAGTGTAAGAGCGAAGTTCAGAATCAAGGTAAATTATTAAGTAAAACTAAACAGGTAATCGTGAATAAAATTAATTAGTATAATTAGTAAACACATACCCAGACAATGTGGCAAAAATGGCCTGTCACAACTCCCCCTCTCCTACGAAAGGAGGGGAATTTTCCAAGGAAAATTAACCGACGATAAGGATCAGAGGCTCTCTGTATGATACAAGAAAATCGAAAAAGAAAATAAATTACCTGCGCTATGCTGGCGCCAATAAAAAAACATAAGTGAAGATACGTGGGAACCCAAGGTAGTACCATATAACTAATACTAACTAACAAGACTGATAACTCAATCTTAAAATAACTAAATACTCAAAGAAATATTTGGTCCCTTTGCCACTAGTCACCCAGCGACCTCCTCCAGGAAGATTCGGTGTGGAACGTAAACCCTAAGTTGGTAAGGGAGCTAGCATTGCGTTACACCCAAAAATATTGTGGGGAACCTCGTTTACTAGCCTCCCACCGTAGAATCGTCCCGAATTAAATCACCAATTGACATGCGTCAAACCAACCAAAGGGTGGACAACTAAAAAGGAAAAGATAAATATAATACAACATAAGTAAAATGATAAGAAAAGAGGGATAGCCCAGATGATCCACCATACAAAAGGGAGTGGATTGTAGCATCCACCAAGCTAAAAGATGTACCAAATGGGAAGCACATCGGTCCCTGTATACAACAAAAAAAAATTAATCAGGGTGTTCTGAGCGGTGGCACTGCCACCGGCCTGTCGCAACCTAATAGGCCGACTTGAGCTCAGGCCGAACAAAGTAGCTTGGTCCTCCCCTGGCCCGCCGAACAAGTTCGATGGGCAAACTGTTACCCCAGGGGTCAGACTTCCGCCCCCCCTGAACAGCCCTTCCAGTCGGTCTGCTCTCCGAGGGATCCATGATCTAACAAAGAGCGTCGAAGCGACATCCGGTAGCACCCAACACCGTGCAGCCTGTAAAACGAGATAGGGACAAATGTCTAAATCGATATAAAGTCAAGATAAAGTAAAGTCGCAATCGGGATAGTTTTATTTCGTCTAAAAGGTGAATAGACGAAATATATCAATAAGGACCTAGGCGCAAAACCAGTAAAACTGAGATGGCCGGAGACTAACATATAGTCCTACCAAAACCTAGACCTAAGACAAATCCAAATAATAGAGGAAAAAACCCAAAGGTATCAAAGCAAATTAAAGCCTATCAAAGGCCAATCACGGTAAGGTAAGTAAATCAAAATAAAGGTAAGTAAATCAAAATACAAGGTAATCGAAATAAACCAAAGTAAATGTATTCAAAATTCCGCAAAGGTAAGCAAATTATCGCAAAGGTAAGAAAATTTATCGCAAAAGTAAGCAAATTTATCGCAAAGGTAAGTAAATTGTCGCAAAGACAAACGCAAATATAAAAAAAAGGTAATTAACCAAAAGTAAATGAAACAAGTACATCAAACTAAAGGTTCGCAAATCGAGATAAAGAAAATTGGGTTACTTGCCAACAACTAGCAGTGAATCCCACCATAAGTGGTATTCTCAACTTCACAAAATCAGCAAGAGAGAAAGAAAATTGTGTTTCTACTCTAAATCCCCAAAGGAAAGACAAAGTCGTACTCGAGCAAAAACACATACTAGTTCAAGTAACCGAAATTTCCAGACACAAGTAGGGAATAATAATAAATTCACGTCAAGGTAGAGAAAATTAAGCCAAATCAAAGTAAAAGGTCACATCAAGGTAAATACGTCAAATCAAGGTAAAAAAAAAGGTCCAATTAAGATAATAAATAAAGACTTTTGGCCCTAGTCTTTAGTAAAAAAAAACCCTTAATAGTGAATGCAGATAAAAAAAACGATAAAGAAAATTAGGTCCAAAATTAATTAATCACCGCCTTCTAACCAAGTAATCAAACTTAAATTACCATGTGACACACCGACCCCCATCTCGTCTCGCGCCGAGATGGGTATCTGCGTGAGACTGATAAACGCAAAAAGGTAAGCTACAGTAAATGACCATAAACGTTACTATACGTTACTATACTATAAACCAAGTGACGATGAGGTAAAGATAATCAGGTAATGACAGATAAAAGATAACGAGGCGTAAGGCGGTGTTGGCAAGTGAAAGTAGTAAGGCAGCTGAGGGCTTACCTACTACAAACAATAGAAGCAAGGCAGCTGAAGGCTTACCTTGCCACGGCTTTCAGGGGACTCCTACCCCACCTAGTAAACCCAGTGCAGCGCTATTCTAAGTGACAGTGTCCAAATCCATCAAGTCTCGCGCCCAGATGGATCCAAACACAATCACGCCCACACTGCTGAGCATGAAAATTGCTCACGACTGAGCAAGGAAAGTAAAAAAAACAAGAATTTAAACTGGGCCAAAAGTCAAAATTAACGCAACGATAAAAGAAAACTCACTAAAGCCATTATTACCGAAAGAAGAAGGGAAAAAAAAATTAAATGTAATTAACCAAATTGAAGCTATGGACTCGAAAGTTAATAAATTCAGAAATCAATAGATTGATAAATAAATTGAAGCAAAATGACACGTAAAACTTAATATTAAATTAATGACAGTAAAATCAACGGAATGTAATAAAGTAAATAATGACTTTGAGTTGCCTAACAATTTATTCACTCCTACGGACCACCAAATGCAGTTTCGGCATATACCGGTTTAAGGTCTTGTACATGCCAAATGCCCTTACTAACACCGTGTTCATCTTCAAGCTCATAAGTACACGTGCCGGTCTTTTCTACGATCTTGAACGGACCTACAAATTCCGGAGCCAACTTTGCGCTATAATACTTCGCTGCATCGGATATACTTTTATTCTTACGCCAGACTTCTTGACCAGGAACAAAGCTTACTGGGCGTCGGCGCAAATTATAGTTATGTCCATTTTTAACACGAGAAGCTTCGATTTTAGTGTGAACTTTTCTAAATAATTGTTTGAAAGCTTCTATTCGTTCCCGAATGTAATTTTGACGCTCAGTTTCTACTTGAGGAACACCCTCAGCATAGTCCGAACCGAATAGCTTGTGTTCCCTGCCAAAATTAACGCAGTATGGGGTGAAGCCCGTAGTTTCGTGTCGCGAAGTGCGAATGGCGCAACCGATAGCAGTTAAATTATCTTCCCAAGTTCGATGGTTATTTTGTTGAACGTAAGAGCGCAACATCGTTTTAATAACTCTATTAACGCGTTCAGTATGATCTGCTCTAGGATAATAATTGGCAGTGTAAAATATTCTAACCTTATATTTATCGCAAAGGGCTTGAAATTCTTTGGATTTCATTTGAGTTCCGTTGTCGCACGTTAAGAATTGAGGAGCTCCGTAAACTAAGAAGATGCCGTCTTCGACACACTTTACCAAGGATTTTGCTGTTGCCGATCGACACGGGAATAACACGACGTACTTGCTAAAATAATCGGTGACCACCAAAATATGAGTGTTACCCTGTTTAGAACGAGGTAAAGGACCTATGTAGTCTAGGCTGATGGCTTGCCAAGGCTCTTTTATGTCTGGGCGGTTACCCATTAGACCAGCTGGACGTTTCTGCTCTACTTTGTTCTGAGCACAAGTTCTACAAGCACGGACATAACTAGCAACGTCAGATCTCATTTTCGGCCAATAATATCTCTCGGCGACTTTCCAAAATGTCTTAAAAACACCCACGTGCCCTGCTGCTGGATTATCATGGCATCGAAGGAATATCTCTTTTCGTTTATCCTTTGGTACTACTATTTTCCAGTAAGTGGAATGATCTGGAAAACTTGGATTGTTTGTCTTGACATATTTAAAGAGATTGCCATTCTCGACTCGCCAGCAAGGATATTTATCAGGACGTTCTTCTAGTTTCTGCATCATGCCTTTGTACCATTTGTCTGAGGTGTCAGAAAATGATGACGGTGGTTCGTCAACGGCTGCGACAGAATCAGTAGTCACTGGCACTGACCTAGAAAGAAAATCTGGCACGACGTGATCTCGGCCTTTACGGTGGATCAATTCAAGGTCGTAAGGTTGTAAACGGAGAGCCCATCGAGCGAGACGTCCTTGTGGATCTTTTAGATTATGAAGCCATAACAAAGAATGGTGATCGGTTATGACTTTGAAGTGTACACCCTCCAGATAGTGACGAAGCTTTTCCACACTCCAAATTACTGCAAGGCACTCTTTTTCTGTGACGGTTAATTTCATCTCTTGTTTGGTGAGAGAACGTGAAAGATAGGAAATAACCTTTTCTCCGTCATCAAATTGCTGAGTCAGAACTGCTCCTAAGCCATAAAATGACGCATCAGTCTGCAAAGTAAATGTGCGGTTGAAATCTGGACATGTAAGCACAGGAGCTGTGATAAGAGCTTCTTTAATCGAGTTGAATGACTGATGGCACTCGGAAGTCCATTCCCATTTGACATTTTTCCTGGTAAGCCGAGTAATTGGGGCTATAATAGCTGAAAAGTTCGGCACAAAACGCCGGTACCAAGAAGCGGTGCCAATAAAACGTCGAATTTCGGTGATATTTCGTGGAGGTGCTATATTCACAATGGCCTGCACTTTCTCAGGATCAGGTCTTAAACCTTGGGCGTCTACGATGTAGCCCAGGTATCGTAATTCAGGCTTACAAAAGTGACATTTCTCCTCGGAAACTATGAGTCCTGCACCTTTCAAACGGTCAAAAACTAGGCCCAGAATTCTGAGGTGTTCAGGAAAGGTTCTGGAGATGATAATTATATCATCAAGATACACCATCACGTGATTTTCCAAATCAACGCCTAATACACGGTCCACTATACGTTGCCAGGTGGCTGGCGCATTGGTCAAGCCGAAGGGCATGCGCAGAAAATGATAAAGATTCCTACCTGGAACAGTGAAAGCAGTTAATTCACGTGAGGACTCACTAAGAGGTACCTGCCAGAACGCTGATTTTATGTCGATGGAGCTAATGTAGCGGGCGTCTCTGAGGCGATCCAAAATGGCGGAGATATAAGGTATAGGATATGCGTCTTTCTTAGTTTTTGTATTAAGCTTTCTAAAATCTATGCAAAACCTATAGCTGTCATCTTTCTTGCGTACCAAACACACTGGACTGGACCAAGGACTTTTAGAAGGTTCAATCACGCCAAGTTTCAACATCTCGTCGATTTCCTCGTCCATAATCCTTTGCTTGTATGGAGAAACTGGGTAGTAACGCTGTTTAATTGGTCTAGCGCCGGGTTCAAGCTCAATGACGTGTTCTGCTACCTTGCAGCAGCCCAGACCAGTACCCATTTCCGATATTTTCTCCTTAACTAGTGCATTTAAACACGCTCGGTCGGTTTCAGATAAAGAGTTGCCATCTATCACGCTACAAATTTCCGTAGGTTGATCATCAGTGGAAAAATGCCAGACGTCCTGCTTCAAGTCGGGGATCACTTCCATGGTTCTCCAAAAGTCAATGCCTAATATTAATTGGTGGGACAGTTCGGGAAGGACTAAAATATCTATCACCCGAGTTTTATTTAATAAAGTTACAGGAGCCTGAAAATAGCCCAAACTGGAGCAAGTTTGGCCATTCGCGACAGTACAATCAGTCTGTTGCCTAATAAGTTTTAATCCCAGACTTTCCAAAATTCGGAAACCGGGTTGACCTACAATAGTGCGTGATGCTCCAGAATCTAATAAGCCTAATATTTTGTAACCTAAAATCGAAATTTCTAAATAGGGGCGCTGGTCGCCATGCGCATGAGCTATGATAGGATCTAATAGTTTTTTATTTGGAAAAGGGTTATTAGCATGTGAATGATTTTTGCTGGAAAGAGAGTTATTGGTCGACGAAAGGTTTTCATCAGAAAGAAAGTTGTTGGTTGGCGAAAGATTTTTGTTGGGGGCAGAATTGTTAGGGGGTGAATGGTTTTTGTTAGAACGAAAGATGTTGCTCGGTAAAAGGTTTTCGTCGGAAAGAATGTTGTTGGTCGGTAAAAGGTTTTCGTTAGGAACAGAGTTGTTGTTAATGGCAGCGTTTTTATCGGAAGGAAAGTTGTTGGTCGGTGAAGTGAGAATAAGGGGAGCAGTCTCGCGACGTATCGGCTCTTCTGAGAATCGTTTCTCTGGCGGCGAACACTTAGGGCAGTTTTTACTGGTCACACTTGGTGCACCACAGCGGTAACAATGGATTCTGCGCTGTTCAGTGCACTGGCTATTTCGATGACCTGGCTTATTACAGTTCCAGCACAAGATTGATCTAGAGATTTTTAGAGATGGTGGACGTGTCTCTCTGGGTAACTGTCTCACGTCTCGAGAAGTTGATGGTGCCGGAGATGATTCGGTCACCACGTCAACGATTGGCAACTCTTCATCATCTTTGAAGCCTGATGTTTCAGCAGCAATGAACGCAAAGTCTGGCTCTACAAAATTATAACTTTTTATAGGAGGTGGTACATAGTTCTCGGCGCGATATTTCTTTAACTCCAACTTGAGACATTCTCCTTCTAATTCTTCTAACTTGCTGACTACCGGAAGTTGGGTAGTATAAAAAGGTGACAAGTTGCGTATAATGATGTCAAGTTGAACGTCCTCTGAGATGGAGCCATGTCTTCTAAACAACGCACTCATATTAGAAAGGTAGTCGACGATATTCTCAGTCGAATCCTGAGTCCTATCTAGAATTTCCTTAAATAACCGATGACGATAGTCTGGCGGTTCGAAATGTTTACAGAGAAGGTCAGACAAACTAGACCAGTCCGAAAATCGATGACGATTAGCGCGAAACCACTTCAATGCTTTACCAGTAAATAAATCGATAGCAGATACAAATAGTTCACTTTCAGAAAAACCTCGAGCTTCGCGTAGTTCCGAAACTCGCTCCAAGAAATTATGCACGGACATCTGTCCAGCCTCGCCGGTAAATTTAATACCCCACTTTTCAACACGATGCGCTTTGCTACACGAATGATGGCAAACGGAAGCGGCAGCAGCTGTTACATTGGGACTAACCACGGTTGGAGTGACTTTGGGCGACGAGCGTGTGTGACGCAAGCGACTGTTGGACGCATTGCTATTTCTCGACGCATCCGAATCCGACGCATCCGAATCCGAACCGTCCGAATGAACTCGAGCGAGCAAGGTGCTTAAATTCGGATCTTGTCTTAAGAGACTGTCCAAACAGTTTAATTTGCCTAAAATTTTGAGCAACAAGTCAGAACGGGTTTGCGATTCCGCGGCACTAAGGTTCGCAACCGGAATACGATGAACGCGGGTAAATAAGTGAACAAGTTGAGATTGTAAACGTTCAAATTTTTCTTTAGCGGATTCACCGGTGACATTTTTAATCGCGCTATCAATATTATGCAAGGTTCTAGTTATATAGTTACATTCATCGACAAAAACACAAGTATAGGCCAGACGAGCAAAAACTTTACCCTTCCTTTCCATTTCTAAAATTGGACGTAACGCTACTAGAAGTTCTTTTACCGTATTGGCATAACTAGCCGGTACTCCACGAATCGTAAGTTCATAAATTAGCATTTCTTTCCTAAGATGGTTAACCTGCATATTATAATCCATTTTGGAGTGAACAAAAACAATAGCAACTCAAAAGTCAACGTAAAAAGTCAACGTAAAAAGTCAAATCTAGGTACAATCGCGTAAATCGAATAAATTTAGCAAAACTACACCAATAGTGTAGTCAAATATAGCAAATAAAGGTAATTAAATCAGCGAAAATAGCAAGAAATAATAAAAAGGTAAATCATGTAAACCAGCAATCATAATTCAGTACGCAAAGATAATCAAAGTCACGTAAATGAATAAAATAAAATCGATAAGAAATCGCAATATCAAAAAAATCAAAGTTACGTAATAGGTAAAATAAAATCGGTAATAACCCACAAATTCAAAGACAATCAAAGTTACGTAATACGCAAAATAAAATCGGTAATATACCACAAATTCAAAGACAATCAAAGTTACGCAAACAAGTAAATTAAAATCGGTAATAAATCGCCAAATCAAAGAAAATCAAAGTTACGTAATAAGCAAAATAAAATCGATAATAAATCGCCAAAATCAAATGCAGTAATACAGGGCTAGTACAGTTAGAGTTAAAATTGATGGAAATTTTCAAAGTTCCATCCAGCTCACTAGACGCACAAGAGTAAAATTAGGAAAAAAAAGCGGTAATTTTTTTAAATATGCCCCACGTTGGGCGCCAAAAATTTGCGACGCACTCTGTTCAATAAAAAGTGTTTGATTTAAAACCGTCAAAGATACTATGATGAGTATCATTGACCAAGTACTTACCGCTTAACTTGAAAACATTAAAATAACTCTTAAAGGTACTCTAGAGAAAAACACAGGAACAACAGGGTGTTCTGAGGGAAGCAGGTGTAGTAGAGCGCGTTGCAAATTAGCCCTCAGCTCAGTTAGGCTGGGTAGGTTCTATTGGACGCCACCAGTTTTTACACCGACACAAACTGGAAGTCGCCTAGTTGGTCTAGGGACCTGCTTCTCACACAACAATCCCGCTATTCATAATTAAAAATGAAACAGAGGGCGCAGTGAGCTGGATAAAAACAACGTTTAACCCTATATACATTTATAAGACACAAAGCTTAAGTTACAAGCAATTATATCAGTACTATTCAAGCAACTAATTAAGTACCTTAGGTTCCCAATGCAAATAATACGATACAACAAAAGCAGGTTTAACTAATTATATAGCATCTATGCAGCTAAACTACCCTAAGTTCCAAGCGGTACGATATAATAAATAGATGTAAAATGTGTATGAGCCTAATAAGGTTATTTCCCCAAAACAATAGTGACAAATTTGAAAATTAAATAGCAAGTTAACCCCTCTGAACACATAAAAAAATTACTCAACCAATCGATATAAATAAAAGCTAAAATAAATCTACACTTTCCAGCTTCATAAGCATAAAGCCCGAAACACACCTTTTAACTTATAAAAAAGAATAAAGATCTGTGGCACTTACATTAATATTATTTGATTTAATTTATTTAAGTACATTAAAAGAAGCCTTCCTGATAAGATGGCGACTAAAATAATAATCACAAATTAATAAATTTAAAAAAACACTGGCTATGACGCTTTAATCTTCAACGGAGGTATATGACAGGCTTGTCAATGTCAAGCTAACCAGTACCACAAATCTCTTTATCTATAAATTACTGCTTGAAACTTAACGCTACAGATAGCCCAATAACCACTGTATGTGCTTGGCGACAGTCAATAAAAAAACTTGATAAAACAATCTACATTTACTACGCGAGTGACTGACTACTTAAATCCAAGCTTAGCTGTTCCCGCTGGCCCATAAGCTGGTATAAAGAGGCCCTAAACATAGCTTACAGATTGTATGAAATTTACTTCACACTATTCAAGCTTCAAAAATATAGTCCCGCGTTCAAAAGAATGAAAAATTAGATAATGTAATTTTACTATTAGCAAATTGAGCGGTGAGTGGTTATTATCAGTCAAAATAAGAGGCAGTACACCGAGCTACAAAAACTAGTCTTAGAAAATAGTGCTGTGAAGCAGCATTTTCGATAACCATTGACCGCTGAAATTTAAATTACAATGTATGGGCGTAAAAAAAATAAACGATTAATAAGTATTAGAGAAACACGGGGCAAAAAAAAGGCTTCAAAGTGACTTACCCCGTAAGCAGGAGGGTTAGACACTCCAGACTCCCCATACAAAACACCAAAAACGGGGGCAGCTACCAGCGGTCTCCAGATCGTCAGGCCGATGTAATGGCTGGAGGAAATAAAAGAGAGAAAACCCTTAGACACGACAATTTTACATGCACGTGGCATCACGAAGCAGACTCGCAAAAAAACTCATCTATATATAAAAAAAACTAGCTCACCTGATATGATGTTATCAAACGAAGTTGCAGATAAAATCTTGCCCAGCAGACAATAATTCAGCAGATGAATTTTAATCGCAGTCCCGGAACTTAATCCATAAACTTGAGCCTTCAAAATGGCTGAAACCGACACCGCAAATCTGCAATCTTCGACGAAGACCAGGGTGGAAATGCCCCACAGTGGACCGCCCTTCCGAACAAAATGGTTCTTACATTAATATTTGCGCCAGCGCCAAAAAGGACCCACAGAACACGGAAGATGATCGGGGGCGACAGCAACTACACTGACCGGAATGACAGTAATTGATAGTCTAAAGATGGCGCCACGGCATACCGGCAAGAACTACGAAATCCAAACCAAAACCAAGCATGGACCAGAAGCTGCTCCCTCAAATGACCCCGAATGCAGAATGGCACAAGTCTCCGACCCCAAACGGAGAAACAAACGCAAAAAAAAACCGAAACTTAGAACTCCAATCGTCGCCGCGCCACCAAACAAGGGTACTGAAATCATACAGAGGCCTCTTGCGTGCAACAATAAAGTTACGGAAATACTGACCGTTATAGGTACCTACGCCGGTACTGATCGAGACGCACTATTTCAGTACGATGCATCCAAATACTAACGGCTGAAACCCCGAATGTCGAAACTACAGAAAGGAAGACGATGATGTAGTGCTACAAAATTCCAACCTTCCCACACTCGAAAATGCCACTGCAGCCGCTGTGTTCACAAATCGACGGCTCTCGAAAGCGCTTTGGGACTGTTCGTGTATGCGAACAGATCAGATTCTTACCCCCGATGCACCGTCTCTACCTGAATCGACCTCGCGGTCCGAACTGGAAACAGTCCCACCTTATAGTTCCGCCGAACGGAGCACACCACCGTCTCAGCCTTCAATATACAACTGAATTTATTAAATATGTTTATAAAATTCAACAAGATCTTGGAAAAGGAAATCTTGGAGTTTAATTAATAGAGAACGCTAAATTCAGGAATCCAGAACAGTGAAGGCCGTGGAAAACACCGGGATTAAATTTCATCCAAAATGTAGGTAGCCTTTTAAATTTATCCTTTAAAAATATGTTATTATAAATAGACTAAGGGCGACTTGTCTATACACAGAGAGGCCTCCAAGCAAGGCGAAAATTCAGGGCCCAACACACAAAGAACATTAAATCGAACTACGAGCCATGTGAGCGATGGCCAAGCTGATGTCAAGCTGACTTGGACAAGAAAGAAGGCAAACAAGATGGACAGGGAGTAACCTGGAACACAGGACAAAGCGAGCCTACCCAGTGTAAGAGCGAAGTTCAGAATCAAGGTAAATTATTAAGTAAAACTAAACAGGTAATCGTGAATAAAATTAATTAGTATAATTAGTAAACACATACCCAGACAATGTGGCAAAAATGGCCTGTCACAACATCTCAAAGTCATACAAACTTTCAATGTCATATAAGCACCACTCAAGACCATTACATCACCAGATCAATGTCAAGGTCAAAAATATTACCCAAGGTCAACACAAATCAATACTTTCAAAGTCATTCTCAAGGTCAAGGGCAAAAACTCTCTCAAGATCACCTTGAACGCTCAATGTCGTAAGGTCAAAAATATTACCCAATGTCAACACAAATCGATACTTTCAAAGTCATGCTCAAGGTCAAGGACAAAACTCTCTCAATGTCACCTTGAACGCTCAGTGTCAATACAACGAGCTTTTCAAGGTCATCACAAGGTCAAGGTCAAGGAGTGGGGGGGGGGGGGGTGAATTACTCTTCTCATTTCAACACTACTCGCGTAGTCTAGATATTGGTTACATCAAGTATTTACAGTGTACACTATGTAGACAACCAACCTTTTTTTAATTCCTTCTACTGTTTTAATGTATTGTTTAAATTTATGATTCGAAAAATGACAGGGGGCGCAGCGAAAGAATGGAGTAAAAAATTTCCAACTATGCGAAAGCGAAAATCCAAACTTCAAGGGAAAACAAATTGCAAGCACTTCCCAAAATTAAAATGTCGACCATTTTGGCAGAGTCTTCCGAACTAAACTATTGTCATTTTTTTCCATTTTGAAAATTTTTTCAAAACTAAACTGTTGTTTTTTTAGTAGAAGGTGCCAATAGCCAACTCGGAGTCGAATTAGCCAACTCGAGCGCCCCCTTATGAATACGCTCCTGCAAAATGCTGTGCATTTCTTTAAAGAGGTCATCAAAGCAGTCGTTGTTCTTACTTGGCATTATAAATAACACAAACAAATACACAAAATATGTAAAAGTAACCGCCGAAATAGGAAATTCTCTAATAAAAACTGAAGCATAACCTAGAATGCAGTACACTGTTATAATATAACCAATAAAACACCCGTGTCATTATTAGAAGGATAGCCATACCAGTATTTTAACGTGATGCTACCGCAAACGTCAGCCGGGTGGCATGCTTGCAGTTATCGTAATTTTTACCGGCAAAGTAAATACCTACCTACATTTTTAATCAATCACTAATCATACCCAAATTTTATGTATTGTAATTATCTTGCCGGTCAAATTATAGCAAATAATTTATTTATTTAAAACCGCCGGCACTCTTTTGCCGACTGTAAGTGACATCTTTTCATCACAAACAACATTAAATGCCCTTAGACTCTACAGCAGTGACGCAACCAGATTTTGAGATCGGGGGGCTAACCATCATTCCCCAAAATTGGTTATCAATAAACGATAAGAATTAGAGTTAATTAGTTGATCTGAATCTAGAAGCTCGGGGGGGCTGAAGTCCGGTCACTCAAAATTAGTGAGATGCGGTGGACACGAATTATAGGTAGTTAGTAGGCCTAAATGCAACAGCTCGGGGTGGAGAGGCTGCAGCCCAGCAGTCCCCCTCTGGTTGCACAATTGCTCTACAGTAGCATTTGCACAAATAAACCAATAAAATCGTGGCTTTGATTTGCCCTGAATTCGGGAATGATCAAAATTTTATCGTTGCTTTCGTTTTAAAAAAAAATATTAAAAAATAGCTTTATTAACCATAGCCGTCTGGAGATGGTTACGGTTGCTAAATTAACAGCACTGAATTTTTTAGGGCGCCCCTAGTTTAATTTTAAATTTTTCCGTGGCGAGGGGGGGAGCGCTAAAACGATAAAAATTACTTATCCAAACCCATTGGTTGCCTATCTGACAACAAAGCCGTTACAATGTAATAAATTAGAGTCCACGTGTGTTGAGAGGAATAATCATTGTTTATCTAGCTATTGGGCCTAACTTTTGTATTTTAAGGAATTATGTCTTTCGACAAGCTCTTTTTTACGTATCAGTCTAAGAAATCTTTGTGCGTCACCTATGTCAGTTATGTTCTGTAAGTTTTAAACTTTTTGCAGCGGTTTAAACACTTCAAAATTAAATAAGGGCAAGTGTTATTGATCGTTAAGAATACCTTTACCAGTTACATTATACGTTAATATTTTACATTGTTACACTACTTATTAGATTAGGAAGTCGAGTCAGTAACTATTTTACTTTGGGAACAAATAAATAAATCGCAACCCATATTTGTGATACAAAAACGAGCTATTCGTGTTATTTTTAATTTGGGTTATACACAGACTTGCAGACACACATCAAAAGCAATAAGATTTGAACAGTTTATATTTATACAAATTGTTAAGATATGTACGTTCCAGTACATCAAAAGGATTTTAACAGGAACTCCGAATCACATTTTTATCCAACCTGTAATAAAAAAATCATATTAGGAGCTTCAACTCAGGGTTCTATAGTATCGTCTCTTGCCTACTGAAATTAGATCTGTGACGAATATCAACCGATTTAAGACCCAACTTAAATATTTTTTAACAGAAAATTGTTCCTATTACACTGATAAATATATTGGACAGTGCTCGAGATGACATCTGTAGACTTGGATTCAAAGGAGAATGGTACAGGAGCGTCATCAACGTGAAAAAGGACAACGTGGTCTATCTCACTTTCACGCCAGTGGCGTAGTCCGTTGAAAAAGCTAATATAATAATAAACTATTAATTTATATGTAAGAAGTAAAAGTGAAAATGATTTAACGATTTAATAGATTGTGTGGTTTTATTATTTGCTACTTTATATTAACTGAGTCAAGTAAACTAAAATTACATTACATTAATAGATATTTGAAAAGTTTAGTGGGAAGTTAACAAATATATATATTTTTAAATAGCATACAACTTTTGTTAATACAAGTAACGTATTGTTTAAACAACAAAATGGCTAGTCGCTCTCCGAATCAAGACGCGAACATCCCAGGTTATCCTCTGATGAGGTATTATCACTCTCGCTGTCTTCACTTTCTTCTGATGAAGCCGTATTGACTGTAAATCTTAAGCGATTGAGAGTGTCGTCATGGATATGCTTTTTCTGTATTAGCTCTTCTTCATATTTTTTTACATGTTGGCAAATATTGTACCACTCTTGTTCAGATACCTTCTGAAATTTTTGTCTAGTTAGAGCCTCCGTATCAGCCGATTTAAATGTGACGTTGCGAGCGGCTACCCAATTCTTTACTAAAGCCCATATTTTTCTATGGGATTCAGTTCCGGGTGATAAGGAGGCAAGCGTAGTACATCGTGGCCATGTCGGTTTAAGTATTTTTAAGGTCAAAGTAATTTTGCCTAAGTAAGGTTGTGACGGATATCCTCGAGAATTTATTTTTGAAGAACGGAACCGGAGAACAATTATTGAGACATTGCAAAAGGACAAGAATAAACGAAGATGACATACTGTAGTGGAACAACAACGTTTTCTGAGTTACAATACTATATGTATAACTATATCATGTTTCGTAATACTCATAAATACTTGTAATTAATGACTACATTATTTACAACCTTCTCACCGAATTAAATCATGATACTTAAAGTTAAGACATAAATATACATAGCTGTAGTTTTTTAAAGGAATAGTAATTCCTTCATCTGCTTCTTTCTTCATAAACTTAGTAACATTGCTTACAATTTCTCTGCCTTTACTATGTATGTATAACACCTCTCTTTCCAACTTTTTTTGGAGACATTGCAAAAAATAATTTCGTCAATAATATTTAAATACACTAATACCGTAAATAGGTACACAGTAAACTACGGCACAATGACACAACCACACACAGAGAAACTGAACTCAATAAAGAAACCCTATCGCATCTAACCCGAGATGAGCCATCAACGAGAAGCTACAATCCCTAAGTAATTGTTTATTATAGCTCATTCACTTAAGTTTGCATTTCTATTATTTCATATTATTACGATGTCCCTTAATGGATATTTTTATTATTATACTGCCTTCTTGTTCTGTTTACTATAGATTATGGTTGTTTAGGTATAAAAATTTGGTACAATGGTATTTTATTTAGACCCAGGTAGTACCTATTTTAGGCAATTACATTAAATATTTTAATATTTAAATTTATTGTTTTTTTTTAAATGTGTATCAGTTTGGGATTCAGTAGGAATAAAAAAATCATTATATGTAATATTTTGTAAAATCTTTGGCTTTACTATAGCTTACTATAATTTAAATTTTTATAAAAAAAAGTAGCTGACATATTACTATGTCAAAAAGTTCTAAACAAAAAAAACAAGGGCATTATTCTGTAATAATTTTATGTTCGCTGGGTTATAGGAATTAGTCAAACTACATGTTGTTGCTGTAAATCCCCAGTATATTCTATGTCCCAGTAGGTTACCACAATATCGACAAATCGGTGATTTGTCCAATCAGCAGAATATTGTTTAACAGTTGCTTGCTTACATTAGTAACCTACTTATTAGTCTTATTACTAAACAATATAATATTAGAATACACTATACAGGGTATTCCTACCATATTACACCTCCCCCGGAAAATTTTAAAGAATTTTCTTTTTTCTTTGGAAAATGGAAATTCTTATAATATTTCTTTTCTTTTTCGTAACATGAGGAACCCGTTAAAAATACCTGTAGTTACCTGTAAAAGTTATATCTAACATAATTTAACCTAGGAAAAAGAACTGTAGAAAGGAAAAGTTAACAGAATATAGTAAGATAAAAAGATAAGGAGAGAGTAAGTAAAAGAGAGGGCCCTTTTTTTCTTATTATAACTAATGATATATAAACTACTAAAATACCTAAGTTAGTTCTATTTTTATGCACTAATATTTCCCAGTGGCGGCTCGTGACTTTTTTATTTGGGGGGGCACAAATACAAATCAATAAATAATAACTACCTACTTAAAAAATTGTAAAACAGTCTTTTGTAATAAATATTGCACTGAGTTTATTTCTGATTCCATTTTTTGGGCGCATCGGGAAAACCCAAAAGTAAGAACAAAACAAAACACATAGTACCTACACTACATACCTACTAGAATTACTAGTAATACTACGCACTAATGCACGACTAATAATAAACTATTTAAATAAAAAAAATATCCCTCAACCGATCACCAAAAAAATTATTAGGCCTTCACGTGTTAATATATCAAGAAAACTAAACATAAAATTGTGAAATAATCTCTTCCGCCTGCTGCGCCAAGAACAACGCCGCTCGAAATCCAAACAGGAGACACGAAATATTGTGCCCATCGAGATGCCGATAGCACGCGATTTTAACCCTAATTCTCCAATGCATAGACCGGCGTCGCCACCAAAATTGATGATGAAATTGGGACAAATCTGCTGTGTCCCCGGAGATAAGTTTTGATCGCCGGCGGTCGCGCTCGCCGTGGTGTGACATGCAAGGAAAGAGGTATTGTATTATTTATTTTTGACTTTTGATAAAAGATTTTTTATTTGTCGAAAATCTAGAGTGGGCACGTGCCCTTGTGCCCTTTAGGACCAGCCGCCACTGATATTTCCTTATTCTCCTTAAGGATTTTTACATTTGGCGATAAATCCTCTACCACCAAATATGGACCCAAAAAACAAGGACTAGATATTTTATTACCAGTTTCATTTTTTAATAAAATCATGTCTCCCTTTTTATAACTTATCGGGTTCATAGTTCTATCGTAACTTTGTTTTCTTTTTAATTTTGATTGTATTAGGTTTGTTCGTGCGTCATTGTGTGCTTTTTGTAGTCTGTATTTTAGTTCAAGGGGGTAACTATCAAAGTTGTTTATTGTCGTTAAGATTACTAGGCATTTGACATTTTCTACCAAAAACAAGTTCAAAAGGAGTATACTTAGTCTCTGTATGTACAGTCGTATTGTAATTGAAGCACCAGTATGGAATCCAAGTGCTCCAAGCCGCGTCATGCTCTTGTGTTTGACTTCTGAGATATGCACCTAGGACTTTATGTGAGTTTTCTAAAGCACCTATGCTTTCGTGATGATATGCCGTTGATTGAGTTTGCTTTATCGACAAAAGTTTGCAAACTTGAGTCATTACGGCTGAGATAAGTTCTGCACCTCTGTCAGTGGCAATTTCTTGCGGAACCCCATATCTTAAGATAAAATTGCCCACAAAACTTTTTGCAACTGATATCGCGTCTTTTTGATTAAGAGGATATGCCTCTACAAATTTTGTTAATTCGCACTGAAGCGTAAGAATATAAGAATAACCATCTATATATTTTGGTATTGGCCCTACTATATCTAAGTATATCTTTTGAAATGGCGAAGATGCGGTTGAAGTTATTACCATTGGTTCTTTGACATATCTATTTGTGTGTTTTTGTTTTTGACAACTGTCACATTTTTCTACAAAGTTTCGAACGTCGCTATCAAGACCTGGCCAAAAGTAGTATTTTTTAATATTATTAACCATACGATTAATACCTGCGTGGCCACTAGTGGGAAGTAAGTGAAAATCATTTAAAATTATTCTTTTTGTATCTTTGTCCGTTATTCTTTTAACTCCTTTTATTATACATATACGGGGACCGGTCCAATTGGAGTTATTTTTTATTTCCTTAGCTAGCCATGTAATAAATTTTTCATTAGTATTATTTTTTATAATAACTAATTCAATAACATTTACCTCCTTACATAAATGATTCAAGTCTCTCAACATTTCGTCTCGCGCCAATGTCGATCGAGTATCTTGATTTACATATAAGGTAGAATGTAACAGAACATAATATAAACTTCCCGATTTCGCAGTTATGTCTTTGTTTAATTTGTTTATTTTTTGTATTGACGTGAGTATTAACTCAGTACAATTCTTGGGATTTTAAGAATTTCTACAATATTTGGTTGATCAGGCCAAACACTCGTAGCATTCTCACTTTCTAACTCACCTTCTGGACTTTCCATTCTTTTACATTGTGCTCTAGTCATAACAGAAATCACTCCTTCGTTCATGCTTTTTAATTCATTCGATGAAATTACTACTCTTGACAGCGCATCGGCCGTGACATTCTCGCTTCCTTTTATATATTCAACATGAAAATCATACTCTTCTAGTCCTAACCGAAATTTTGTTAAGCGACTGGAAGGGTCAGTTAAATTAAATAAATAGACTAAAGGCCTATGGTCTGTTAAAATTTTGAAGTGCCGTGCGTACAAATATGGACGAAAATATCTTATTGACCAATAAATTGCTAACAGCTCTTTTTCAATAGTTGTATAATTTGTTTCTGCTTTATTTAAACCTCTACTAGCGTATGCGGTTGGTTTACCATTTTTATTTGCCAAAATTGCTGAAATAGCAATGTTAGACGCATCCGTTTGTAAAATAAATTCGTTACTATCGGAAAAATCTGGATATTCCAATACAGGGTGTTGCGTAAGCGCATTTTTTAGGGAATTAAAAGATTTTTCGCATTCATCCGTCCATTCGAATCTTGCATACTTCCTACACAATTTGTTTAAAGCTATTGCTTTTTCTGCGAAATGTGGTATAAATTTTCTGTAGTAATTAGCGAAGGCGACAAACCTTTTTACTTCGTTTGTATTTTTTGGAGTTGGATATTCTCTTAGTGCTCTGACTTTATCTGGATCTGGTAGAATACCTTTATCCGTAATTATACGACCTAGATAAAGAAGTTCTTTTTTCAAAAATTCACATTTTAATGGGTTTAATTTGAGATTGACTTTACGAAGTCTACTAAATACGTCTATAAGATTTTTATTGTGTTCGGCAAGATTTCTGCCAAAAACAATAAGATCGTCAAGGTAAACAAAACATTTTTCGTAATTCAGGCCTGACATGGCAACTGTCATTAACCTTGAAAAAGTACTGGGCTGGGACTGATTTTTAAGCCCATTGGCAATCTTGTCATTTGCCATTGACCACGGTCAGTGGTAAAAGCAGTATATTTTCTACTTTTTTCATCTAATTCTACCTGATAATATCCCTGGCTAAGGTCTAAATGGGAAAAGTACATTGCTCCCGAAAGAGAATCTAGAATATCGACAATATTTGGCAAAGGACATTTTTGATCTGCAAGTTTTTGATTTACTAGCCTATAATCTAATTTTTTGTTCTCCAGTAGCGTCCGTCTTTTTGGGGACAAGTAAAATTGGCGAAGACCATGCACTCTGCGCACTCTCAATTATACCGTTCTGATGCATCTTTGAAATATGTTTATTTATCTCCTCTTTTTGTGAAAATGGAAGTCTGTATGGTTTGACATAAACCGGTGTTGAATTTTCTTTTAAATGAATGGATTCTTTATAAAGCTTAGTAACTGTTAACTTATCATCTGGCATATGGAAAATATCTGAAAACTTTACACACGTATTCTCTATTGCCGTTCGTTCTTCCTCATTTAGATAAGTTAATTTTAATAGGTTTAATAATTTTTTCACACGATCAACTGATATATTCGAAGCAGAAAATTGACAGCATTCATACTCACTCAGCATTTCTGTTTTTGGAATACAATTGTTTAACGTAACTTCTTCCTCTCGAGTATTTAAAATTTTTACTGGAATTTTTCCATTTTTGGGTTTCGCTAACACACCAGCCATAAATACACCCGGGCATAATTCATTCGGCATTACCACACATTCCTCTGTGCTACCTGTACTTAATTAGTAAATAGTTTCACATCTTGGAGGAATTACTAAAGTGGTATTACCGTTAGAATATAAAGGTAAACTTATTTCATTTCCAAAATTTGCTAAAGGCAGCGTATTTTCTTCGTAATTTATAATTGCGTTATATTTTCTTAGAAAATTTTCACCAATAATACCATTATTTGAACATGTTAGCGAATTGAAAACATAAAATTTCTCTTCAAATGTGGTTACTCCCACTTTAAATTTTAAATACACATAACCTTCAGAATTTCAAATTCCGCCTATACCCTTAATTTTTATATTTTCCTTGTATAACTTTACGTTTGGGTTTAAAATTTCTGATTTAATTGCACATAAGGTTGCACCTGTGTCTATTAAGAAATTTATATTTTTATTATCTACTACAAATGTAACTGAATTAGAATAATTGTTTGAGAAAGTAAATATTTGTTTTTACTTATGCATTTTGTTTTAGGGACGAAAAAATTTTTCTGAACAGTTTTGTGTATCAGTTTTTATTTAATTTACTACCGGTCGCATGTTCTTGACTAGCGTTAACGGTTAATTCAGCCAAATGTACATTGTGTCTAATTTCACGCATACCTCTTCCATTACCATTTCCTCGAAAAACTGTACGTCCTCTAGGATTTCTAGAAAATTGCTGAAATCGTAGATTATTGTTGTTACGTTCGTAATGATTAGTTTGAAAATTATTGTTAAAGTGTTTGTTTGGATAGTTGTTGTAGTTTCGGTTACAATTTCTGTTTTGTGTAAAACCTCGTGCGAAGTTTCTACTGAAAGTTCCTCTATCCCTATTACTGGACATAGACATTACCTCTGAAAAATTTGTGTGCGATGCGACTTCTTCATCTTGTGCTTCCCGAATCGCGTCTTTTAAAAATGAAAAATTTCGTGCAGATATTATTGTACTTAACCTTGAATTTCTAAGACCTTCCGCAAATCTTTTAATGGCGGTTTTTTCGTTAATAGGTCTTAAAATGTTATAAGCTTCCGTATTACCGTTAGCCTGAGAAATCGTCAAATTAGCGAACAGATTTTCTACTGATTTTCCGAATTTCTCGATTGACTTATCTCCTTGCTTAGCTCGGAATCGTTTAGCTTGAAGAGCGGTGTCGTATTTTCTAGTAAGAAGGTGCGTTTTTATATCAACCAGTAAATCGTCAACGGAATTGTATCTGGTTTTTAATGGCAATTTAGCACTATTTGACAAGCGCGTTTTAAGAACAAAGTTTATTAAAAGGGTTTTACCGTCACTATTTAGCATTGAATTATAAAGATCTATTGCGTCGATTAGTTTGTTTGTAGTGTCCTCTGTGTCGTCCATTGTGGGCACCAGGCTCACGGCAACTTTTAAATCAAATGATGTCATTTTTGTGTCCGGTGTTTTGTCTTCTTTGGTTATCCGTAAAATGTCTTGGTAAGTTGTTTTAATTTTCTCCACTAATTGCTTTATTAAAAGAATTTCGTTATCGTCGAATTCCGAGTTTCTAATTTTTTGATTAATAACTACAATCTCCGAATCTACTTTCGAGGAGAAAGAATTTTTTGCTTCATTAAGTTTTGTTTGTAAAATCGGTTGTTTACGTCGCTCGTAATTTAATTTTACAATATATGTTCTAAGGGTAGTAAGTTCCTGATAAATTTTCTCTAGTTTAGCAAATTCCATAAATTAATTGTTATTTGGGTCAACATTTTACGCCTATATCGTTATCTAAGTATAAATTCTTTAATAAAATTATCATAATTATCATTTAACCCGAATACCTTGCTTAGTAACTAATATATTTCTACTTAAAAATTTATTTTCTTAACTAGAATAATTAAATGTCCATACAATTTTTTTTCCACTATTTATGCACCATTTTATACATTGGTTTTCTTCACACTTTTTAAGTTGTCCATTAAATATAATGCTAAAAAAAAACTGAAAATTTAAATTATATCTTCTTGCTCGGAAATACCATCACGGGATTTTCTAATTTCATTTTTATTTATCTCCCTTCTAATGTTTTTTCTGATACATTTTTTTGTAACGTTTCAGACCTGCATATACCAATATTCCAATTATTATCGCCAATATGATCATCAATAACCATTCGGACAGTGAAAATGATTTTATTCTTGCTGTAGCATCTCCACTTGCGGTTTGTGCAATTTTAACTTCTTCTTTTGATTGCGTGGACCCCATATTGTTTTATCCTGGCAGGATCGCCATGTAATAATTTTATGTTCGCTGGGTTATAGGAATTAGTCAAACTACATGTTGTTGCTATAAATCCCCAGTATATTCTATGTCCCAGTAGGTTACCACAATATCGACAAATCGGTGATTTGTCCAATCAGCAGAATATTGTTTAACAGTTGCTTGCTTACATTAGTAACCTACTTATTAGTCTTATTACTAAACAATATAATATTAGAATACACTATACAGGGTATTCCTACCATATTACAATTCTATTATTAAATATTATTGAAATTTTCTCCCAATGCATATTTTTATTATTATAGTGCCCTTTTACTTCTTGTTTATTAAAAATTATGGTTGTTTAGGTATAAAAATAAGTTATACTGGTACCAGCTTATGATTTCTTTCCTATTTGGACCCAGGTAGTACCTATTTTCGGTAGTACTTGAATTTATTGCGTTTCTACAAAATTTTGATAAGTTCAGAATTGAATTGGAATGAAAAATAATATATATATATATATATATATATATATATATATATATATATATATATATATATATATATATATATATATATATATATATATATATATATATATATATATATATATATATATATACAGGGTGATTCAAAAGTAAGCGGCATCCTTTCAGGGGCGTAATCCTTGCATAAAAATAAGGCAAAAAGTTTCTATTAATATGGGTCCGAAAATGCTTCCTGAATAGGACATCTTAAAGACGATTTTTTCTCTATAACTTTAAAACCCTTTACAATTAAATTTTGAAAATTGGTGTACAGTATACACATTTGATGGTAAATAAGATTCTAAATTCAATACTTTAAAATTTTATTCAGGGGCGTCACATGCGGGGGAGGGTGAGGGTAAAAACATCCCTTTTTCTTTTACTCTTTAGGTTGTTATGCTTTTGTTTGGAAATTATAAAGTTCTAGAGTTTTTTACGTAAAAAAGGTACTCTTAGGTCAATTCCATAGAGCGTACCATTTACGAGAAAATCGACTTTGAAAATTTTCTGATGCATATGTTTATTGATGAAAATTAATCTGCATTACCATAGAAAAAAAAACACATTTTTTTACTAACATTTTATTTAGCAATTTAGAGAAAATGTTCAAAATTATTACCATTAGCGTCACGACAAGCTAAATTAACCACTGAACTTCGTTTTGAATGCGTATCTAGTAATTTTATTATCAATAAACGTACTACCAGAAAGTTTTCAAAGTCGATTTTCTCGTAAATGGTACGCTCTATCGAATTGAAGTAAGAGTACCTTTTTTACGTAAAAAACTCTAGAATTTTACAATTTCCAAACAAAATCACATTAACCTAAAGAGTAAAAGAAAAAGGGATGTTTTTACCCTCACCCTCCCCCGCATGTGACGCCCCTGAATAAGATTTTAAAATTTTGAATTTAGAATCTTATTTACCATCAAATGTTTATACAGTACACCAATTTTCAAAATTTAATTGTAAAGGGTTTTAAAGTTATAGAGAAAAAATCGCCTTTAAGGTGTCCTATTCAAAGGGGCGTAGCTCCCTTAGGAAGTCTTTTCGGAGTCATATTAATAGGAACTTTTTGCCTTATTTTTATGCAAGGATTACGCCCCCGCAAGGATGCTGCTTACTTTTGAATCACCCTGTATATATATATATATATATATATATATATATATATATATATATATATATAATATATATATATATATATAATATATATATATATATATATATATATATAAATATATAAGTTATATGTCAGTCACCTTCACATTCCACAGGTCAAGCACACCCGACAACAGTCGATTCAGCAGAATCAGCAAGATTGCATTATAGCGTATACGTTGAATGAAACTTTATTTTAATTGTTAATAATTTTAGTCTTGAATTAGAATCGAATTGTAACAGTCGAATTTTTCAGTAATAAAAAATTGTTTTTAAAAAAGGACTTTACAGAAAATAAAACTTAAGTGGCGCAGTCGGTAGGATGTTCTATATAACGGCATTAACGCATATAATACCGGTTTGTTTCAACAATTTATAGAACACCTGTTTTTAAAAATTCGTGAGTGACAAAAAGTCAAAAAATCGCGAGTTCCAATCCCCAGATCTTAAAATCCAGTTAAGTGAATTGAGTAGCTTAACGAGAAGCCCCGAGGGAATATCGACGGCAACTCATCGCAGTGACGTGAAAACTTCAAGTGAATATTGAAAGGCGTTACATGGAGAAGATACTGGTTTTTCTGTAAGTATCTATGTCATATAGAGGTCCTTTAAAAATATATAATTCTGAAAGTTCAGACTCAGGGACAAATTCTGATTCAGACTCATCAATCACCAATATTTCAACCTTGTCATCGCACAAGATCTCCCTAAATTTTAATTGTAACTGTTATACAAATTTTAATAATACAAAAATGGCTTTACCACAATTAAAACAAGAATATTTGGGCATGGTTCCAGAATTTCATGGCGAAACTGAACTACTCCCAAGATTCTTAAGTGTAGGAGAAAAATTGGTTAATAAATTCTACAACACAGTAGATCTCAATGACTTTCAGAATGAATATCTGATGTCTAGTCTTTTAGCAAAAATTAAAGGCGAAGCTGCTGTGAATATATCTTCTTGTATAATTAATAATTGGCACGATTTAAAAACTGCACTTCTCAATGCTTACGCAGACAAACGTGACATTTACACCTTGAATATCGAGATGACAGAGATGAAACAAGAAAATGAGTCACCATTTGATTTTTACAATAGATTACAACAAATTCTAAATGTACAAATTTCATATATTGCTACACACAGTGGAGCAAATGAAGCTCAAATCTTGTCTCAGTACTGTCGAAATTTAGCTTTAAGGGTATTATTAAGAGGGTTAAAAGACCCAATAGGTTCCTTAATGCGTACTAAAAATCCCCCGGATTTAAATACCGCTCTTAGTATGTTAACAAATGACTTTCAACTTGAATCGGCGCAGCATAAAAAATTTAAAAATATACAAAAACCTATGACTAAACCAAAGTTTCCAAACTTCCAAAATAAACCAAAATTACACCGCCTTTACAGTTAACAAATTTTCCGCATAATTCACAATTTTTACAAAGGCAAAACCAACCCCAATTTAGTGGAAATCCTGGGCCTAGACCAAATGTTTTTAGGCCTAATCAAAATAAAAACTTCTCAAATCCAACACCTATGAGTACCTCGACAAGAAATACTTTTAGACCACCATTTAATAATAGCCAAAATCAAAGTTTTAATAATCACCCCAATTCGCAATTTAAAAATAAATTAAATTATATAGTAGAGGAATTATATAATATTGACGATCAAAATCATATTGACGACTCCACTGAATGTGAAGAGCAAAATCAATATGAGATTGATAGCCAAGAATCCCAACCATACATCGAACATCCTGTAGATTATGACAATAACGAGTTTTTTCGGGCAGAAGCCTCGGATTACCCAATTTCCATTTAATGAATCTCACTAATAATGAAAGTAAACTTCCCTACATTATTTTTCCCGAATTTAATTTAAAAATCTTAATTGATACAGGAAGTACCAGATCTTTTGTGAAACCCAAATTGCCGAAAAATATTTTAAAAAATCCATAAAAAATGACCCTTTTCAAATTTCTACAGCTCACGGTACCACGGTAGAAAAATTTAGTACCATGATACCTTGTTCAGACATTTTTAAGGTAAATAACAAACCATTAAAATTTTATATTTTTAATTTCCACGATTATTTCGATTGTTTACTAGGAATGGATAATCTAACATTACTTGGCGCTATTGTAAATTTGCATAAAAATATTATAAGTACTACAAAAGCAGAAGTAGAACTATTTTATCATAGCATATCGCATAACAATACAAACTGTATAGTGTTACAACCGAGATGCGAACAAGTTGTAAGAGTTAATGTTAAAAATATACAAAACGGCGATGTTATTATTCCTTATTTAAAATTTGATGATCTAGAAATACCGGAGTGCCTTGCAAAGGTCGAAAATTATCACACATTTTGTCCAGTTCTTAATTTATCGGAATTAGAAAAAACTGTTGATTTTTCAGAACCTATAGAAGTGATTGATTTTGATAATTACGAGGCGCAGCCAAAAAATTGTCAAAATTTTAATCATTTAAAATTCGAAAAATATAAATTTGATATTCTAAAGTTAGGCATGAACATATGAACCCGGAGGAACGCGAAGCAATTTTAGGGTTATTAAAAGAATATTCGGACATATTTTTCATCGAAGGAAACCAACTGACATTTACTAGTAAAATTAAGCATAGCATTAAGACTACGGACGAAATACCGGTTTACACAAAGTCTTATCGGTACCCAGAAGTTCATAAAAAAGAGGTACAACGTCAAATTCAAGATATGCTGGACCAAAATATTATAAGACCGTCGCATTCGGCGTGGTCTTCCCCGATTTGGATAGTTCCTAAGAAACTTGATGCCTCAGGCAAAAAGAAGTGGAGGGTAGTGATTGACTTCAGAAAATTGAACGAAAAATCGTTAGGGGATGTCTACCCTCTGCCTAACATTACAGATTTGCTCGATAAGTTAGGCCGCTGTCAGTATTTCACCACTCTCGACCTAGCCTCGGGTTTCCATCAAATAGAAATGGCAGAAGAAGACATACAAAAAACCGCTTTTAATACCGAAAGCGGGCATTACGAGTTTCTTCGAATGCCTTTTGGGTTAAAAAACGCGCCTGCCACGTTTCAAAGGGTTATGGATAATATTTTAAGAGGACATCAAAATGAAATTTGCGCTGTGTATCTTGACGATATCATCATTTTTAGCACTAGTTTACAAGAACACGTCTCTCGACTTAGGCAAGTTCTTGACCGACTAAGACAAGCTAACTTTAAAATTCAGTTAGATAAGTCAGAATTTCTTAGGAAAGAAGTGGCTTATCTAGGTCATATAGTAACACCTAATGGCGTAAAACCGAACCCTGAAAAAATTAAGGCCATTCAAAATTATCCTATACCATCAACAACAAAAGCTATTAAAGGATTTTTAGGACTACTTGGTTATTACCGAAAATTTATTCGAGATTTCGCGAAAATAACCAAACCTTTAACAAAATGTCTAAAAAAAGACGCAATCATTAATGTTAAAGACCCCGATTATATAAAATGTTTGAAATGTGTAAAAATTTACTGACAAACGAACCGATTTTGCAATATCCTAATTTTCGGAGACATTTAACTTAACGACCGACGCCAGTAACTACGCCCTTGGCGCCGTGCTATCGCAAGGAAAAATCGGCTCAGATTTACCTATTGCTTACGCCAGTCGCACACTAAACGAATCAGAAATTAACTATTCTACAATCGAAAAAGAGTTATTAGCTATAGTTTGGGGCCGTCAAATATTTTAGGCCATGTCTATTCGGCAGAAAATTTAAAATCATAACGGATCACAAGCCTCTCGAATGGCTTTTTTCTTTGAAGGAACCAAACTCAAAATTAATTAGATGGCGTTTGAAGCTAGAGGAATACGATTACGACATAGTGTATAAAAAAAGGCGTTTTAAACAAAAATGCCGACGCACTCTCGCGTATAGAGTTAAACGCAAACGAAACGACGACAGGACCGGACTCCATTTTTAAACTTAGCGAATACGTAGATAAAATAAATCAAAACTTAGGTCAAGAGCAAAACGAAAATCAATCAGTTATAGTTGAGACAGGCGATCTCGATAACGCAGAAAACGCAATCGAGGACATTGACCAAACTGTACATTCTAACCTAGAAAATCCAATTATAGGCATACCTATAATTGATTGCCCCGTAAATTTTGGGAAAAACCAAATTATAATTTCTGAAGTAAATTTTGCTCCTGCAGAACCAAGTAGAGTCACCCCAACGGCCGTAAAGCCATTTCAAATTTTACACATAGACAGCATCACTTTAGAGGATTGTAAATTTCTAACAATAATTGATTCCTTCTCTAAGTATGCACAAGCATATAAACTTATCTCTTCCCAAGGTATTGAAGTAGCAAACAGCCTTGTTAAATATTTCACCCACCATTGCATTCCTGAACAGATCATTTCAGATAACGGCCTTGAGATACAGAATTCTGTTGTGCGTGAACTCTTGTCAACGCATAAAATTAAAATTCATTTTATAAGCTCGCAACACCCCGAGTCAAATGGGCTCATAGAACGTTTTCACTCTACCCTCGTAGAGCACATAAGGTTGCTTAACAACCAAAATGAGTACAAAAAAGAACCCATAGAAATAAAAGTAAATTACGCACTTCTAGCCTATAATAACACTATTCATTCAGTCACAAATCTAAAACCTTACGAAATCGTAACAGACCATTTTGGCACCGAATCCCTCTTTAATTTAGATATTGACAAACAACTTGTAAATAATTATGTTTTAAATCATCGCGACAAAGTAAAAATTCTTTACCAAAAACTTAACGAAGACATTCAAAAGAAAAAAGAATGCGTCATAAATAAAGCCAACGAAAATAGGGAAAAACTACCGGAAATCCCCGACACTGTTTTTGTTAAAAACAAACAAAAGCAAAGTAAAACCCTTAACAAATACAAAAACGAAAAAATTAGATCTATCGACAAAAATTTAAAAACCGCGAAAATAAAAACTACACACGGTAATACTACAGAGAAAATTCACATTTCTAATGTCAAAAGACCCAAAAAGAAAACGTATAACTTTGAAAATATTTCAGGTTCCTCACGGTCGGACAAGGAATAGAAATAAGAAACATTACAAGAAATCTAGGTGTCCTGCCAATAAATTTGGGCCCTGCCAAACTACAACGCACGGAACACACTTTTGTTCATTATTTTAATTTAGAGCCTCTATTTAACGAGTTTAGCAATTTAAATATGCAATTTAGCAATCTTAAGTCTTATCTTGTAAATAATACAGTTTATAGTAAAGAATTAGAAAATTATTATAAAATGACAAGTTTTAGCCAAAAAAGTATTTTAGAAAAAATAGAAAATATTCGCTTTCATAAAAATAATCGCACAGAACGAGGGTTAATAAATGCTTTAAGTTACGTAATTAAAGGTGTAACTGGTAATTTAGATGCTAGCGATGGTGAAAAAATCTATAAGATTTTAAATCATCTACAAAGCAATGAGAAAAGCATTGAAAATCAATTAAAAATGCAATACTCCTTAAACAGCCAAATTGTACAAAATTTTAACGAAACCGTTAAAAATATTATGCATAATGAGTATATTCTAAGGTCAAGAATAATGCAGCTGGGTCAAATTGTTAAAGACGGCGCTACACATCAAGATATGCTTTTTGCAAAAGATTTATTTAACCAACTAATTATTTTATATAATTCAATTTTAAATACGTTGCAAGATATAGAAAATTCGGTAACTTTTTGCAAACTAAATACCATGCACCCCAGTATAATTAAATCCAAAGATTTGTTTTATGAATTACAAAGAATATTCTCACATTATAAAAACCAATTTCCATTCGAACTTAAATATGAAAATATATTAGATTTTGAAAATATTATAAAAATTAATTGTAAAATCGATTTAAATAAAATTACTTATTTTTTATCTTTGCCTATAGACTACGAAACAAATTTTGATCTTTACTATTTCTTATCGATCCCTTCTAAGTATGAGTCAGAATTTGTCACTATTATCCCTAATAGTAAATATTTTTTAAAATCAAAAAATGATGACGTAATTAAACTCTAAATGACATATGTACCCAAGGTAAACCTTATCAGTGCCCAAGTATCCTACAGTCTAATTTTAACACGTCCTGCGAAGAAGACATCTTACTTCAACAAAGCACCAGCAGATGCCGCTTCAGCAAACTTCAGATTTCAGAAAATCATATGGAGATCATCCCGGACCTTAATCAATTTTTGGCCGTCTTCCCAAAAGAAGAAAAGCTTGAAATTTACTGCAAAAACCAAATGGAAATAAAAGAACTAATAGGAATATATCTTATAAAACAAAATTATTGTAAGATAATATTCCGCAAACAAGAACTAGTTTTTCAAGAAATTAGTCATGGAAGGCCAATGGTTATAAATACACCAAAATTCCATTTTTCACCCGAAAACCAACCCAAATTCAATATTGAATTGGAAAAATTACGTTTTGACGTGCCGCCCATGAACCCTGTAATGCCTATAGAAAAATACACCCAAAACTACTATGTGCCCAGCTTATGGACCATTACACTTTATATTGCCGTCGCTATTGCAGTCACCTATTTGTGGCTTAAGAAAACCAAAATATGGAAAAAGACTCCGACAACAGCTACACCAGAAGAAAATCAAGGGGTAGATATGCCTCTTCAACCCCGATGCCCAAGAATCAACCTTCCAGGGGATGCTTCTTTCTGAGGATGGAGGAGTTATATGTCAGTCACCTTCACATTCCACAGGTCAAGCACACCCGACAACAGTCGATTCAGCAGAATCAGCAAGATTGCATTGTAGCGTATACGTTGAATGAACTTTATTTTAATTGTTAATAATTTTAGTCTTGAATTAGAATCGAATTGTAACAGTCGAATTTTTCAGTAATAAAAAATTGTTTTTAAAAAAGGACTTTACAGAAAATAAAACTTAAGTTATATATATATATATATATATATATATATATATATATATATATATATATATATATATATATATATATATATATATATATAATATAATAAATGTAAATGCGAAGATTTACTTCTTCGCTAGTGCAGCGAAAAGGCCGTGAATGAAAAATAAAAATAATAATGAGGACTATCTTTGATTCTGGTCTGGGTGACCTCCTGCTATCGATTTCTGGGCCCTTACCCATCAGCGGGCAGGCTTACACCCAGGGTGGCTGAAGAACAGACCACGATTTGAACCAGAATCAAAGACAGTCCTTATATCCAAAATGATCGGAAAGGATGGGTAAGATGTAGTGGCTCGCGCCAACTAGTTCACCCAGTGTTGCTTCAAAAATGTTTGGCTGCTAACACAATAATACTCGAAAGTATGTCGAATGTCGATTTTCTCGACGT
The DNA here is from genome assembly GCA_963971165.1 of Philopedon plagiatum. NCBI lineage: Eukaryota > Metazoa > Arthropoda > Insecta > Coleoptera > Curculionidae > Philopedon > Philopedon plagiatum. The sequence continues at coordinate 55,643,629 of OZ020190.1, forward strand.
CGACGGTACAAATGCACCATTGTACAACAATAGTAGAAAAATGGAAGATTTCTTGGCCTATAGGTAATAATATAATAAATGTAAATGCGAAGATTTACTTCTTCGCTAGTGCAGCGAAAAGGCCGTGAATGAAAAATAAAAATAATGAGGACTATCTTTGATTCTGGTCTGGGTGACCTCCTGCTATCGATTTCTGGGCCCTTACCCATCAGCGGGCAGGCTTACACCCAGGGTGGCTGAAGAACAGACCACGATTTGAACCAGAATTATATATCATTATTTTTATTTTTCATTCACGGCCTTTTCGCTGCACTAGCGAAGAAGTAAATCTTCGCATTTACATTTATTATATTATTACCTATAGGCCAAGAAATCTTCCATTTTTCTACTATTGTTGTACAATGGTGCATTTGTACCGTCGACGTCGAGAAAATCGACATTCGACATACTTTCGAGTATTATTGTGTTAGCAGCCAAACATTTTTGGAGCAACACTGGGTGGACTAGTTGGCGCGAGCCACTACATCTTACCCATCCTTTCCGATCATTTTGGATATAAGGACTGTCTTTGATTCTGGTTCAAATCGTGGTCTGTTCTTCAGCCACCCTGGTGTAAGCCTGCCCGCTGATGGGTAAGGGCCCAGAAATCGATAGCAGGAGGTCACCCAGACCAGAATCAAAGATAGTCCTCATTATTTTTATTTTTCATTCACGGCCTTTTCGCTGCACTAGCGAAGAAGTAAATCTTCGCATTTACATTTATTATATTATTACCTATAGGCCAAGAAATCTTCCATTTTTCTACTATTGTTGTACAATGGTACATTTGTACCGTCGACGTCGAGAAAATCGACATTCGACATACTTTCGAGTATTATTGTGTTAGCAGCCAAACATTTTTGGAGCAACACTGGGTGAACTAGTTGGCGCGAGCCACTACATCTTACCCATCCTTTCCGATCATTTTGGATATAAGGACTGTCTTTGATTCTGGTTCAAATCGTGGTCTGTTCTTCAGCCACCCTGGGTGTAAGCCTGCCCGCTGATGGGTAAGGGCCCAGAAATCGATAGCAGGAGGTCACCCACACCAGAATCAAAGATAGTCCTCATTATTTTTATTTTTCATTCACGGCCTTTTCGCTGCACTAGCGAAGAAGTAAATCTTCGCATTTACATTTATTATATTATTACCTATAGGCCAAGAAATCTTCCATTTTTCTACTATTGTTGTACAATGGTGCATTTGTACCGTCGACGTCGAGAAAATCGACATTCGACATACTTTCGAGTATTATTGTGTTAGCAGCCAAACATTTTTGGAGCAACACTGGGTGAACTAGTTGGCGCGAGCCACTACATCTTACCCATCCTTTCCGATCATTTTGGATATAAGGACTGTCTTTGATTCTGGTTCAAATCGTGGTCTGTTCTTCAGCCACCCTGGGTGTAAGCCTGCCCGCTGATGGGTAAGGGCCCAGAAATCGATAGCAGGAGGTCACCCAGACCAGAATCAAAGATAGTCCTCATTATTTTTATTTTTCATTCACGGCCTTTTCGCTGCACTAGCGAAGAAGTAAATCTTCGCATTTACATTTATTATATTATTACCTATAGGCCAAGAAATCTTCCATTTTTCTATATATATATATATATATATATATATATATATATATATATATATATATATATATATATATATATATATATATATATATATATATATATATATATATATATTTACTTCCTAGGACAAACGTAAAAAACGGTAAGGTTGGCAACATCGGAGAGCCGCTCGCGAGACTCACAATAATAAAGGGATGTATGTTTCAAGGACCGGTCATCTCCTCATACTGATTTGGGCACGCAAAAGTCGTGCAGCGTTGTCAAATCATTTAACAACAGCTGTTCTATCTTAAGAATACAGAACAATAGTAGGGCACGCTTCTGACGCTTAGGTTGCTCAAAATGGGCGGGCACTAAGCGAGAAGAGAATAGATGCGGACTTTGTAAGGTATGACGCTCCTGTACCATTCAACTTTGAAAACATCTATAGTTCATACAAAATAAAAACCGATGCACGTCACCGATGACGCTATTAAATGAGCGCAGTCATACCACCGCATAATGATTATAAAACGAAAACTCTAATGGAGTGTTTTATTGAATTTTAAATTTCGCGCCTGATATTCGTTGTTAGGCAGTTGGCAGCATATGCGACATTGCCGCGTTGCTCCGTTTAATTTCTTGACATTTCTAGTGTGTTGACAGCTGTCGTTGACAGTTTATCGGAGCTTCACATTGGTTTTATTAGTTTTGTGTCTTTTTGGAGCTTTAAACTTTTATCTTGCGTTTAAAAACTGTTCTTTTAGAACAATCATAGTGTTATAGTTGTCAGAGTCCTGTTTGCGAAATGCCGAAGCAGTTAAACAGCCGTTGCCAACAGTTAGTAGCATCTGTGATACGCTATTTTGAATAAGAACGAGACAAATGGCACATTGCTACCCTGAACTGTTAGAGAGGTAATTTTAATATTATACCTATATAATGATAAAAAATTTAGGAAAAATTACCGTCAACTATATTGTTTTAGCGTGTAGCAGCAGCCCTAAACTTGAATGTTTCTACTGATCTCATATCAAAGAAAAAGAAGAAGCTGTGTACAAATTTGTTTTCTTAGATGAAACCTGGATTTTTCACAATGGTACCATAGATCATTCATGGCAAGATATTAATAAGAAAGTGTAAAAACTACTAAAGTTGATGGTAAAAGGTTAGTTATGCAAATGTATTTCAATATTTTCAATATTTCAATATCTTTATTTATGTCAATACACAAAAATAGTGTTCATACAAGTCATAGATGAAATGTAGTATAGTAGTAGTGAAAATATAGTCTAGTATGAAAATGTATTTAATCAGAATTATTTCAGATACATCGTACTTTATGCTGGCAATGAAGATGGATTTATCGAGGGTGTAGAGTAGGGTGGGCCGAAATAGGCATTTTTTATAAAAAAATTAAAATAAAAGTGGCAGTACCAATCAAAAGTTGCGTTTTACCGTGTATATCATCTGTAAATTTTTTCAAAATTTTAAAAATACATTTTCAGCCCTCTACCACCCCCTAAAGGGGCAAAATTTTTTTATCGAAAAATTGGTTTACAATACCTGCCAAACGTTTCCTTTCACTTTACATGGTTATCCTATTTTTTTTTCAGATTTTTAAAGTGACATCTCTAACCCTCTACCAACCCTTTAACACTGTGATTAATTTAAATTTAATATTACGTTAAAATTTTACGATGTTTCAAAAAGTATGTTGTAGATAAACGTTACACATTTGCAGCTAAGAAAAACATTTATTAAAAAACATTAATAGATCATTCTTAAAGTAAGATAAGTCATAAATCAGAACACTATTTCACTATTTAGTTACTGTATAGGTGAAATATTAACTAAACTTTGAACTGTCTTTATTTTCAAAAGTTGGAATAATTTCTTTTGAGATTATTCTTGATCGAATAAAACCATCTCTTGATTCTGGACCAATAACCAAAGAAGATGAGTCCGTAACCAATTTGAAGCATCTCTCCACGGATTGAGTGTGGCACGGAAATTTAGGGAAATGAAATTCGGGAGTTTCGGCATTAATTATAAAAAGTTTTAAGGCGTCATCAGTAATGTCACTTAAAACGGGTGGCGAGATTACATCGCAGTCGTTCCAGTGAATTAACTCAAAATAGTCCATTGCACTGAAATTTAATTTTGGTATTACAAAGTTTCTTGGCAGGTTCCTCTAGCTTTTAAAATTCTTCTTAAAGATAGTTCGCGGACCCACCGACGCCTATCTGTCAACATACACAACAGGATATTTTCGGGGTGAATAAAGTACGCATTTCTTTGAATACTGCATCTAAAATACTTTTTAGATCCTCCCTTAGGTAACGTGACAGTTGAATGGTTTTAAAAACGTGCAAACTACCGTGTGTTGAACTGGAATTAAGTTTAATGTGAAACCACATTAAACTTAATTATTAAACACGAATAAACTCGACAAGATCGCTAAGGTTTGACGTTGGATTTCCGTTCCAGCATAGAGGCGGAGTACTCGATTTGCCATTGTGAGCTATCTTGAATGTACTAACTTCCCAGGATTACGACTTGCTAAATTTAAACTAAAATTGCCACTTGATATTGCGTTACAAATGTCATATAGATACGATTGGTCAGAACTAAATTCGCTAGTCCCTACTGTGATTTCTGGCAACTCACATTTAATTTTGGTAAAGTTTACAGTTGGGAGATATTCGCATTTTTCTAAAGATTTCCAATATCTCCAGAGAATTGACGAGGTCCCACTGTACTACCATCTAAATACTGAAATACATATTTCAAAGGCAACTCGTTAGCATGTAACTGACAAATAAACCATTGTAAAGGATGTTTTAATTCAGTCTCAATATACCTAATTACACCATTTTTATAACCGGTATTCACAACAGTACCGTCGCAACCTATTGCTAACAAACTCTCCAGTCCAATACTGCAGGACCAAACCGTTCCTGCAGTTGGAGTAACATGACCAATATAAAGAGAATCTGGTTCTTTAATAAGCGATATATGTTCTTCTACAACAGTTCTTTTATATACCTAATATCTTGTTTTTCTTTTCTTGCACTAAGGCTCTGTCCTTTCTCCCATCAAAGTAAATACTTTTGATTGTTGCTTGAAGCTTATGTGACAAACTACCTCGTAAATATGTTAGAACTTGTAGTAAAGAGTGGTTTAAACAAGTCCAGACTTTAATTTTTACGCTGGTTGTTTTAAACGTTACTTTATGAGAATTTTTTAAAAGATGTATTATGTTTGCAAATTACGATTTTGCTATAAGGGCGGGGTAAAGGGCTAATAGAGGGCTTTTATATTATATCTGAAAAAAGAAAATAATAAAATACAATAAAAATCAGATTTTGATAATTTTAAATTTTTAATTTTCTTTTAACCCCTTAAGGGGGCGGTAGAGGGCTCAAGAAGTATTCTAAAAATTTTGAAAAAAATTCTTGTTACTTTTTATCCTAAAACGCAACTTTTAATGGGTATAGCAAATTCATATTCCAACTTTAATTTTTTCGGCCGACCCTAGTGTAGAGCTTATATTTTCCTCAAAAACCCAACTTGCGGATTACCATGGTGAAATGAACCAACAAAATTTCATGAAATGGTTTGAAAATCAATTATTAAAGAAATTGACTGAACCGTCTTTAATTATTATTGCCAATGCCCCTTATCATAGCATGTTATTAACCAAAATACCAAACGGCTCATGGACAAAGCTGCCATTCAAGACTGGTTATCAAATAATAACATAGAATTTGCAGCCCCGATGCTTAAAAGCGAGCTTTTAAGAACTGTAGGACAGTAAGTATCACATACAATTTATTATGTTAACATATTTGCTAACTAGATATTTTTTAGAAATAAACCAGCACGAAGATATTTAGTAAATAACTTAGCAGAACAATATGGACACTGAGTTTTACGTCTCCACCCATACCATTGCATTTTTAGGTTGAAATATTTACTTTAGGAAAGTACCTTATGTAGCGGCTCTTGTTACGGCCATAGAACTAAGAAAGTTTTAGCCCTAATACAATGCATGTACATAGTTAGATTTAGGGGGCTCGGAGACATGACGTTACAAAAACAAGACTTTCCTTGATAAAAGTAAATTCCAACAACTGACAAAGACTAAGAAAGCAAAATTTGCCCACCATGCAAAATCTCAGTTTTGGGTAGTCACGACTACCCAAATTTAAAAAAATTGCTGGACATGCCCGTGCCAGCTTTCTCACTTCATAGAAGGTCTCCGGGACACTCCGGGCTTTGTCCCATCCTGGAGACACCTTCTGGAAAAGCATTCTTTTTTGAATTTTAAATATTATCGTCACCTCTTCCTTGGTGGATCGCTAGCAATTTCTGGCTAGCGGGGTAACAAGGTGGTGGGTCCACCCATGACAAAGACAGACGCGCTGTCTGTCTTTTGTCCAATCGGTACCTAGCGTACCAGGCATCCCTGACGAGACAATTGTGCGACAGTACAAAGAACTGCACTACAATATTTGTACATGTGTTAGGAAGGTGGTAGAGGATTTCTTCGTCGACCGAGGTGGTACCACCCCACACATCCTCTTAAAGGGCTGGTGAAGTCCGTACGGATGTTTCCACCTCTGGATGTGTGAGTGGGATTTCCCCAGTACACCCACGGTACATAGTACTTAGACTTCGGTCTTGTCAGAACATAAAAAAAAACTGAATGGTGCTTGTGAAAAAGTTTTTTATTCTTTAATATATTTTAAAAAATTAATAAAATTCAGTGTACTTTTTTCCTACCATTTTTTTCTCCCATTAAAAGATATCTTTTCTTAAGCTGGCCATAGACACAGAGAGGTGTATGAGTGCATCAAAGCGCTTGCATCAACGCCCGTGTATGGTATGAATGTGGCACGCACGATAAAAAAAGTTTGTCATTTCATACTTACACACGGGCATTGATGAACGTGCGTTGATGCACGCCTACATGTCCTTGCGTCTGTGACCAGTTTTACATATCATTTTTCGTACTCTTTTTTGTGCTTGCATATTTATACACTAGGTAATCAATGTCTTTTACAACGATATACACTTTTTAAATTATTCTACATCTTTTTAATGTTAAAAGATAAGTCATTTAACAAAAAATAAAAATAATTCAAAAAAAATTCGTCCATGTGCTAGGTAAATTATTTCTCAATATTCGATAAATTTATAACAATCTGGCAACAGTGTCCTCTAAAACTTAAACACGTGTTTGATGACGTGCATCGGTTTTTAATTTGTACGAACTATAAGTAGTTTTTAGCCCACGTTCCTAGACCTTTTTCGTATACAGACTTATAGACGAATGTGAGATAAATCTTTCCGACTGTCTTTGTTTCAAAGTGTTCCTCCAAGCAACTTAAAAATCCTTTAAAACTGTCAAGTTGGCCGAAAGTTTTTCAGGGCCCTTTTGGTGGCGCACAACTTAGGTCTTGTTTGGAAGATGGAAATAGTTTTGCCCAGAGACTTACAAGCTACACTTAAAACCAAAGATTCCGGCATCTCCACCGTCATCACTGAAATGATAATGACCAGTTAAAACTTTTCTCACTAAAAGATATGAATGAAGTCTACTTGTCAGGGGTATATATAATATGCAAAAATTGAGAATCAATTCTCTAACCACCTGAAAATTCCTTATACAATAAGGATTTCAACAAATAATGGTAAATCAGCTATTCTCCGGGCTATATGCCCCTCCGAGCGCTGAATTACATGCCAAAATTTGCCGTATTTTCTTCTAACACAGTTAGAAAAGAAAATACTACTGTTTCGAATGCAAGAAACTACCAGGAAGAAGGAAGCTTTTTCTTTAGTTAGAATGTCGTCACCTGCAGACCGGTTTCGAACTCGTTGGTTCTCATCAGTACAGGATAGACGAACATACCAATCTTCCGAAAAAGTAATCCCTTAAAGCTACAATGTCGTACTGCATAAGCAGTGAGACATAGGCAGCGCCATCCATTAGCAGTTTCAAGCAGTCAGAGTAGAGTTTACCGTAAGGTAAAATTTTTAAAAGATATGAATGAAGTCTACTTGTCAGGGGTATATATAATATGCAAAAATTGAGAATCAATTCTCTAACCACCTGAAAATTCCTTATACAATAAGGATTTCAACAAATAATGGTAAAACAGCTATTCTTCGGGCTATATGCCCCTCCGAGCGCTGAATTACATGCCAAAATTTGCCGTATTTTCTTCTAACACAGTTAGAAAAGAAAATACTACTGTTTCGAATGCAAGAAACTACCAGGAAGAAGGAAGGATTCTCATTTTTTGCATATTATATATACCCCTGACAAGTAGACTTCATTCATATCTTTTAAAAATTTTACCTTACGGTAAACTCTACTCTGACTGCTTGAAACTGCTAATGGATGGCGCTGCCTATGTCTCACTTCTTATGCAGTACGACATTGTAGCTTTAAGGGATTACTTTTTCGGAAGATTGGTATGTTCGTCTATCCTGTACTGATGAGAACCAACGAGTTCGAAACCGGTCTGCAGGTGACGACATTCTAACTAAAGAAAAAGCTTCCTTCTGTTCTTCCTGGTAGTTTCTTGCATTCGAAACAGTAGTATTTTCTTTTCTAACGGTGTTAGAAGAAAATACGGCAAATTTTGGCATGTAGGTAATTCAGCGCTCGGAGGGGCATATAGCCCGGAGAATGGCTGTTTTACCATTATTTGTTGAAATCCTTATTGTATAAGGAATTTTCAGGTGGTTAGAGAATTGATTCTCAACTCTTCTCTTTAGCTTTTGTGTTTGGGTGACTTTGAAGTCCCACAGCAGGGCCTTCTTCTGTATACAAAAATGCAATGGAAGGAGGTCCAATATCGACGAAATAGCTCAGGTTTCTATCCTGTAATTCTCAGACTAATTTTATGTTACGTAACAAACTAAAACCCCTACTACGGATCTGTTCCCTTGCTCTTGGATGTTTGGTCGTGATGCCATCCCGTGAGGTGCTGACCAAATGGCCCGCAAACGAACTACGCCAAAAAAGAAAAAAGATGTCAGTAAAGCAAGAGAAAGGGAGACGAAAAACCGCAAAAAGAGGAACTTCTTCGAGGCAAGATGCGGGATTAAGAAGTAAAAGTGTCATGCTTTAAAATATTTAGAATATTATTATTATTTAGCTCACGTGTAAACTTAAGAAGGCACTACACTTGAAGCTTAATTATGTATAACTCATAACTTTAATCTAATCATGAAATAAAAGCGAAAAACTTAATGTTCGCGCTTTATTCCAAGACAACGTCGTTACAATGGCGCTCCAACTTGTGGCATGATGAAGCTGGAATTTTCCAAAGTCCGAAGCTAAGTACCTAGGTCTAAGTTTGAACTTTTATATATAAAATAGTGTCTGACAACTTGCCTTAAACTCCTTAGAGCCAGTATATGTACCTATTATTTGTAAAATTTGAATTGTTGAATGTTTTGGATTTTTATCTTCGACACTGTAAAGACAGTTCGATAGACGAAACAAACATTGTATATTTTGCTTCGATATAAAGTGAGACACTGTTTTACAGTTCCTGCTTTACATAGAAGTAGCTAATTCGTAATTACACTGTTTTGGTCTTATCCTTCGACACTGTGTAGATAGTTCGACAGCCAAAATAGATATTTTATAATTGTGCTCTAGTTTTACATTATTGATGTTCTACACGTAAAGCTAGTTGTTGCTTATCCTAAAGTATCTAAGTTATAAGCAGTGATCAATTGGTTTCTAATTTGTTACACTGAAAGACATTAAGTATTCGGTTTTCTACACAGAAAAGTAATTTTAGTGTTACAGTGTTGTGCCAGACTTTTGTTTTAGGTACTCGAAGAAACTTATATTCTCATAGACTTAATCGCGTTTTGGACATTCTTGGCTGAACTGAGTAGGTCAAGGCTCGTTTACATTGAGGGCCGGTTGTACAACTAGAGTTTAAACTAAGTTCAGCGTTGATCTAAGGTTAAATCATTTTTGGCCGTTGTGGAACTAGAAGTTAAAAATTGAACCCAGTTCACGGGCCGGTCAAGTTGATCTACCGAAGTCGGGCGGTTAAACTGAGTTCAATCGCAGCGCAGTCGCAGTAATTCACAATAATTCACGTGTGTTGTGCTGTCACTGCCGTCGCCTGTGTTTTGATTATTAAAATTTGTAGATAGGCGTGTAACCTAACTTTTTTACTTAATATTTCATATTTTTATTAACATTTTTCTTATAAAGAGTAGTGGTATAAAAATTCGTGTAAACCGTTTTGTGTTTAAAATATAATAATGAATATTCCTGAAGATTTGACCGACGATGAGGACTTTCTGGAACTTGTAAACATTGTGTTTAACCCACGTCTACCAAGGACTTATAAAGAAAGACCAAACAACTTTTTAATCTGGAATGACGTGCAATTCATACAACGGTTTCGTTTGTCAAGACAGACGGTACAGATAATAATTGGGGAAATTCGAGAGGACATAAAAAATATAACTCCTCAGTAAGTATTCCCTTCTACCCACACTTACTCAAAATGTCAAAATTACCATTTTCTATGTATCTACTTTTCTGTTTTAGAAACCATGCTCTGACCCCTGAAGATATGGTTTTTCTTACACTCCGTTTCCTGGCTAGCGGGTCCTTTTTACAAATCGTTGGCGACCTACAAGGTGTAGATAAAAGTACGGCAAGCAGAGTTGTGACCAAAGTAGTAAGAAGCATTGCCATCCGTTTTAGGCATCTGATAAGTTTACCACAAAATCAGGAAGAGAAAAGGGCCATTCAACAGGGTTTCTACAACATTGCAAGATTTCCAAAATGTGTGGGTGCTGTTGACTGCACACATATAAAAATTATATCTCCGGGTGGCGAAGATCCAGAAAATTACAGAAACCGAAAAGGTTTTTTCTCCTTTAATGTCCAGGGCATCTGTGCTGCAGATCTTAAACTACAAAATATTGTTTGTCGGTGGCCTGGTGGGGCCCATGATTCCACTATTTTTGCAAATTCTAGAGTCAAAGCTCTTTTTGAAAATGGCCATTTTGAAGACGGTGTCTTAGTAGGAGACAGTGGGTACGGAATTAAACCATACTTAATAACCCCTCTCCTCAATCCTGGAAATCCCGCTGAGCAATTATTTAATGAATCGCAAATCAGAACAAGAAACCCGATTGAAAGATGTTTTGGAGTTTGGAAACGCCGTTTAACAATACTTGCCCTGGGCATAAGAGTGGCAAAATCTAAAGTGGAAAGCATTGTGATTGCAACAGCAGCATTACACAACCTTGCCATTATAATGAAAGATCCTCACTGATTCCTCAGCCCTTGGTTGAACCAGAAATTGAAGCTGCTGTTAACCTGGTTGACAACATTAATAATGGACATATTTTTCCACAGCCAGAGGCGTTAAACAACATAACCAGGGCTGCCCTAATAAGGTATTTTGAAGATTTCCTGTAGAAAATTTGTTACCTATGTGTTAAAACCACTGTTTTTTTGATAATAAATAAATTTAATGTGATGAATTTAAGTTTTTCATTTCTTTCAATTTTAGGTTTCATATGATTATAGTTTCGTTATGCTTGAGTTAAGCAAGATTCTTTAAAATTAAACATGTAGGTATTTAAAAAAAAAGATCGACTATTTGCTTAATAATAATATATTTTATAACTTTTTAACTATTAATTATAATTAAATAAATAGAAAAATGAATTTATTATTTTTGAATTCTTAAAAGATCCATTTTGAATTTATGTTCATCTTCTAGTCTTTTCTCCCTCGCTCGGTGTTCCAACTCGAGAATCTCCATTTTTTTGTCGTGCTCCTTCTGCATTAACTCCATTCTTAGCCTACTTTCGTTTAATGCACACTGTATTTTTGTCTCTTCAGCTTCGCTTTTCGGTGCAACCCATTGCTCCATTTGTTTGTTCATGTCCCTTTTTTTGTTATAACTTCCTGAAATTGTTAAAAATGTTGAAAACACTAGTTATTCTAAAATATTTTCCTACCTGTAGGTGTTTTCAAAGCCATAGATTTAGCTGACTTTAGCAGGGCTGGTGTCCCTTTACTCCAGTCTCGCTTTGGCTCGAGCTTTGGTCTTTTGGCACTGACCTCGCCATCAAGTGTAAGATCTGTTATTTTTAAGCACATAAAATGAAACTAGTAGCGCCATCTATAATTCACAGTAATAAGTTATTTGTCAAACTAATTATGACTATCTTCATGCGTTAGAAAAATAAAAGCGTCAGTCGATTAAGTGCAGAGCAACCACGTAGGCGTTTTATTTTTTATCCCAATTTAACAGGTTATGGGACCAGCACGTGGCAAAAGTTAAGTTTTTCTATTTGGGATAAAAAGCGCGATAATCGTGTTAACAAAAAAAGCTGAAAAGAAAAGATGTCCGTAAACTATTTAGCAACCGTTCCAAAGCTAGCCGGTCGGGAAAATTACGACGAATGGGCTTTCGCAGTCGCGAACGTGTTTGTGTTGGATGGTTTTTCTAAATGCTTGGACGGCACAGAATCAGACCCATCGAAATTAGCAAGGTCACAAGCTAAGTTAGTATTATCAATAGACCCTTCCTTATATATACACGTACGTGATGCAACCTCAGCTAAGGATTTATGGGACACGTTAAAAAACCTTTACGCTGAAAAAGGTTTCACGAGAAAAATTGGTCTACTGCGTACGCTGATATCTCTAAGGTTAGAGAATTGCGAATCAATGCAGAGTTATGTAAACCAAGTGATTGAAGTGTCTCAAAAATTAAAGCGAAGTGGTTTCGAAATCAGTGAAGAATGGGTGGGGTCGCTCCTTTTGGCGGGATTACCAGAAAAGTTCGGCCCCATGATTATGGCGATAGAACACAGCGGTATTGCCATAACTACAGATGCAATCAAAACGAAGCTAATTGACATGTCTAATGATGGCAACAATGGTACAAGAACCGGCGCTTTTGCTGTCAAATCGCAGTTTAAAAGAGGAGCAAAAGGTGGCAGCACTACCAAAAATTATGACAGACAGCAGAAAGATTTGACAGAGATCACCTGTTTTAACTGTCAACAAAAAGGACATTTCAGAAACAAATGCCCAGTCTTAACAAGGGAATTTAAAGATTTTAAAAAATCACAACAAAAGAATGGAAATACAAATGCTTTTAGTGCCGTTTTTCTCAGTGGAGACTTTAATAAATCGGACTGGTATATCGATTCGGGAGCAAGTGTACATTTGACAGCCAACGAACACTGGATAAAAAACGAGTTTTCTTCGAGTGTCCAAGAAATTATGGTCGCGAATAAGACTGTAGTGCCAGTAAAAGGTTGTGGTGATGTTGAAATCAAGACAAAAATTGGCAATATTGATTATGTTATTCCTGTTAAAGATGTTCAATGTGTGCCGTCATTAACAACTAACTGATTATCCGTTAGTAAGCTGATTGAAACCGGAAATAATGTGTGTTTTGAATCAAATGGTTGCAAGATATTTAATAAACAAGGCAAGCTGGTCGCGGAAGCTGATTTAGTACAAGGTGTGTACAGATTAAATCAGATCAAAGATGATTCTTTTGAAGGCAAGTTCGCAGGTTTGACTGTAACCACCAGGAATGTTTGGCACAGACGTTTTGGACATCTGAATGAAGCATATTTAGGTCATATGAAAAGAAATGATTTAGTGCATGGACTTGACTACTCGGATGTACTTAAATCTTCAAACCAGAACTGTGAAATATGTTGTGAAGCAAAACACACCAGAAAATCTTTTAAGAACAGTAATTCAAGGGCAAAGGCGTTATTGGATCTAGTGCATGCTAATGTTTGTGGCCCTATGGAGGTTAATTCATTAGGTGGGTCCAAATATTTTTTATTATTTGAGGATGACTTCAGTCGCATGGGATTTGTGTATTTTCTTAAGACAAAGGATGAAGTTTTTGAATGTTTCAAAACCTTTAAGACCTTGGTTGAAAACCAAACTGAGCGAAAAATCAAAACCCTTAGATCAGACAATGGCAGTGAGTTCTGCAACACAGAGATGGAACGATTCTTATCAAAGAATGGCATTATTCATCAGAGAACCAATGCTTATACACCAGAACAAAATGGCATGTGTGAAAGGCTTAACAGAACAGTAGTCGAAAAGGCAAAGTGTTTGCTTTTTGATGCAAAGCTTCAAAAATCATTTTGGGCAGAAGCAGTTCATACTGCTGAGTATTTAAGAAATCGAAGTATGGCTTCAGGCCTAGAGAAAACACCTTTTGAGCTTTGGACTGGCAATAATCCAAATGTCAGCAATCTCAGAATTTTTGGCAGTGTGGCAATGGTGCACGTGCCAAAGGAGAAGCGACAAAAATGGGACAAAAAGGCAGCTAGGCAGATTTTAATTGGATATAGTAACACCACAAAAGGTTATAAGGTTTATGATCCAATTAAGAAAATTTTTTCCATGAGTCGAGATGTAATAATCATGGAATCAGAGCCAGAAATAGAGCTAGAAACCGAGCCAGTGACATTGAATAACTTCGAGAATACAGAAGACACAGTTTCAGTGGGAGACTCTGAAGATATTCAAAGTATAGATGATGTGACGGAAAGTTCCAATGAAGTGAAAAGTGATTCTGAAAATTATGAGCCAGAAGTAGAGCCAGAAGTTCCAGAAATTATAAGAAGATCTGAGAGAGTGCCAAAGCCTAAAAAATTCAATGACTATGTTAGCTATTTATGCTTCAAAAATTCAGACTCTGATCCAGAGACATTCGAAGAAGCTATATCCAGACCTGATAAAGCCAAGTGGACTGAAGCCATTGAAAGGGAGCTGGAATCATTTGATGAGAATGAAGCATGGGAAATTGTAGACTTTCCAGACAGTGGCAGTGTTGTTCAGTGCAAGTGGGTTTTTAAACGTAAATTTGACAGTGAAAATAATGTAACTTATAAGGCCAGATTAGTTGCGAAAGGTTTCACACAGAAACAAGGTGTAGATTTTGATGAGACATTCTCTCCAGTGGTGAGACATTCTACTCTTAGATTATTATTTGCACTTTCAATACAATTTGATTTTAATATAGCACACTTGGATGTGACTACAGCCTTTTTGAATGGCCACCTGGAGGAGAATGTTTTCATGAGGTTGCCAGAAGGTTTTTGTGTGGACAGGGATGTAAATGATAAGGTTCTGAAGCTCAAGAAAGCTATATATGGATTGAAGCAATCCTCACGAGTGTGGTATAAAAGGGTGGAGCTCGTTTTAACTAATTTAAATTATCAAAAATCAGATTATGAACCTTGTTTGTTTTTAAAACGTGAGGTTGGTTTCATGACAATCATCGCATTATATGTAGATGATTTCTTTATTTTTTCTAACTCTAAACAGGAAACTGAATTTTTAAGAAAAGAATTAGCATTAAAGTTTAAAATTAAAGATTTGGGAGAAATTAAACAATGTTTAGGTATGAGGGTTAGAATGGATAAAAACAGAAAAGCAATTTTTCTGGATCAAGAGCAATATATTGACCAAATGTTAGCAAAATATAATATGGGTGATTGTAAACAGGTTGCTACACCAATGGAAGTTGGTGTTAATTTGGAAAAGGAAAGTATATGTAATAATAAATTTCCTTATCAGCAGCTCATCGGCAGCCTGATGTATTTATCGGTTTTGACAAGGCCTGATATAAGCTATTCTGTAAGCTATCTCAGTCAATTTAATAATTGCTTTAATGAAACGCATTGGAAACAAGCTAAACGAGTTTTAAAATACCTGCAAGGTACGAAAACATATGGTTTAAAATTTAATAAAGGAAATTTTGATATATTAGGCTATGTGGATGCCGATTGGGCTGGTGATCATATAGATAGAAAATCATACATAGGATTCTGTTTTGTGCTCTGAAATTCAGTTGTTTCATGGGAAAGTAGAAAGCAGAAAACTGTGGCATTGAGCAGTACGGAGGCAGCGTACATGGCTCTCTCTGATGCTTCAAAGGAAGCTATGTATCTGCAGGGTTTGTTTAAGGAGATAACCAACGTTTTCAAAACTATTGTATTATTTAATGATAATCAGAGCGCTCAAAAGCTGGCTGTAAACCCAATTTTTCATAAACGATCTAAACACATAGATGTTCGTCATCATTTTGTCAGGGAGGCAGTAGCCGATAAGAAAATTGATTTGAAGTATTTACAGACAGTTGATATGCCCGCTGATTTACTAACTAAAGGCTTATGTTCTCAGAAGCACTTTAAATTCTTAAATGCTTTGGGTATAGAAAGATTTGAAATGTAATTTGAATTTTTAAATGTTGTTTTTCGTTTAAGGCTGTCGCTACTTATTTTCTATTTTTTGTCCTAGTGGGAGTGTTATTTTTAAGCACATAAAATGAAACTAGTAGCGCCATCTATAATTCACAGTAATAAGTTATTTGTCAAACTAATTATGACTATCTCCATGCGTTAGAAAAATAAAAGCGTCAGTCGATTAAGTGCAGAGCAACCACGTAGGCGTTTTATTTTTTATCCCAATTTAACATGATCTACATAAAAAAAATCTGTAACATGGCATGTTTGTCGAATAAACATATAGATACTTACGTTTAACCAATTCATCATTTCTGGCATCTATGAATTCTGTGTCAATAAGATTTACACTTGAGAAGTTCTGAACCTCCTCAATAGCGATTTCGTTGTTTACGTTCGTTGGTACTTCCATATCAGTTACTTAAATATAAACAGAACATTAATAAGTAAATTTTTGGTGACAACAGTTTAAACTTACATGCATCTCCATCAAGCTCTGAAACTAGTCCATCAACTCGTACCCCCAAAATCGTTTTCACTTGTTCTTCAACTGGCGTAAATACAACAATTTCAGGAGGGTCCCCACCTGTGTGAAATAAAGCGGTCTTTTCTACAGCAGCTTTCTTTTTCGTTCGTTTTTTGATGTTATCAAATTTATTTTTTAATGTTTTAGCATCTCGATGCATAACTCCCGAGGCACTATTAAACTCCATAGCAATATTTGACCATGTTTCCATTTTTTTTTGGTTTGTTACAGCATCGGTTTTCCGGCACTCTATAATGGCCTGGTACTTCTGTACAAGAGCGACAAGAATAGCCTCATCCTGCACTGTAAAATTTGTGGATCTTTGTAAGATACTCATTTTAAATAAATCCAACAAATATTTTTAGGTTAAAAAAATCAAACTGGCATCTATCAGCTGATTTTTTAAAAGTGCGCTTGCGCCTCCCAGAAAAAGTGTTACCAACCATCGACAAACGGGCGTTCAGCTGAACCCGCTCCCAAGCTTGTTTCAACAACAGCACGAACGCTGATCTCGGTTCACCGATGAACTGCAGTTCAGGTGAACTACAGTTCAACGTAAAGTTGTACAACCGGCCCTGAATCACGCGCGTTCGATTCTGCCGTTTGGTATATGATATTACGTTCCGGAAAAGCTGTGCTAAAGACTAATTCCAACATGCCTAACGATACAGGTGGCGGTGATGCTGCGGGTGTTGCACCTGTTGTAAACCAAGTTGTTATGACTCCTGATATGTTGCAAAATCTGTTGAATGGGATTCAGTTACAAGCACCGGTACCCCCTGATAATAAAGGAAACTATTCTCATTGTACTTCACGATTTTCACCATCACAGTTTATAAAGAATACCTAAATATTTCTGACGATAATGCCTTAAAAGGCCTTTCTATGTTGCTACAAGGCAATGCTGCTGCTTGGTGGCAAGGTGTCAAAACCACAATTACGACCTTCGATGATGCTATGCCAGCCTTAAGGTATGCATACGGCTATGCTAAGCCAGCATATCAAATTTATCGAGAACTTTTTGCACATGAACAAGGACTAGATGAAACTACAGATATTTTCGTAAGCAAGGCTCGAGCACTACTTTCTCGGTTTCCAGGTACCCCAACTGTACCCGAAGGTGCTCAGTTAGATATGGTTTTTGGTTTGTTACATTCTCAGATCCGAGAAAGACTGAGTCGAGATACAATCAGTACATTTCGTGAGTTAATTGAAGCAGCGAGGAAAGGTCACGTAACACTAAGCGAACGCAAAAAGTCATCTAACAGAAACCATGACTCAGAGTCAAGAAAACTCAAAGTTCATTGCAACTTTTGCAAGAACTATGGTCATGTAAAAGATGAATGTCGAAAACTACCTAGCTAAATTAAATGAGACTAAGGAAACTGAAGCTGTCTCTAAACCACAGGAAATTAAAACTGAAGTTCGAACACAACTTGTTTGTTATGGATGCGGGAAGGTTGGAAATATTAGAAGTAAGTGTCCAAATTGTAAAACTAAGTAGTTCAAACCAACAATCAGCTAGTGCAAGCACTGTAAGTGCTGAATTCCTCTGCCAGTCGTTTACAGATGATCATCACAGCCGAAATTTACGTCACATTGAAATTTTAAATGAGCAAGGTTTTGCAATTTTGGATACAGGAGCGAAATCGAATATAGCTAGCGCTACACTGAGAGAAATATTTCTACAAAATAATCTACCGTATCAAATGCGAACACTTCTGATGACTTTAGCTGATGGAAAAGAAAGACTTGTGGAAGCTTATGTTTTTCAAAATGTCAGTGTAATATTAAATCATAAAACAGTGCCTACTACTTTCATGTCAATTGAAGATCATAGTAATAGCCGTGCACTTCTTGGTATCAACTTTATCAAAAGTGCTCAGATCAGATGCTTCAAGTAACCAATGGAATTTCAAGGAACAAACACACTAACTTTATTACTTAAATTTTACAAACAAACTGAAGGTTGCGCTATGGGAGCATCGATTTCCAGTGTAATCGCCCAACTGGTGATGGAAGATCTGAAAGAGACTGTCTTAAATAGCCTAAACTCTTATATACCATTTTTCTATAGATCCGTAGGCGACTGTATCACGGCCATCCCAGAAAATGAAACAAACAACATATTAAACTCATTTAACAGCTACCACAATAAAATCCAATTCACAATAGAAACAGAAAAACAAAATAAAATAAACTTTTTAGACAGAACACTCCACCACAAAAAGAAAACACCATAAGAACAGAATGGTTCACAAAAGGAACCTGGTCCTCTAGATATAACTAGATATAACTTCAAATCTTAACATCCAACAATCAAACTCTATGAAATGATAGAAATTCAAAAAAATCAAAACAGTATAAACTCCAAAACCGACACAAAACACCTAAGCAAAATCTATTACAACATAATAAAATAAGCCAATAACGCCATTAATTAACAATTAAAATTCTAAAGGAAAAAAGTTAATCAATAATATTAAAAATAAGCCTATAAAATTACAAAAAATAATACAACAAAAAACAAATTCCTAGCAAATATCCTTGTCGTTTCGTGTTCTCAGTTCTCCAATGAACCTAAATGGTGCTGAATGTGACGTTGTTTCAGATATATTTATATATATATATATATATATATATATATATATATATATATATATATATATATCTATATATATATATATATATATATATATATATATATATATATATATATATATATATATATACAATATATATATATATATATATATATATATATATATATATATATATATATATATATATATATATATATATATATATATATACTGGGAAGGGCAGTCTTGACCGACAGTTGAATAGAACGACTGTTGATTTTCTTGGGGTAGCGGTCTCGGGACGAAGTAAAACTCTTTTTTTCACAAACGCCAAGCTTTCGGAAATTTATTTTTTCCTTTTTCAAGGCTACAATAATGGAAATTATTACATGATAGCTTATATGTGTAGTTTTCTTTTTATTAAAAAAACATAAAAATAAAAACGGAATATGTTACATATAAAAAGGATCAGGAAGTTATGGTCAATTTCAATTTACTTACGTGCAAATTGAGTAATACTCTGGTGATATGTTTGTTTAATAAGTAAGGCATCGTTAGTTACATTTTTAGTTAAATTTTTAGCTTAATTTCTTAAAAGTATTAAAAATTAAAAGAGCAAGGGAAAACATTTGTCAACCTGACAACATATTTGCATATACTGCTGGTTCTTATTAGTAGGTGAATTCTTTCTGACATTTTTTTTGCTGGTTGTTGTAATAAACTGCTAACAATTTGGGTCAATTTTCATGATCTAGCTATCTTTACTTTAGAAATTACTATGAATTCAGATTCATTTTCATCACTATAAAATTTTAGTTATATGGTTATGTTGGTGATATTGGCTAGAGAACTTTTTATAATCTAATATATGTTCTTTAACCACGTGACATTTTTCTAGTTTCTCTTCTAGCCGTTCTTCTAAGGCCTTATGTTTTTTCTTTCTTTTGATATTTTCAACATATATTAGATTATGAAAAGTAGCAGTTTATTACAACAACCAGCAAAAAAAATGTCAGAAAGAATTCACCTACTAATAAGAACCAGCAGTATATGCAAATATGTTGTCAGGTTGACAAATGTTTTCCCTTGCTCTTTTAATTTTTAATACTTTTAAGAAATTAAGCTAAAAATTTAACTAAAAATGTAACTAACGATGCCTTACTTATTAAACAAACATATCACCAGAGTATTACTCAATTTGCACGTAAGTAAATTGAAATTGACCATAACTTCCTGATCCTTTTTATATGTAACATATTCCGTTTTTCTTTTTATGTTTTTTTAATAAAAAGAAAACCATACATATAAGCTATCATGTAATAATTTCCATTATTGTAGCCTTGAAAAAGGAAAAAATAAATTTCCGAAAGCTTGGCGTTTGTGAAAAAAGAGTTTTACTTCGTCCCGAGACCGCTACCCCAAGAAAATCAACAGTCGTTCTATACCGGGTGCCCACGGGTTTACTGGCCAGCTCGTTATTTTGTTAATAAATAATATTTCGATTTAAAATTTTGGGAACTCGTATGGTTGCTTTAGATGCAGATTTTGAGTGCTCGAACATCTGACTATCGTTTCCGGTTCAACCGGAAATAGAGCCAACTTTGTTATTTTAAACGAAACACCCTGAATATTTTTTTAAATTTGGATTCTACGTAAAATTCTAATTATAAAACATTTATCATACCCTATACCTATCTGTAACAGTTTTCAAGACAATGGCGTTTGAAAATGTCGAAAGGGCCGCAAACTATACTGTTTTAACATAAAACAAATGAATATGCGAAAAGTTTAATATATTATTCTTACTTCTTTTTAGGGGCCTTGTATGCTTGTGTCATGACAATCTCACTTCCGGTGCAACCGGAAGTGCTACAAAATATGACATTCAGGCACAAATTACTTCAACATTTTCAATTGAACGACCTACTTTAAACCCTAAATTCTAATTTATCTGACTTTTCTCTATAATTTTTGTATACACCATCCCAGGTCTAAAGTTGATAGTTCTTGAGATATGGACGGCTAAAAATTTAGATGCATTCCAATTTCAATCTTTCTAATTTTATCTAGGCGGCTATGGAGATCATTTGCATTAAGAAAATGTAGAAAGGATACACATATAATTAATAGTATCAGAGTAGTGTTTGAAGTAATAATTTTATTAGGTTTTCATTTTAAAAAATAAGAAATTAGCCATAAATTAAGTGTTCGAATTGTTGACCGTTTTCTTTCAGACGAACTCTTTGAAATTCCCTGAGCACGTTGTTCATTTGTTTTGGAAAAGTGTCTTGTATCCATAGCCATCTTGATTAAATAATTGGAAATTGACATTGTTATGATCATGAAGCAGTTCAAGCGACAGATGATCTCCATAGCCGCCTAGATAAAATTAGAAAGATTGAAATTTGGAATGCATCTAAATTTTTAGCTGTCCATATCTCAAGAACTATCAACTTTAGACCTGGGATGGTGTATTCAAAAATTATAGAGAAAAGTCAGATAAATGAGAATTTAGAGTTTAAAGTAGGTCGTTCAATTGAAATTATTGAAGTAATTTGTGCCTGAATATCATATTTTGTAGCACTTCCGGTTGCACCGGAAGTGAGATTGTCATGACACAAGCATACAAGGCCCCTAAAAAGAAGTAAGAATAATATATTAAACTTTTCGCATATTCATTTGTTTTATGTTAAAACAGTATAGTTTGCGGCTCTTTCGACATTTTCAAACGTCATTTTCTTGAAAACTGTTAAAGATAGGTATGGGGTATGATACATGTTTTATAATTAGAATTTTACGTAGAATCCAAATTTTAAAAAATATACAAGGGGTTTCGTTTAAAATAACAAAGTTGACTGTATTTCCGGTTGAACCGGAAACGATAGTCAGATGTTCGAGCACTCAAAATCTGCATCTAAAGCAACCATACGAGTTCCCAAAATTTCAAATCGAAATATTATTTCTTAACAAAATAACGAGCTGGCCAGTAAACTCGTGGGCACCCGGTATATATATATATATATATATATATACATATTTATATATATATATATATATATATATATATATATATATATATATATATATATATATATATATATATATATATATATAACTTAAATGATTTTGGCTGTAAGGCCCTTTTTTAAAAACTTTATTTTTCAGTAAAGAAATCGACTACAACATTTAGGTTTCAAATCTAGACTACTTTATTAAAATAAAATAATATTGAATATTACAAGTATTGTCATATGCTGATCACAGCAATTACATAATTAGGTAAAGGTTAATTGGAGTCGTTGTCCATTGCTACACAGTGGCGTGGTCCGATAACTCCTCCCCCATTAGAACGAGGCATCCCCTGGAAGGGTGACTTTGTTATCTTGAAGAGGGACGTCGGCGTCGGTTTCGTGGGTTCTCTGATTCCTCTTCTTTTTGGAAATGGTCCATTTCTTATACCAGCAGTACCCGATTAGGATAATGCCTACCATGTATAAGATTACGCTCCATATACTGGGCAGTACGTATTTTGTTAGAGGGTGCATATCTTCAATTTGAACTATAGGGATTCCTGTGGGTTCCTTGAAGTTTAACTTTGTTAGTTCGAAGCTGAGCTTGGGCGGGCTTCGCATGTTTAATTTAAGATTAGGCGTTTGGATGACCAAGGGACTCCCAAGGCTTGTTTCCAGGAATGGAAGCTCTTGGTTCTTGAAGATAATGGTACACGAGCCTTTGTTTATTAAGAATACTCCCTGTAATTTAAGAGTTTCCAAGTGATCTTTGCATCGCAGTTGTATGTTGCCTTCTTCTGGAAACACAGCTAAGTATTGGTTAATTTCAGGTATTCTTTCAATCTGGTTCTTAGAGATCTTAATTTTTGTGAATTGGCAAGAGCTGGAGGTATCATTTAGAAGAATATCTTCTTCACAGGGTGTTTTGAAGTTTCCTTGCAGGATATTTGGACAGTGGTACGGTTTACTGTCGGTACACAAGCCATTTAGAGGTTTGATTGAATCTAATTTCAGTTTAAGAAAATAACGTGCGGTAGGTATGATAGTAACAAATTCTGATTCGTAGACTGTAGGGATAGGTAAGATATAATATAGGTCATACTGGTCCTCAAAATCAATTGGTATTGATAGGAAGTATATTATTTTGCTTTCTTCGATTTTACATTGAACTTTTAACAATGATTCGTATTTATAGATATTTGCAAGTGTTATTTCAAACGGAAGCTGATTTTTATAATAAGAAGAAATTTTTTTAAGTGTTAAAAATAGATTAACGGGCGTGATTATGCTAGGATGTAGGGTTCCAACTTTGCAAAAGGTCACAGAATTTTCAACATCTTGAAGGGTATTTAATAGTGCATTATACAAAATAATGAGTTGGTTATACAAATCTTTCGCAAAAAGAATATCTTGAAGTTCAGTATCTTTCTGGAAAATTCCGTCAAGCATAATTATCTTTGACCTAAGCATAATCTCGTTATGTTGAATATCCTTGACTGTATCATCAAAGTTCTTAATTATTTGGTTGTTAACAGAATATTGCATTTTAAGCTGAGATTGTAAATTATTTTGATTTTGTTCTAAGTGATTTAGTATTTTATATATTCTGTCACCGTCATTTGAATCGAGATTGCCTGTAATACCTTTTATGATTGATCCTAACCCATTTACGAGACCTCGCTTGGTGCGATTAATATTTGTTATAGCTATGTTTTCTAACTTCATATTAATAGATTTTTGGCAATATAGTACTATTTTATCATAATGTTCTAATTCTATCACTAATTTTGTATTATTAATATAAGTAAGCTTAAGATTATTATATTGGTTATTTAGATTTTTATACTCTATAAAGAGCTGTCCTATGGTAAGGTAATGTACAAATGTATGTTCGGTCCGTTGAAGTTTTGCGGGTCCTAAATTTATTGGTAGGGCCCCCAAATTTTGGGTTATGTTCCTGATTTCTGTCCCTTGTCCTGGGATGAGGAACCTGAAATGTTTTTAAAAATATAAGTTTTTTGTTGGGGTCTTTTTATGTTAGATAGGTGTATTTTGTCTGTAGTGTTGCCATGCGTAGGCTTAATTTTTGCTGTTTTTAAGTTTTCGCTTACTTTAGTTATTTCTTCGGCTTTATATTTGTTAGAGGATTTTGATTGTTTCTGTTTATTTTTGACAAACACCTGTGTAGGGATTTCTGGTAATTTTTCACGTGATTCGTTAGCTTTGCTAATTATTTTTTCTTTAGAGTGTTGCATGGATTCGTTTAATTTTTGGTAAAATAGTTTCATTTTGTCGCGATGTTTAGATGTATAGTTGTTTTTTATACGTTTTTCAGTTTCATCGATACCTCGATGATTGGTTTTGCCCTCGTGATGATTTTGGATGGTTTGTTTAATTTCGTCATTGTCAGTAACGTCAATTAAATTTTTCGTACACTTGATCATATTAATTTGTGAATTTTTAAAGTATTTTTGTAAGGTGGTGCTAAACTTTTCGTATACAGGATCTTCGAAGTAGAGATGGTATTTAACTTTAGGGACTATTGTTTCCTTAATAAAATTAACAACTTCTTTCTCAAAGTTATTTTTTGAAAACTGTACAAAAGTACGTTGTTTTGAATTAAACAAATCAATATGAGATGGACTGGCAGGGGCATATTTAACTTCTGAGATTATTATTTGATTTTTTCCGAGATTGACGGGACATTCTACAATAGGAATGCCTATAATAGGATTTTCGTTAGATGAATGAACCGTAACATCACTATCTTCTATCGCATTTTCCGCCGTATCTAAGTCTCCGGTTTCAACCAAAAGAGATTGATTTTCAAGGTCGTTACGAGTGTTGTTTTGACTGAGATTGCGATTAAAGTCATCTACATACTCTTGTAATTTAAAAATATCGCCAGGTCTAGTTTCGGTCTCGTTTGCGGGTAACTCGATCCGGGACAGCGCGTCTGCGTTTTTGTTAGGGCATCCTTTTTTATAAACAATTTTGTCATCGAGCTCTTCGCTATTTATATGTTCTGTTCTACTTTTAGAAATCTCAAATTTAATCTTTTTGACATTAAAATTGTTAACATTTGGATAATTGTTAGAAGAAGTTTGAAAATTTCTAAAATCAATGACGTTTACTGGTTCTGGAAAGTAAATAGATTTTTTTATTTCTGTTTTATTTAGAATGACACAAAGAGCTTCATAATTTTTTTCTTTGGTCAAACATTCGGGTATTTCCAAGTCGCCAAATTTTGTATAAGGTATGATTACGTCACCATCTGCGACATTTTGAATAGGAATTTTTATGATTTGTTCAGTTCTTGGCTGAACAATTATATTATTATTAGAATTACCCGGGATGCTATGGTAAAACATCTTAATTTTTGAACTGGGTGTTGTTAGTAAATTATTTTGAAGATCGACATTTGCTTTAAAAAATTTTAAGTTATCTATACCTAATAGGCAATCAAAATAATTGTGAAAATTAAAAAGATAAAATTTTTGTGGACTAATTTTTTCTTTAAATAATTTAGCAAGCGGAATGGTAGTGCTGAAATGCTCTGAAGATGTACCGTGTGCCGTGGATATTTGAAAGGGGTCTTTTCGGATGAATTTGCAAAAATATTTTTGGGCAATATCAGGTTTAACGAACGATCTTGTACTGCCTGTATCAATTAGGATTTTTAATTGAAGTTCCGGAAAATTATATAAGGCAGTTGGCTACCGTTGTAGGCAAAGGTCATTAGATTAAATTTGGGTGGTTGTGATCTGAGGCCGTCATCTGAAAAACTCATTTTCAGGTTGGTCTTCAGGTTCTTCGGGGTACTCAACATACGGTTCGCTATAAATTTGGTCATTTATTGAATTTTCTGCATCACATTGATTGTCAATTTGTTGTTGATTATCAATGTTATACAGTTCCTCAAAAACAAATTTAGGTCGATTGTTGCTAAAGGAATTTTGTCTAAAATTTTGGAAATTATTGTTTGGTGTTTGATTGGCCGAAAAATTGTGTCTTTGTGTTTGTTGGGGTTTAAAGGTATTTCTTGTAGAAATTGTCATAGGTGTGGGTTTTATTATTTGTTGACTACTGGTTTGATTGGGCCTAAATACATTTTGATTAGAGGGGCCAAGACTAGAAGAATTTCTGTGATTAAATCTATTATATGAAGGTTGTGTGTTATTTGAATAATTTAAAGGTTGTGGTTGTAATGTAGGTGTGAAATCTTGTTTAAGGACCTGCGGTCTTTGTTTTTGCAATTTAACCGATGTATTTTGAATTTGAAAATCATTCGTCAACATGTTTAGCGCGCTATTTAAATCCTTTGGATTCTTTGTTCGCATTAAAGAGCCTATTGGTTCTTTGAGGCCTCGTAATAAAACTCTTAATGCTAATTTTTGGCAATATTCTGCTAAAACTGGAGCTTGAACTGCACTTGCTCTAGCAGAAATATAGGATAGTTGTAAGTTAAGTAATTTTTGAACTTTATTAAGGAAATCGAAAGTATTTTCGGTTTCTTGTTTAAGTTCAACCATTTCAATATTTAATGTGAAAATATCACGTTTGTCAGCATATGTATTCAAGAGGGCTTCTTTTAAATCTGCCCAAACATTGATAATACATGACGAGATATTTATGGCCGCTTCGCCTTTAATTTTTGACAAAATCGAACTCATGAGATACTCATTTTGAAAATTATTTGTATCGACTGTGTCGTAAAAATTATTCACAAGCTTTTCGCAAACATCTATAAATCTTGGTAAAAGTTCAACTTCACCATAGAATTCAGGGATCATGTTTAAATATTCTTGTTTAAGCTGTGGGGCCATTATTTTTGTTTTAATAAAATTTCGAGTAAAATATACTTATAAAATTTTATGTGTAATTTTAAATAATGAAGGACAAATAGTTGGTAAGGTTTGAGCCTAGCCGAGAACCAGAATTTGTTGTATTTTGTCTAACTTATAAAGTTTTCGCGGGCAACCTCTATATGACTAAGAAGTACTTACAGCAAGATCACTAGAATGATGTCCATGCACCTGTCTTTGATATGCCTTCAAAGATCTCTGCGTTGCTGGCCCTGATATCCACTCAGGCTTTGCCTGTAGAATATTCGCTTCTACTGCAACTGGACTCCCGGTTTTTCGAACGATTCGAATTGGGCTACTCAGTTCACCCTGGACCGGTTACGAATTTCGACGATTTTCACTAGTTTTTTCGCGAAACCGACGAAATTTTAGGTTCTTTTTTCATAAATCGTAAAAACGAACCAGTTTTTTCTAAAACTGTTGAAATATACTACCACGACTGCGCCACTTAAATGATTTTGGCTGTAAGGCCCTTTTTTAAAAACTTTATTTTTCAGTAAAGAAATCGACTACAACATTTAGGTTTCAAATCTAGACTACTTTATTAAAATAAAATAATATTGAATATTACAAGTATTGTCATATGCTGATCACAGCAATTACATAATTAGGTAAAGGTTAATTGGAGTCGTTGTCCATTGCTACACAGTGGCGTGGTCCGATAACTAATATATATATATATATATATATATATATATATATATATATATATATATATATATATATATATATATATATATATACAGGGTGTTTCATTAAGGGTGATGAGGTACCATATCTCAGGAATTGATACTCCAGGAGCTTTGGAAAAGAAATCTCAAGAAGGAAAGTGGCCAAGAGAAATTGCTGGAAATAATTTTTAAGTTCCTAACTCTGCCGCTAGGGGGCGTAATTGCTGTGGTCATGTAAAAAAAGACATTTTTCTGGAAAATATCCCTATAAAAGCTATCAACAAAATATTACACTGATAATTCTACTAGAATTCTACATCTTTTTGGTTTAACACTTTTTGCTGTAAGATGTAAAATTAGGGCGGGAGAGGAGGGGGAAAGTCTACTGATAAAAGTGTCCATAATTTTGGTTTGACTCAACCGAATTTGATGAACTTGGTCTCGT
The DNA here is from genome assembly GCA_963971165.1 of Philopedon plagiatum. Taxonomy (NCBI): domain Eukaryota; kingdom Metazoa; phylum Arthropoda; class Insecta; order Coleoptera; family Curculionidae; genus Philopedon; species Philopedon plagiatum. The sequence continues at coordinate 55,671,638 of OZ020190.1, forward strand.
TTAAGAAAGGAAAGCTCGCTAATTTAAACGAAATAATAGCTGTGTTACATTGACTTTCGCGGCACTCGCTAGAGGGCGTTATTTGAAAAACTCCGTGTTTTTTCAATTTTTCTTCGAAATTTTAAATGGAATGACATAGTTATTATATCATAATCGAAAAGTAGAGTAAATTTGCAAGAGAAAATGTAAAAAATTCGATTCGATATCTTCATTAGTTTCGGAGTTATAGCCAAAAGAATAATTAATATCATGTTAATTAAAAAAAGCAATTGTTTTTATGGGTCCGTGGTCAAGCGTGCCATGAAAAATAAAAAAAATGTTTTTAAACTTTTTATTAAGTGTGATACCTGACAGCATATTCACGTTCCGCAAGAGGAGCATTTTCAAAAGACTGAAAATATATGGCCAGCATATCGTAAGCCTCAGCGCTGGTACCAGCCATTTTTGAAAGATGCAGCACCAAAGTTGAATAACGATAAACTCAAAATTCACAAAACATTCGAGATAAAATTTGGACAGATACTTATCAAAGATTGATTAGAGTGACATTTCAATTCATTTGCTTCCCTGAAAACCTGCCGATTAGTTTCGGAGTTATAGCCAAAAGAATAATTAATATCATGTTAATTGAAAAAAGCAATTGTTTTTATAGGTCCGTGGTCAAGCGTGCCATGAAAAATAAAAAAAAAACATTTTTAAACTTTTTATTAAGTGTTTTTCACTTTTTGTTCCATTACTATTGCCTTTAATTTACTTACCTGTCGTATTATTAAAAAATTTTCTAGTAAGCCATGAAACAAAATCGGCAGGTTTCCAGGGAAGCAACTAAATTGAAATGTCACTCTAATCAATCTTTGATAAGTATCTGTCCAAATTTTATCTCGGATTTTTTGTGAATTTTGAGTTTATCGTTATTCAACTTTTGTGCTGCATCTTTCAAAAATGGCTTGTACCAGCGCCGAGGCTTACGATATGCTGGCCATATATTTTCAGTGTTTTGAAAATGCTCCTCTTGCGGAACGTGAATATGCTGTCAGGTATCACACTTAATAAAAAGTTTAAAAATATTTTTTTATTTTTCATGGCACGCTTGACCACGGACCCATAAAAACAATTGCTTTTTTTAATTAACATGATATTAATTATTCTTTTGGCTATAACTCCGAAACTAATGAAGATATCGAATTGGATTTTTTACATTTTCTCTTGCAAATTTATTCTACTTTTCGATTATGATATAATATCTATGTCATTCCATTTAAAATTTCGAAGAAAAATTGAAAAAACACGGAGTTTTTCAAATAACGCCCGCTAGCGAGTGCCGCGAAAGTCAATGTAACACAGCTATTATTTCGTTTAAAGTAGCAAGCCTTCATTTCTTAAACGAGACCAAGTTCATCAAATTCGGTTGAGTCAAACCAAAATTATGGACACTTTTATCAGTAGACTTTCCCCCTCCTCTCCCGCCCTACTTTTACATCTTACAGTAAAAAGTGTTAAACCAAAAAGATGTAGAATTCTAGTAGAATTATCAGTGTAATATTTTTTTGATACCTTTTATAGGGATATTTTCCAGAAAAATGTCTTTGTTTACATGACCACAGCAATTACGCCCCCTAGCGGCAGAGTTAGGAACTTAAAAATTATTTCCAGCAATTTCTCTTGGCCGCTTTCCTTCTTAGGATTTTTTTCCCAAAGCTCCTGGAGTATCAATTCCTGAGATATGGTACCTCATCACCCTTAATGAAACCCTATATATATATATATATATATATATATATATATATATATATATATATATATATATATATATATATATATATATATATATATATGTATATATATATATATATATATATATATATATATATATATATATATACAGTCAACTTCGGATATAACGAACCACCAAGGGGATCTTTAAACAGTTCGTTATAGCAGGGCGTTCGTTATATCCGAAGTGCAGAGAATAAAACAAATATGTACTATGTACTATTGGGAGCAAAACATTTTCAACGACTTATTTTAGCTTTGTAAATATCCTTAAGTTCAGTGGCGTTTGTTGTCAACCAGTAATTTCTGTATTGTCATTGTCAGTCGATGTGCCAAATTAGTTTAAAATATTTTAAAACATCATGCCCAACCATTTACTTACCGAGGCCGAGAAGGGTTTTGCTATAGCTAAATTGCAAGAAGGATGGTCGTACCAACGAACTGCAGATGAGCTGCACTGTCACAAAACAACAATTTTTTATTTGAAACAGAAGTGGCTGCAACATCAGAATCTCAGACGAGCTCCTGATGCCGGTCGTCCACGAGCTTCTACTGCAGAACAGGACGTTAACTTAGTACAGTTTATTAGACAGCGCCCATTTAGTACAGCCATACAAACAAAAGCAGAAACCCATTTTACCGCTTCCAAGTGGACGGCCCGGAGAAGAATACGCCAAAGTGGGGTTGCTAGCTTCGCTGCAGCAAAAAAAAGCACGTCTTACAGAAGCGAATAAAATTAGAAGAATGGAATGGGCAAATGATTTAAATAATAGAGACCAGGAATTCTGGGAAAATGTAATTTTTTCTGATGAAAAAGTTTTCCAATCTTCAAATAATGGTAAACTTAGAGTCTATAGACCAGGAGGGCATAGATTTAATGAGGAATATATACAGTCAACAGATAACAGTGGACGTTTTTCAGTTCATGTCTGGTGTTGGATTTCTGCTCGAGGCACTGGTAATTTACATATAATAGATGGTCGCCTTAATGCAGCAGGTTACGTGCGAATATTGCAAGATGTAATGTTACCGTCGGTCCAAGAACGTTTTGGAGATAATTTTATTTTTCAACAGGTAACTATCTATTACCATCAATTGTTTCATAGTATTTGATGTATTGCAAATTTTTAGGACAATGCACCAGTACACACGGCGTATCTTACTATGGAATGGTTTACAGACCATATATCAATGTTTTGCCTTGGGCTGCTCGAAGTCCCGACATGAATCCAGTGGAAAACATATGGGGTTATATGGTCAAACAGAACAGTTATGAGTTTAGGCCTCGAAACAGACAAGAGCTTTTAGACGCCATTACTAATGAATGGCAGAATTTATAAAATTACGATTTTGGTAATTTAGTAGCGTCTATGCCTAGAAGATTGGATGCTCTTTTAGATGCTAATGGCGGGCGGATACACAAAATACTAATATTCTTAATTTGCAGTTTTTTAGATCACTTAATTATGCAGCGTTAAAAGAATTTTTGTTAAGTTTCTTAATTATACTATAATACTAAATAAACTTTTCTCTCAATTCCTTGTAGAACCTTTTTAGTACGCCAATGTGTTATAACAAATATGTCAAAAATGATTTTAATCAGGTTTTACACAACTAAATTTCTTTAAAAATATATGGTTATGGTTAAACGTCGTTGAAAATATTTTGCACCCAATAGTACATACATATATATAGGTACTTTTTATGAGTCGTTTATTATAATCAATACATAATAGTATTTTTAAATTATGTACTTATTAAACATACATATTTGTATAATTTACACAAAATCAGTAATTTGAAATTTTTTCTTTTTTCTAGTACATGTTTTTCAATTTTAATTTGTAAGTAATCACCAGACTCAATCAACACTCTTGTTGTCAAAATTATTATTATTAAAATTTACGAATATTAATAGTCTTTGACTTTTGTAACTGATAGTCCCTACAGATTTAGGCATTTATAACCCCATTTTGCAGTTTTGTAATTATGTCAACTTTTTCTGCAAGTGTTTATAAACTTTCGCTTGCTGAATTTTGGCGCGCTCTGCTCCATGCTAGAACAATATTCCCTCGCCTATTGCCGAAATTAAACTACAAATTGAAATGGCGCCTGACAGGTCGCTACTCGACCCGTTATCCGAGAATACCAACCATAGAGAAGCGACAAAACGTGTCAGTGCCTTTGATATTTAGGGTAACCAGTTTTGCTGACCTTGGGCAGACACGTATCCACAATATTGAATGGAGAAAGATATTTCGTCACACTAATGATGCGGTATAGACAGAAGTCCACATTATCGTCGCACATGCCCTGTGAAATCTTGAATTGTCTTTGTCGCTTCTCTATGGTTGCTATTCTCGGCCGTTACTTTACGAATATGGAAGTGATACGTACGTGAAATTTCGACAGTTCGTTATAACCGAACTTCCACAAGCAAAAACTAATCAAAATAGGGTTCGCTATAGCCGATAGTTCGTTATAGCCGGGTTCGTTATAAACGAACAAAAAATACATACATTCTTATGGCGTTTTGGCCGGACCATAATTTTTGTTCGTAATAACCGGTGGTTCGTTATATGCGGAGGTCGTTATATCCGAAGTTGACTGTATATATATATATGTTTTTTTTTACTTTTTGGGGTATTGAAACTTTACTGAAAAAATGTACTGATGGCCAAATTGTTCTTTTAAATAAAGCCAAGTTTAACAATGACTGCAGACAAAAACTTTGTAAAATATTAATTAATAAATTAATTTGTCTCTTTGGAACAAAGTGGTATATTTTTTTTAAATTATTTCTCATTCTTATCTTTTACAAATATTTTTTACTTAAAGTCTCTAGTTATCTTTTCGTATTACCATCTGTGTGTCCAAGAAAGTATGTAACATTAGTAAGGGGGCAAATGGCGTTTTTTCACAACTCACCATGAGTAAAAAGTACCCTTAATTTTTAAAAACATGGAAAATGGTTATAAGAAAAAACTGTTTAAAATTCAAAACGTAATCCAAATATGTATTTGAAGGTTAATATATTATTTTAATTTAATATTCTATTTTTCTAATTTTATTTCACTTAAAGATGTAAAACCCAATTTTTGAAGGTCCTAAACATTGTACATATCAGGCGCGGCCCGTGAAATTTCAAAGTTGCATATCTCTGTTGCTACTTATGGGACCCATACCAAATTCAGGTTTTTTAATAGTGAGCCTACTAGGAATGTTTTGGTAAAGAAAAAAAATATTTTGCAATTTGCGAAAAAAAGTTGATTTTTTGAATTGACCCACCAGGGTAAAAAATTAACACGCTTAGATATTTTATTTATTATTTTTTCTAAACAAATTTTACATCATTTTGTCGACAATTCTTAAATTTTAAGAGAAAAAAATGTGTTAGTAGAAAGTTATAGTCATTTGAATTTTTTCAACCGAAAAATAATTTAAATTTTCGGTTGCAAAAAATTCAAATGCCTATAACTTTCTACTAACACATTTTTTTCTCTTAAAATTTAAGAATTGTCGACAAAATGATGTAAAATTTGTTTAGAAAAAATAATAAATAAAATATCTAAGCGTGTTAATTTTTTACCCAGGTGGGTCAATTCAAAAAATCAACTTTTTTTCGCAAATTGCAAAATATTTTTTTTCTTTACCAAAACATTCCTAGTAGGCTCACTATTAAGAAACCTGAATTTGGTATGCGTCCCATAAGTAGCAACAGAGATATGCAACTTTGAAATTTCACGGGCCGCGCCTGGTACATATACGTAATAACTTCATTCATGTCAAAAAACGTCAACCAAAAAATGCTACACATGTATAAATATATCACCTTCAATCCACTCATGTCGTCATTTGTTTTTATATCTTTAAAAATAAGGTACTTTACTCCTGGTGCGCAATTCTGATCTGATCTGAAGCGGTGGGAGAGAAGCTCTACGGCACTTAGGCCTCATTAGACCTATTGTGCGTCCTCCCGAAATAGGAGACTTCCTCTCAGCGCTTCAGCCAGCCTCCTGATTTAAAGTAGTTGATGACGTCACCGGAAGGTGCCTCTCTGATGTTGTTTAAGGTGGTCCAATACTCGCCGAACACGGTTTTCGTAAAAGTCGGGCAGTCACAAAGGATATGCTCGACGGTCTCGTCTTCTTGTTCACATCCTCTGCATAGGGGTGTGTCAGCTTGACCTATTCTGTGAAGGTGCTTGCGTAGTTGACAGTGTCCTGTCAGAATCCCCGTTGTAAGACGCAGGTTCTGCCTTGTCATCGTCAAGTACTTTTTAGCTGTTCCGCTGTCAGGATAACTGAGTAGCTCCTTGGCAAGTTTGCAGCCTTCCGTTTCATCACATACTTTTTTAAAAAGTTCATGGGAGTCTGGTGCGCAATTAATTATTCTTGTATTTATTAAGATTACAAAATCAAGAAATCAATAAAATTTGTGAGTAGTATAAATTGGAAACAAGGACTCCATATTAATTAAAATATTTAATATTGAAAGCTTTTTAATTTAACTTTTAATTAAGTCAGAGCTTTCCTTTATGTCACGTTTTTCCCCAAAATTCACATTAATACTTTTTAGATAAACATCTGTATGCTTTGGTTACATTGCCTTATTTGTTCCCTCCGGTAACCCTAAGAAAGTCTAGGAAGGAAACTGTCTGGAGACCAACACGCAGTGAAGTGCTTGAGAGTTTTTTTTACACATTCTTTTAAGTAATACCAAAGAAAATATTATTTTCTTTGGTAATACATAATACAATACAGTTAGTATTATATATCTTAGTAACAATTTGACGTATGCAAGTGTGCTGTTACATATTGCCATCAACAAACAAATAATATTAAACAATTGTTAAAATGTTGTTGAAAACTTCCAGGATCTTTTTATGTGCAATTCTGCGAGAAATTTCAGTTCTGGTATTTGTTTAATAAAAATGTTATGTTGATGGATAGGAAAAGGAGTAGGTTAAACTTTTAGTTAGAAATCGCCAAAAGTATTAATATTTTTTAGCCTTTGGTTTCAGTTGTTTTAAATTAATATTTAAAGAGCTAAATAACACAAGCTTAACTTTTTTGGCGGTTTTTAGCCAAAGATATTTAATAAATCAATACCATAATTATGTAAAGGTGAGAGATTACAATTCTTGCCTGTATTATCTTTAAAAAAAACTTTAATATTGGTGGATCTACCAGTAGGTATTATGTTTTAGTGTTTTTTGTAGGCCTTTGATGAGAGACTTGCCCAAAAACGTCAAAAATTAAAATAATATGGGTCAACCCTTCAACCTTTTGGAGTAATCATTGGTCTACTAGAGAATTCAGAAAGATTTTATATTATTATTGATGAAATTAAATTTTCCTTGGAAACTTCGTTAAGAACGTTGGAGATGTTAGTCAAACTATACCACGCCCTGGATGTTGATTACCCTTTGGAATGTGAACATGTGTGGACTTTTATTGCAGAAACCATGTTTGACATCAAGTCAGTTAAAAAAAATTCAGCAACCGCTGCTTTGGTAGGAGACATTACATATCACCTTGATCAAGATCAACAATGAACTGAATGTGGTTATAGGAATACGTTTTTTATTACAAGCTTTTATTTAACTTCACCTGCTAGTTTGTATGTATGTTTGTTAGTATGTTTAGGTCAAATATTGCAATAAAAATTTCGACTAGTTCTAATTAAGCTAGAGTTTGCAATTTTGCGCACGTGTATAAGTCCAGTGACAATGCAATATAGTATATTTAATACTGTTTTAAATCTAATATGGCGGACACCCCAAGATGGCGGATTACCTTGTTCTTTACAATCCCCTTGACATGTTTATTAAATGAAAGGGTTTGACAAGTGGAATACGATAACAGGTAAAATTTCTTGTAATAATGATGCATTATCAGAAATGCATAGGTTATAAGACAAAACTAAAAATTCAGAAATAAAATCTTGTAAAAATTACTTTTCAAAAACAAGCTTTTATTATTTAGATGTACTGTATGCTGTATGTATGTATATATTTACTGTTCCTAGTATTTTTTGGATTGAGTGGGAAAAATCATTATACTTTTTATTAAAAACTGCATTTGTAGTACTTTTTGCTTGCCCTTACAAGATCACAATTTATAGGTCATAGATTAATTGATTTTTAATGTATTTCCTATTTAAAAACATTTAATATTTTAAGCTGCCCCACGGAGTTCAAAGATTGAAAAATAAATGTATTTTCAACTCTTTGTACCTCTTGAGACAGTACAATATGATATTGCTTCTTAAATGTATCATATTTTGCTTTAAGGCCAACTTTGGACCCAACAGAAAAAGTAGTTTGTCGCCTGTAAGCTGTACCTACTCCTGGTTTTACATTTTCATTTAGATTTTTGATGTTGGTTTTTGTTATACCATATTTGGGAAAATAGCCAAAATAAACTAATCTGCTCTAATGCATGTGATACGATAATGTGTAGTGGGATGTCAGTTAGGAAATACTACTGTAGAGTCCAGTTTAATTTGTTGGAATATGAAAATCAACTACTTATATTTTCAAGGCAAGAAATGGCTATAAAAGCTAGCTGGATACCTTACCCTCTGTTCTTTTGAGTATTCATTTAAGTTAGTCATAACATATGTGTTTTGTAAAACATTTCGCATCTATCTGTTGTATAAAACGCTTGTTTTTATTTGATCTCATTATTGTATTTTTTTTATTTTTAGTGTTAGGTATGGTATTTAGTATAAACTGACACAAGTTGCTTGATATGAATTAAAATTGCTTTTAACTAAAATTTCAACTTTTCCGTCGTGCACGTTCATAATATTTGTTAAAGGTCGTGGTTTTGTGATTATGTAGCATACTAAACAACAGTTTTTTATATAAACTTTTGTGTACCTATTCTTAAACTGATTTTTTTTTAGTTTTTTAACAAGATAAAATAACAGTCTCTCCCTTTTCACAGGACCCCGACCATAAAGAGTTATACGTAATTCCGCATATTGCCACAATTTTAGTTCCAAATCTCAAAGAAATGGTTAAAATATTTATCTTTCCGTTAATTGCTATATCTTTTAATTCCTCTATACGCATAGGCAAAACGTTTTTAAATAAAGAAACCAAAGCAAAAATAAATATAGCAAATTTTTTATTAAAAATAAAAAAGAATCAACTTATTTTTGCTGAGATTTCTTCTTCTTCTTCTTCTTCCTACTCTATATTAGGCGGCAGTCGCATGTTCATTCTTCGTCTTCTTGCCCATTATACGCCCAGGTTGTCCCTCCATCTTTGTCGAGGCCGACCCTGGTGTCTTCGTCCTAGTGGGGATTTGTCGCGCGCTATTCTCACTATTCTTTCACTATTCATTCTGCTGATGTGTGCATTCCATTGCTTCTTTCTTTCCAATACCCAATCATTGACATTCTCTATGTGGCAAATTCTTATGTTTTCGCTTCTCTCTCTGTCCACAAGTGTCCTTCCGGCTATCCTTCGAAGTATCTTCATTTCCATCGTCTCCAGCAGTCATTTCATTCTAGCAGTTTCAGGTCGTGTTTCCGCGCAGTATGTCATAATAGGTCTGACCATTGCGTTATAGATCCTCGTCTTAGTTTCAGTTCTGATGTTTTTGTCGCGCCATATTGTGTCGTTTAAACTCCCCGCCACTCTTGCTGCCTTTGTAGTTTGTTTCTTCACCTCAGCGTTAACATTGCCATAACCCGAGATTTCTATGCCGAGGTCTGTGAATTTCATTTCTTCCTGCTGGACAACATTTCCGTCTATCTCAAGTTTGCATCTAACAGGATTTTTGATGTTGTCCTACATTTTGTTTTTGCGGCGGATATAGTCATATTTAGCATTTTTGCTGTTCGATTAAACTGATGTAAAAGTCTTTGTAAGTCGTCTTCACTCTCGGCGATTAGCACTGCGTCGTCCGCATAGCACAGGATAGTTACTTCTTGATCTCCCATTCTGTAACCCCTCAATCCTCGCACCTTCATTATTATATCACTCATTATGATGTTGAACAGGAGCGGGCTCAATGAATCTCCCTGTCGAATACCGCTACCCGCTGGTATTGGGTCGGTGAGTTCCCCTTCCACTTTTCCCTGAATTTTGTTGCCTGTGTATATGTTTTCTATGGTCTTAATGCGATTATATAGGATTTGTCTATTATAAAGAAGGTGTAGGACATCCCCCAGTTGTACGCGATCAAACGCCTTTTCCAAGTCTATGAAGCACATAAAGGCTGGTTTATTATATCCGATCGATTTTTCAGTTATTTGTCTTATTACAAGAGATTTCTTTATTTGTTTAAAACCTTTTTGCCCATGCGCGTACAAATGATAAAAGTCATAGCTTTATCTGCAAAAAATATTTTTTAGAGGTCACCTTTTTTTGTATTATAAAAATGTCGACCCATACTACTTATATATCTTTATAGATATGTAAGAATTTAAACAGTTTTGATTGGCATATATTTTTTTATTTGTATCTGTATCTTTCGGATAGCCTCTGGCTGCAGTTGCAGTTGACAGTTACACAATAAGATTTTTTGGCAAATGACAGTTTATCCATTGTTAAACTGCCAAACACAATCTTGACCTAAGTCTGTCATGTTTTTTTTTCTGAAGTACAGTATTTTTCATGCTTCAGTATTCTTTGCATTGTAAAAATATTGAAATAATATATCTATTTAGACATATTTATAATAAACAGAAAGCATTATAAAGAAATTGTTTGATTTTTCCTTGCGATAAGTGTCTGTATAAATGTATAATTATAAATATATTCTTATAAGTTTTGGTGTAAGGAAGTGTGGTTACTGGTTACCGAAGACCCCAGGTTTGGATAAAATATTTATGATGTTCAGTAGTGTGTTTTTTTATTTATAAATAATATATTCTTTATTCATATTTACAGAAAAAAGCTACATGGTTTTAGATAAGACCACTGGGAAAAAAATTAGTAAAGTTAACAACTCGATTCTCGAGAGTTTATTTTTAAAAATTTTCTATGATGCCAGAGGCGTGTACAATATGACTGACTTTATTATGCACTTTACATATATTTATAAGTTTCTAATCTGCTGACAAAGCATGGGAACGACGCTAAGAAAATCTAAGAAAACAGATAAGGATTTCATTAGATTGCGTAATACTAAATAAGCTTAAGTTCTCACGGGATTATAACTACTCCCCTCTTAGTTGAAAGCACGTACCTTTTAAAAACGTGATTTCAATAAATATAAATATTTAGAAAATTGATTGATTTTGTTCATTACTTTCAATATCTGATTTACGGATAATAATATTCTTAGATTTCCTTTTACATTTAAGATATATAATAAGGATAATAATTAAAGCAATAATAATATATAGAAATATTGTCCAAAAACTAGTTCGATTAATATAAATTATCGATGACATTTCTTGAAGGTTTCTCTTCTGTTCTTCTAGTTTGGTTTCGATTTCTTTCGTTGCTTTTAGATTGGCATAGTTGAGGTCCATAGTAGGAGGGTTGTACTGGGTTGATCGATGCCATTCAATCTTGCTGAAGTTCAATACTGGAAGATTGACTTCGGAGTAGCTAAGTCGGCTTGACTTGTATGTTTCCAATATGATTGATTTTATTTGTATTTTACAGTCGGTCGGGGATTCCACCAGGTAGGATCCAAACAAGGGTACATTGTCCAATGATTTTTGGCAATTGACTGTACCAATTAGACGATTTGGTGCAGTGATTAGCCATTTTCCATCAATAATTTTTCTTACTTGAATTTCGTGAAGTTGCGTTCTAAAGGGGTGACAGGAAGTAACATTTGTATGATGCTTAATTAGTTGAACTGCACAGGAAGGGCTGTTTTCGATGAAACTGGAATGGGTTTCTTTGCACAGAAAGTTCTGGGGTTGAATTTCTTGATATCCCTGGTCCATATAGGCGTATTTATAGCTGCTAAGTGCTAGGTAGGGTTTGTACGGGATATTTACGACAAATGATTGATTATCAGGAATTGGTAAAGGAAATAAATTAAAATATTGATATATCTCTGATTCAACAAGAGGCAGTTCTATTACAAATACAATAGTAAAATCTTTTATGTAACTTTTAATGTTTAATATTTTTTCAAATATAAGTATATTTTGAGGGTTACTTTCTAGTGGTAGTTTATCTGTACTTAAATGGCTATTAATATTCTGAATTTCAGTTAATAATGCGTTTGGATCTAGTATCGTATTATGTAAAGTATTAATTTTCGCAAAAGTAATTGAAGTTTCAATTTTATTGAAAATATCATAAATTGATTGATACATTGTTGTTATTTGATTAATAACTATGTATATTAAGAAATATTGTGTTGTATTGGTTTGGTGAATCTCGACTTGTTTTATTATCTCTTCTATTTTCAAGACGTGTGATTTTAACATCATTTCGTTGTGTGTGATATTTGATATCATTGATTTAAATTTACTGATCGTAGACTGCAAGAGTGTAATTTGATTTATTGCGTCAATTTTTATTTTATTTTGATTTTCTTGTAATTTTTTAATTTTTGCATCGATTTGCTCTGCGTCATTTTGATCTAAATTTCCAGTGATACATTTAATAAATGAGCCTAAAGGATTAAATAGGCCTCTTTTGTTTCTATGGACATATTTTGTAGGAATAATTTGCTTTATTAAGTTTTCAGTTCTTTGTTGAAGTGTATATAATGAATTAAAAGAATTAAGATATCCTTTGTAATATTAGCTATTATTTCTAATGCTATAAGAAAGATCTTATGTTTGTTGTTTAATTGTCTCAAATTTGATAATTAAGGGTGAAAGGTCAAAATTTTGGATAAAGGTCCAACTGTTGGATTCTATTTGAGCAGTTCCTAGTCTAAAAGGCAGTATTCCAGGATGATCGTTTAAATCGTGGAATTTTACTATTCCTGATGCGATGGTCCAGCTCCATTTGGAACAAGGGGCATAATTTTAGATTCGTTTATATGAATAATTTCTTTACGTTTTGTTTTTGGGTGTTCGATTTCAATTTTATTATTTTCTAGGACTTTCGTTAGGGTGTATGGTCCTAAAAATTTGTTTTTAATTTTGCCCGATCTATTATCGGATTTTTTGTAAACTTGTGAACCTATTATTAAATCTTTCGGGGTTTTGTCTTTATTTCTTTGATCTATAATTTTTTGTTTTAATTCCGTAGATTGCTTTGCAATATTTTCATAAAGAATTTGTGTGTTATTTTTGTGATTATTTATATATTCTGTATATACATGAGAGGGTATTAAGTCCATAGGGTCTCTTGAGTCGGTATGTCCGAAAACAAGTTCATAAGGGGTATAATTTGTACTCGAATGTATAGTATTGTTATAGGCAATAACTGCGTATGACATTAATTTTATTACGTCTGCGTTTGGGTCTGATTCTCTTAAAATGCGTATATGCTCGATAAGGGTAGAGTGTAGTCTTTCTACAGGGGAATTTGATTCGTGGTGATAAGGGGTAGTAAAATGAATTTTAATATTATGTGCTTTTAATAAGCCGTCGATTACTTCATTTTGAAATTCTGAGCCGTTATCTGATACTATTTGTTTTGGCACGCGTAAAAATGAAAAGAATTTAATTAATTGTTCACAGCACGACACTGCATTTCCGGTATAAGGAAGCGCTTGCGCGTATTTTGAGAATTTGTCTATGATAGTTACAAATTTCTGTTTAGCAATAATAAAAGTATCGATATGTATAATTTCGAATAGTTTACTTGGGGTTTCTGTTAATACGAGAGGCTGATCAGGTGGTTTTCTATTATACTTTGCTCTTTGGCAAATCTCGCAATTATTAATATATTTCGTTACATCGGGTTTGAGAGATTTCCAATAATAATTAGCTTTTAAGAATTTACATGTTTCTTCGATTCCACGGTGATTTGTTTTACTTTCTTGTCGATATTTGATTAGTAATTCTCTTTCTTCTGGTTGGGCGTTATTTATTAATTTGGTACACTCTATCAATTTAAGATTTTTAAAATGATTGTTCATGGCTTGTTGGAAATAAGGCCGTAATTCTTTTGAAAAGAAGTAAATGTAAGTATTTTTATTTGTCAGGTATTCCTTTAAGAAATTAATAATTATTGGCATATTAGTAGGTAAAGTTGTATTAATAATTTGGTGACCATCAAAACTTTCGCGTTCAGTTTTAATATATGCGTCATAAGGAGATTTTTTGACAATAATTTGACGTGCTTTGTTATTAATTATTTCGTCTAATATAGTCATGTTAGAATAGTTTTCTTCCGCGTTTGTAGTGTGTATTGTATTATCGGAATTATTATCTGGGGGTTTTATTTGTATATTTTGCAAAATTTTAATTTTTTGACTGGGTTCATTGACTTTTTCCAGCTGCTTGCTAGCATCATCGGGGTCTAAATTTTCGGGGTTAAATTGACTATAGCTGTCTTTTAAAAAGTTTTCGATATCACGACTTATATCGCCGGGATTGTTAATTACTGATTCTGATTCGATTGCATGTAATTGGATACGACTAAGTGCGTCGGCATTGGTATTTTGTTTCCCTTTTTTATAAAGTATTTCATAGTCATACGGGTTCTCGTATTCGTTATTTTCTTCTTGAGAAAAATCATATGTTGGGTTATTACATGGGTACAACGTTTCGTTAAATTCTTGATAATACTGAGAGTCATCATCAGGGTTATTTTCACATTCGGTAGATTCATTGTTAATGTTTTCTACAGATTGGTTAAATAATTCTTCAACAATAAAATCGCGTTTAAGTGGTGTATTTTGGTTTAATACAGTATTGCCTGAAGAAACATCCATTGGTTCTGGTTTTCTCAGCCTAGAGATTCCAGAGGATTTGTTATGCATGTTATGCTGATAATTAAAATTTGGTCTAGGATTAAAATTAGGTCTGAAATTTTGGTTGTTAAAATTTGGACGATGTATAGGTCCTTGTCTAAAAACATTAGAGGGTTGTCTAAATTGTCCGTAACCTAAAAATTGGGGTTTACTTTGATTTTGAGCGATTGGCATAGGATTAGGTGTATAATTGGGTGTATAGTTACTAAAATGTGGTGTTGATTGTTGTGAGGGTATTTGAGAAAAAGTACGGTTATAATTATGCGTTTGTTGAGGCATATTTAATTTATTTTTTGGTACATTTAAATTTACAGAAGTTTTGTTGGTTACATTACTTCGATTTTTATAGTAAATAAAATTTTCTTCTTCTAAAGCAAAACTCATTGCTTCTTCTAGAGCTGTTGGAGTTTTTAATCGTACTACTAATTGCATGTGGTAATTTAGACCATTAATAAATGTTTTTAAAATTAAATTTTCGTATTCTGTGATTTTTATTAATTTAATTTCGTTTGTGTCATTTGACATATTAATTTTTGAGAATAATAAACTACGTGCATCTTGTAGACGCAGACCAAATTGTTGCGGTGTTTCATTTCTTTCCGGTTTTGATGTTATTACATCTTGCAATAAACAATCAATAGATCTTTGATCGGAAAATGTAGAAATTATTGCTGTTTTTAACAAAGGCCAAGTATTTAATTCTACTCTAGAGGCAATTAAATCGGCTGCTCTGCCACTTAGTTTATTTAAGACAGTGTCAAACAGACAGACATTTATGGTTGCACCATTATCTGTTCGATCTTTATGATTATTGAAAAAGTTTTCGCAAGCATTTATAAACCTGTTTATTTGTTTCGGATTTAAATCGAATGTTGGAATATTATCCGCTTGATATCTAATTAGTTGGTAATTTGGTTGATTAGCATTAGGCATGTTTTGATTCAAAAATAGATTAGCCAAAATTTCGTTAAGATCTTCCACTTTAAAAATTTATAAAACAATAACACTAATAAACAGAGAATATCAATAAATTAATTCGGTAAAATAATAATGCAGGAATGATTGAAAGGAATGCACTTACAGTGATAAAATGAAGATCGTGGTGATTTTCATTGATTTCTTTTTCTTCTTAAAACTCCAATAGGAGGAGCGATGCTTGTCTTCTCCCTGGAACTAACTTCTATGAGGTTTGGGACGATGCTTGTTCCCTTGACTCGCACCAATAGGACGTAGGACGATGCTTGTTCCTTTTATTCCCTGGTCAGTGAGCGATATTGCACGCACCCACAGGATTTTCGAAAATTTTTGTTTTTTTGTCCGTTTTTGCCACTAATCGTTGAAACGAAGACGGAGGACACGCACGATGCGCAAACCGTTGACAAAATCAGACCCGACTGCGCCAGTTAACAACTCGATTCTCGAGAGTTTATTTTTAAAAATTTTCTATGATGCCAGAGGCGTGTACAATATGACTGACTTTATTATGCACTTTACATATATTTATAAGTTTCTAATCTGCTGACAAAGCATGGGAACGACGCTAAGAAATTCTAAGAAAACAGATAAGGATTTCATTAGATTGCGTAATACTAAATAAGCTTAAGTTCTCACGGGATTATAACTGTAACTACAAGTTTTTGTTAACAATAAAAATTTATTATGAAAATATTAACACAGGTACTATTTTGGACAAACTACATATTTTATCAAAACATAATTTTTGTTTTTAGTTGTTACATTTTATTTTCTACTCTTTGGTTTTGTAGTGGTCTTTATGACTAAAAATAAGTATATTGTGAAATTACAAAATAAGTTGAATTGCAAATTATCAAAATGTATCTTGTGATATTTACCTATATATTGATTGAGTCGGCCGATACTTGGTGGAAGTCCATAACTAATATTATGGGTTAACCAGAAAAACTACTAGTTTGACTTAGTAAACTTCCACTATATTTATATATATATAGTGGAAGTTTACTAAGTCAAACTAGTAGTTTTTCTGGTTAACCCATAATATTACCTATATATCTTGTCATTTTTCAACATAGCTTCAGTCTCATAGAAACCGCTACCTAGCCCAGGTGTATGAGACGGATCCATTGTCATTTTATTTTTAAGCAGATATTTTTATTTTTTTATTGATAAAGGGTCCTGTTTTAGTATTTATCAATATACAGTAAAATGATGAAATACGTCTATTTTATCATTCTACCTGTCCTTTATAAGTCTAATACAGTGCTCGATTATTATTAAAAAATAAATTTATTTATGGAAAAATGAAATGGCGGAGAATTCGTACCTATTTAAAAAAAAGTACAAAAATTAAAAAACTAGCAACGAAATGGTGAAGGGTCTATTAAGGAACCATAATTAAACTTACTTCCTACGGTAACTAATGACAATAAGCTACAACTAAAGCATATTTACTACAGTAGCTAAAGTTATAAGCTTCTATGACTTAAGCACGTTAGTTACAACAGCGTCATTAAATTACTAGCGTTCCTAAAGAGTCTAGATACCTTCATTAAACAGAATTATTACTAAAGACGGTTAAAAAATGTAAATGTCACAAGCGGCCCACATGGGAAAGTAGGGGAGAGTAGTGTACGAATAACTTACAAATGTGCAAAGGAATTAAAAGTAGCACTAGTGACACTAGCGTTAAAAACATATAAATAAGAATACTATCGGTGCTTACCGTCTACCGTAAAAGGTAGATTGTAATAAAGGTAAATTGATAGATTTGGAATAAAATTAAAGCATTAACATGCCCTCCATATTGGTTTCGGTCAACCTTCGAAGATACTGCGAGAATGTATGCGCATAATGGGAAAACGATCTCTCTGCATCGTACGAAGTGAGATTTGCATATTTCAAATTCTGGCCACTTGTTTCAAGATTTTCGCGAATTATATTTTGATGTAAGTTCTTGAAATCCGGGTTTTTATTAAAACTGCATACAATTTATTATATGCCTGCCGTCCTGGAATATCATTTATACTCATATACTGTTCAACGCACTCTCTAAATTTTGTATAATACTCAATGACTCCTCGGCAGTGACATTTGATTTTTGTAAGTCTGAAAGAGAGTTTAACAACAGAGAATACTGGCGCGAGATAACATCTAAATCGTCTTGTACTTGGGGATCTTCAAAAAGTTGTTTACTGTAGTGAACTGATTTGGATTCTTGGGGATTAAATTTACCGGGGACAGATTTTACTTCATGGTTATATTTAGTATAATATACTACTGCTTCGAGCCATGTCCCCCACCGTGTCACCATTTAGTATTTAGAAAAATTTTAGGACAAACAGTATGAAACATAAGAATCCGTTTCGGTGATTTTAAAAATCCTTTTTTTGTTTCGGATATTAACTTATCCACTGCTGGGTAACTTTTTCGGACTGTTTCTGCTACTAAATGACAGACATGGAATAAGCATGTTATGTGAAGTAGATATAGATTCTACATAAAAGATATGGAAGAGGAGAACCGTTCACAGTTAAAGTACGCACTAAAATGTTAGCAATACAACTGTTCCAAGTATTGGTCGTATCGTACACAGTTACCCATATTTGTTTATTTTTCAGCTCAGATTTTATGAGCACTTCAACCGACTTTTTACGTCTGGCAACTGATACCGAAGTTGATTTCGGGTTGGTAGCTTCGACGGTTGTACATAAGATTTCCAAAATAATTTAAATTGTGCATTTTCAACTCTTGCCTGCGGAATGTTACAAACACCTTATTACAAAAACTAAATCATACAGAAATTTCCAGTAGGGTATGGCGCTTTTTCTATGTTCATTTGTGTTTTTTACTCTGCACATCTTGTTGGCAAGCTAATTTTTTGAATGCACAAGAAACACGTGACAATATTTGCAAAAACTTACCTCCCCATATAAGTTAAACCAGGGAAGCGACTAAGATATTTATTGACTGTTGTAACAAAGGGTAACCCTTTTCGCGACATTTTTACCGCCATACTGAGCAACCCACAGTTCCCCTACACAAATCCGTCCTGCTTCCTGCGATTGTAAACTTCAATGCAAGTAAAGGTCGTGTATCTATCCCTCTTATTCTTTTGACAAATACACAACAAAGATCGACGTACGCTTTGTGCTTGTAGATCAGGAAGTCAAGCACCGTACAAGGTCAACTCTAGCGCCGGATGGATCACCGCTGGGTTGTCGGCTTTCTGGCTTTTTACTTTTATAGTTAGCCTAAACTACCTAGCAGGTGGCATCAAAGTAGATAAGTATTTTAAAATTCTAAATGAAAATTCTTAAGACATATAGTTGACGTAACGTTACATAATTTTTAAAATTAGTAACGGCTATTTTCACGAGTCTCACGGATTTTACGCTATTTTTAATTGAATGCTAAGGTCAATCTTGGCAACACAGCGTCCCGCCACTGAAAGTGCCTAAATTTCACCACTCTTAATTATTACCATAGCTATACACTTTAATAATGATATCTAAAGTACTTTAATAATTATAACTATAGGCTCAAATACTTTCATTTAACAAAATTGCTATCATAGCCATACATTTTAATAATGATAACTAAAGACTTTAATAACCATAACTAATGGCTAGGTTAATACTGGTTAGTAAAGTGATTTTCTATGGTAGCCCAAGTAAAAGTAGAAAAGTGACTTTAGCTGTGGTAACAAATGATCTTATCAGTCCCCTATTTAACTACGATACTTTAGCTATGGTAATTAAAGCTTTAGTTATGGTCACTAGATATTTCCCTCAGTGTAAAAGACGCATATATATTTGGACTGACCCCATCCAATGTCACAGTTATATTGAATAGGGAATATGCATGAAATTCAAATCAACCCGAAATATTTTTTATTGTATTCTCTATATAAATTAAATGATTATGGCGGTTGTTGTTTTCCATTTATTTTGGGTTTTATTAGCAAAAAAAAAGATTTAAAACTGCAAATTTTCGCGCGAATTTCGAAACTTTTGAAACGCTATGCTTTTGTTTGTGACGTCACATTTTCAAATCGGTAAACATTTTATAATTGGTAATGTAATGTAAATTCCAGTATTAATTCATTTTCTTGATTGTTTCCCGAAGATTAGTACATTTAGTTGATAGAAAACCTTTTATTTGATTAAAAAAATTGTTTAGAAATGACCAAAACGGAGTGGGTGCAAAGAAAATCGGATAATTTGCTGGAAGTTGATGCCCTTTAGAGAGAGGTCCTTTTTTGCCTTCATAATTTCGTTACCAATACTTATTATTTATTATACTATGAAAATAAATTTACAGTCACATATGCTTACTTGAATTTGGCGATACTGACCTTTATAGATACCTCTTTATGTAAAATTTTTGATTAATTTTGCACTACATATACTTTCTTGCTAAAACCGGCTCTTTTGAACACGCGAAAATGAAGTTTTCCAAGCCATTCTCACTGGAATTTTTTTTGCACTGGCACAATATAATATCTGTAGCGTAGTTTTTTAACATTTCCTACTGTTTAATAAAAAGAATTATTAACAAAATACGATATAATCGAAGACAAACAACAAAATCAAACCCAACCACACCAGATAAAGCAGCCGTCACACTGAAGAAGCAACGTTGCCACCGCTGCAAACACCTGATTTCTACAGCTCTGCAAACGGGGGTAAATCCAGAGGCGGCTCTAACCTAGTTGGAAATAAAATTAGGATTCGATGTGAAAATAAAATACAAATATTTATTTACCCACATTGTGTTATTTGAAAGTGCGAAATACGAAAATACCATACAGGGTGTCTGAAAAGTCTTGGCATGGGCAAATATCTTTACTATTAATTAAGATAGAGACACCAAAATTTAGTTTTATCTTATTGGTTAATAAATCTACTTTTTTATGTAATTTGACTTTTACAATCCCCTTGGGGGGTTACGCTAGGGAGTTGAGGTGAAAAATTTTAAATGCAACCCTTTGCGTGTGGTACCTCATTTTAAAGGTCTTTTCTTAGATGTTACTTCTTGGCAGAGTTCCAAAACGGACTTTATTACTGCCAAGAAGTTCATGGTGGCCAGTCTAAACAACTTTTAACGTAATAAGTAAGGCAGTCACTGTTGGTCTGTTACCAGAGGCGTCGATGCCGAAAATAAGTACATACGGTATTTGACAGAGATACTTTAATTGATGAGCGTTGCCGTGATTATGTGAAATAAAAAAAACGGTTGAGTGCAAGTTCGACTCGCGCATAGAGGGTTCCGTGAGACATACAATATTTTGAATTTCTCACAGGACGCAAAAGTCTCAATAACTATGGTAAGGCTAATGCTTGAATAAATAAGAAGAAGCGGCCATGCCGGAAATATGTCAGTGCGTAATATAACTGATTAGTAAGGCTGGCACGGTTGGTCACAATGTCACATTGTTAAGAATGTTCAAAAAAGTAAGACGTCATAAAATCGTACAAATATGTTAAATACATAGTTGTAGTTTTACTATTGGAGATATATTCTTGAAAGTGGGTAGTCTTGAATATAGACATCAAAATCCATCCCCTGAAATTTCGTGCGCATTTCTAGCCTTCTTGGTTTGCGCGTGGTACACATTTTGGTCTACTGCGCATATGTCAAAAAACAAATAAAGAAGTCGAAAAAAACTTGGGAAAAATGTTATAAAGTTAAACACGTAGAGGCACCTTGGCTATTGGGGATATATTCTTCAAAGTAAATGGTTTCGAATGTAGCCACCCAAGTACATCTCCTGAAATTGCGTACGCATGTCTAGCAGGCTCGGCTTGCGCGAGGTACGCATTTGGGCCTACTGCGCAGATGTCAAAAAACAAAAAATATGAAAACGACAAATGAAGAAGTAAAGTTGGAGAAAAGTTAGAAAAAAAGTGCCCCATAAAACAAAAAATAGCAGCGCAGACT
The DNA here is from genome assembly GCA_963971165.1 of Philopedon plagiatum. Classification (NCBI taxonomy): domain Eukaryota; kingdom Metazoa; phylum Arthropoda; class Insecta; order Coleoptera; family Curculionidae; genus Philopedon; species Philopedon plagiatum. Next base: position 55,693,189 of record OZ020190.1, read on the forward strand.
GTTACTGTATGGCACAAGAGGTCGACTAATGGTCGACTTGTGGCCCGCCCGATTATACGATTTACGATTTATAATTTTTATAGGCTTGCCATGTAAAAATGCATTAAAATACGGGAGTTGCGGTAAAATGTTTCTTTTTTCAAGACTTTTAAAAGAAGAGGCCACCCGGCATAGGTTTGCATTCAAAATTTTTGACCTCAACTCCCTAGCGTAACCCCCCAAGTGGGTTGAAAAAGTCAAATTACATAAAAAAGTAGATTTATTAACCAATAAGATACAACTAAAATTTGGTGTCTCTATCTTTATTAATAGTTAAGATATTTGCCCATGCTAAGACTTTTCAGACACCCTGTATGGTATTTTCTTATCTCGCACTTTTAAATAACACAATGTGGGTAAATAAATATTTGTATTTTATTTGCACATCGAATCCTGATTTTATTTCCAACTAGGTTAGAGCCGTCTCTGGACTTATCCCCGTTCGCAAAGCTTTAGTCATCCTTTGCCAACCTAACCTTGTTTATTTTTGTGGAATCGTTTGTGGAAAGTGGTGTTTGGTTTTTAAAAATGTAACGCAGATATGTAATGTATCACTATGTAAATAGAAGAAATTGGTAAGTAATTACTAATTATTCTATAAACATATATTTTAATTATATGCACACTTTACACAACACAATAGTATCATCATAGACGAACAATGGCGTGTAACAAATATGGACCAAAAAGCGGGCATCCATTGAGACATTTTGAGGGTTTACTGGTTTATGGCTTAGAAATTTGTTTGTCCACAATTATATATCCATGCGTTTATATGTACTATATAGATATATGATGGTGAGCAAACAAATTCCTAAACCATACCAGTAAATTCACATAAATGTTTCAATGGATGCCCGCTTTCGGTCCCATTTCGGTGTAGTCGAGGATTTGTCTATATTATTCTTTATAGTCTCTGATAGTATTGACATGTAAAGTGACACAAGACATATAATTTAAAATACTTAAATCAAACAAAAAAATATAAAAAAAATAAGCTTTCTTTACAACCGTATAGATTTTTTAATGAAATATACCTATGATGATGTTTTTACACTTGCTACATAAAATACATCAGGCAAAACTCTTAAAATTTGAAACCCAATCAAACCCAATCAAACTATTGCCAAAGACAATTATTTAGCTACAATATTATTGTCTAAACTAATAATAAAATTACTATTTAATTCAACTGTCTAAAAATTTAAATAAATAAAGACAAAACGTCAACTACAGTTACAGAAGTGGCCGGTATGGGGCGTAGAAGGCATCGACTGTGGCGGTGTTGCCGTATCCCTTTTTAAGTCGTTACCTTAATTTGAGTCGCCAACACGTTCAGTGTAGATTGCCCATAACACTGCGTGACGTAACTTTTTTGAGCTGGCAAATGGCTGCTTTTGAAACTGTAATAAATTATTCCGAAAAGTAAAAATTTTTTTTAGCTAAATTATCCCAGTAATTTCCTTCAAAATAGCATTTTTGGGGTTGCAATGACTTCCTTAAATGATGTATGCAATAAAAAAAAATGTGCATATTCCTTATTGTTGAGAGTCAAGATTGTTAAGTTCCATTTCTGTGGAACGCTGATGTGTCAACGAGCGCCGATTAACAGATCTGATACGTTGAGAAGACAATGGATGCTACAAGAAGTTTACAAGCAAGGCATTGATTGATTTTTATTTTTGTAACTTTATTACTATATTGTTATTGAAACAAACGTGTATGTACTGCACTGTTCTGTGTTATAAAATTTGAACTATTACTATATTGGTAAATATAACTACATGACATTGGAGCTAATATTTTTTTATTTTTCTAAAACATGTACTTTCCAACATTTTTGTGATTATAACTATTATTTTCGGGTAAAAAACTTTGTATAGCGTGTACTAACATATTTAGGTTATCCTTAGGGTTTGATTCGTAAAACTTTATGTCTGGGGGTCCCAAGGTAGAGTTTTTGTTGTTGATGGTATAATATAACGTTTAGCGTCGTGGTGGGATAAAGCAACTTTATTTATTATTTCAGTATAAACGTCGTATTTCTAACTTCGAAAGGTTTTCTTCTAAGGGGTTCTACGATATTCCGATAATTTTCCAGGTGAAGTTGTTTTTCGATTACACATTTTTTTATACCTTTCGCTATTTTAATTTCGCTACTGATCGAGGTTATGTAATAAGCCTTGGCTCCGGTACCATAAAAACTTATTATTGGATCACCTGGAAATTCATCCTTCATTCTACCTACTACTGACTGGGTTTTCTTTATGTTAAAAATGTTTCCTTCACTATAATTGGACGTATCGAATTTATCCGGATTTTCTGCAATTATGCGATACAAGTTTTTGGTTTTTAATATTAGCGAATCTGCGTCGGTATACAGTAAAGAAGCATTTTTACCAAATTTCGCTTTAATGAAAGAGTAGAAGAAATCATAAATTACTGTTTTCGACATGTCCAGTATGGAAAATTCGATATAAATTACCTTTAATTGATTCATATGAATGGCGACCAATTCTGTATTAAAAACCGTTGAACTTTAAAAATTAGGACAAGAAATTAATGCTCTTGCCCCAATGTTATTCCTGTTATTGGCCCATCGGGTAACTAGTTTTATATCGTTACGATTCTCCACATTTTCCATAGTCTTGTCAAAAACAGCATTAATGATTAATTTAAAAGTATCTTTACCAAACTTTGTTGTTGCCCTGTTGCGCAAATCTGTATTTAGGTCGATATATATGTCTTTAACCATGGTGATTGATTAAATTTCAAAATTCTGTGTGTTTGCATTGCCATTAGGCCGTTATTGATTGCTTGTTTTAATGTTTGATAATGAACGATTATTTCTTTTTATTGTTTAAATTTGGAGTTAACTTTGATAATTTTTCAGATTCCTTGGGTGGTACAATATTTTCAACTAAAAAGGGTGTCAGAATGATTATCATATAGCGTATCCAGATAATGAACGTCAACTTCCAAAACGTATCCTTCTGGGCCGTTATCGTCCACATCCATATTTAAATTTAAAATTTCATGCTCTGATAGTCATCTAAAGCCACCAAATGGTAATGCCTGCTACATACTATGACCGTACAGATTTGTGCATCAAGATAAGCAATAAAAGATAATGCTTCGTTAGGGTCGTAATTTGGTACATATTTGTTGTTGGTAAAATGCTTCCTTTCCGAACACTGACTTATACCGCCTCGAATACCTTTTTTGAAAAAATGAACTGTGTCGATATCATTCAATAGCTCCAACTCTACCTTAGACATACGCAACATACAATCAAATGAAAAACTTGGAAGGATGTAGTACTGTGCAGGGTCAAATTTATATGTTTCTAAACAAGTATCGCGAAATTGTTCAAAAACATCGGTTAATAATAAAACGTCAGATTTCAAATATAAATCCGAATAGTTCCCCAAATTCTTACAATTAAATGTGCTCCACACCTTTTTAGCTGTATCGTAATCTTCATCGCTAATGTGCTCCTCTGACAAACTATCATAAAACTGATATTTTGTGGGTAGAGTTATATGGCTCATTTTCTCCATTGAATCGACAACTATAGGGAAAATCACCTTTTCTGCGCATTAAATTAAACTGCTCATTATCAGAAAAATATTTTAGTGTTTCTCTAAAACTACTCACAGTTAATCCGTTGCCCAAATTTTCGAGTGAAGTTGATAGAAATTTAAAACTATCGATGAGCCGCAATTTTAAATATTTATTCTTTATTGCTCCACTTTTATTATCGACATAATCGTGAACGTAAATACTTTTCGTAAACGGAATGTACTTTTCCTTGCTTTGTGCTAAAACATCGATCTTGTCTCCGTGACGACACAATTATTTAATAAACATATGACAATCGTACCCACTCAAGTTATGAAATATAATTGAAATAAAATTGGGTAACTTGTAATTTAAATTGCAAATCGAATGAGCAGCACCAGGTCTTTTCTTTCAGTTATGTGACAGTAGTCCCTCACTTTACAATTATTGTTTTCAAAAGGTTGTTCACATATACCACATTTTGTGGCATTATTGAACTCCGATTTGGCCAACCGTTAATGTTGTCATTGCTTTTATGTCTTTTAAGTATGGATTGTAAAGAGATCTTAAATCACTTCCAAGCCGAGAAACGAGAACCTGGGCTGCGTCGTTTCCCCTATAGAGCTCAAATTTAGAAATCGAATCGTCAAAGGAACACTTTATTAAATATGCAAAAGAATATGGTTCATGCTTGATGCTTTTTACTGAGTAAAAATTTGTGGGATTTGGTTTCACTGTATCCAATGGTTTAAACGGTACGCGCATTTGCTTTTCTATGTTTACAAATTTTCATATATTTTCTTTCCAAATCTAACTATTTTTAAATTTAGCGATGGTGTTAATGAATATTTGTGGTTACAATCATTTTTCTGATGCGATATCAAAGATGATGGTGAATTAAAGTATATCAGACAACCATCACAAAAATACATTTTATCTTCACATGATGTAATTTGACTGGAACATAATTTCGATAAGTCTTTTATCCAACAGTAATGACTTAGAACAACGCGTATCACAAATATGCTCATCATCATCTTTAATACTACAATCGTTTGTTATTAATAACAAGTTTACATGTCTATTAAGTTTTTTACCCTAACCTTTTTTACCCTAACCTTAATAGACCGACAACTTCAGACTTTAATTTATTATTTTCAAATTTTTTTTGCAAACCATAAACGTTAACTGAAATATTATTCATTTTTTCAGATTTTGATATATCACGCAACTTTACTGGAAAGTCCATACCTGTAAAATTCAACTCTTGAATGGTGTGGATAAGATTGGATCTGTGATGCCGTACTAGATGCAGGACACAAAGCAGACACGATTGCCCACGCAAAACAACACTCATCTTGATTAATCACATTAATGATGGCTTTTTCAATTCGATGAAACGTGGTCACTTTATATATGAAGAGCCACCAAAAGGTTTATACTCGTTGACATTTACTTCCAGGTATAGAATTTTTTCCAGAGCCCAACCTATGAAAACAAAAAAGGACAGTAAGTATTTATTTCATTTTTTAGTCTTTAATTTATAACATACCTGAATCTTTGTCCTGAAACTCAGTCGATTGAATCTTCATGGTTTCCACTAATGATTGGTATATTTCTTCCAATTCGCGTCCTGCAGCAACAATTTCCTTGCGTGTAATAACTGACTTGTCACTGTACGTATTATCTTGTGTTGGTAAAATATACCGACCAAAAACCACCATACTAACTTTCAAAGCACAACGCACTCTTACTATGCCACTTACTACGTTTAACACTTTTTCTTTAATTTCATCAAAAAATAATGAATAGTCAATATGTTCGTTATCACGTGATATACGGAATGTGGCAATCCTATTTCTAAAAGCACTGGACACGAGGTCAACACCTGCTGATATTGGTGAACATGCATTACTTTTATGGTGTATTGTTCTTTGGTGAGCTGCCATTTGATTTGCTGGCATGGTTATATTTTAGGAAGCGCAAGAACGCACCTCAGATGTTGATGCCCCATCGTCAAGTTCTCGCTGTTTTCCACCATGTATTTTTGCAAATCATGCTACACACGATTCTCTTTAGTGTCGTAACATATTATAACTCCGAGTAAATGATTTACCACAATCTTCATACACGTGCGCCATGACTTTTAAGTTAACTTACTTGAACCGTCTTACTCAACACAATGTTTTATACTAAAATTTAACTCCCTGCATCGTACACCTGGTCATCACCAAACATAGAAACAGCTGTTCGCGTTCAAGGCCAAGTTCTTGGCCGTGACCTTCGAATAACACCTGCGCATATTAAAGCCAAATAACAAGAGCACACCTGCGCGACCAAGGTCGACCCTACTGCTCATGCGGTGACTCACGACCGGGTTTCTTTATCTACCTTGCACTTTTTATATAACATACTAGCTTTTATCTGCGACTTCGTCCGCGTGGTATAGGTGATAATAGTGTAGTTTTGATGTTATGATGTATGTCATGAATACATGAAACATAAGTTATGAAAGATAGGTTAGTTATATCTAGAGACCTGGTTTCAATATTTAATATATTACCTGACGCAAAAATGGGGGTCGGACTCAGGTAACTTATAGAAAAGTTAGGTAAATGAAATGAAATTAATATTAGATTAGGTTGTATTTATGAATTATTGCTCCCAAAAAATATTTCTTTTTTTTTTTCTCAAAAAAATTAACCAACTTCACAAAAGGTAAAGTACGGAAAACTCTAAAATAAGTATTGTTACGTATTTATTAACTGTTACACAAAAGTACATTTTCTCGGCTCAATAACCCCGAAAATGACATATTAGGTAACATCTGGGAAAAATTTCCAGCCACTTCTTTTTTATACCCCCCCCCCCCCCTCACGCTAATTTTCTTAACATTTATTACACAAAATTGGCTTTTCTAAATAGTTATAAATAAAGCTTTGCAAACGGAGGTAATTCCAGAGACGGCTCTAACATAGTTGGAAATAAAATTAGGATTCGATTTGAAAATAAAATACAAATATTTATTTACCCACATTGTGTTATTTGAAAGTGCGAGATAAGAAAATACCATACAGGGTGTGTGAAAAGTCTTAGCATGGGCAAATATCTTTACTATTAATAAAGATAGAGACACCAAATTTTAGTTGTATCTTATTGGTTAATAAATCTACTTTTTTATGTAATTTGACTTTTTCAACCCCCTTGGGGGGTTACACTAGGGAGTTGAGGTCAAAAATTTTGAATGCAAACCTATGCCGGGTGGCCTCTTCTTTTAAAAGTCTTCAAAAAAGAGACATTTTACCGCAACTCCCGTATTTTAATTCTTTTTTAAATGGCAAGCCTATAAAAATTATAAATCGTAAATCGTATAATCGGGCGGGGCACAAGTGGCCCATTAGTCGACCTCTTGTTCCATACAGTACCAGTCTGCGCTGCTATTTTTTGTTTTGTGGGGCACTTTTTTTCTAACTTTTTTCCAACTCTACTTCTTCATTTGTCGTTTTTATATTTTTTGTTTTTTGACATCTGCGCAGTAGATCAAAATGCGTACCATGCGCAATCCGAGGGTGCTAGACATGCGTACGCAATTTCAGGAGATCTACTTGGGTGTCTACATTCGAACCCATTCACTTTTAAGCCCCAATAGTCAAAGTACCACTACACTGAGAAAAACCGGCCAATTAAACTGTGTTGCTAACATTTTTCTAATTGTCACAAGTAATTTTTTATTTAGGGCTAGAAAATCTTTTATTTACCGTAAATAATGGCTTGTTGCTAATAATTATAACTAACCATTATAAAGCCGTTTACTTAGTGCAAGTGATGGACTTCTTGCCATTATTGTCTTAGTGTTATTAAAAAATAATAATAATCGTTAATAATCGGATTACTTGTGGTAATTCTCCCCTATAATTGCCACAAGTCATCTCTGGCCCATTCGACTCGCTTCGTGCAACTTCGGTGAGCTAAGTGAGCGTTCGGTATACGTTGGCGTCCGACTTGTGTTTTATTTTGATCTGAGCTGCATAGTAGCAATAATGTGGCAATAGGTTGCGGATTAAAACGATTTTAACAGGTAGCAACGCATAGTGAATGGCCTATCGGAAGTTATTAACGGAATGGGGCTTGAACCAGTTTACACAAAAACTTTTTCGGTAAGTTGTTATTAAAGTAAGTAAATGTTCCAATATTTAATGACCTAATTAGGGACTCATATCTCTTTGTGTATCTCGTATTCATATATATCAACATAGGTACCGACATCGGCTTTAGTAAATTAAAATTGGTATTTTTTTACGTAAAAGAACATTTTAATGATTGGTTAAAAATGGAATGTTTATTTTTAAAGTTATATAAAGAGTTACTGTTTTTTCGTGCGAATGGGGAATGTCACAAGCCAACCTCGGCTTCTCTGATAACCTCTCTGGTCAGTGGCCAAATAGGTTTGAAAAAACCAGAGAAAAATAAAAGAAAAATCCTTCATTTGAAAGTTACTGCTCGTCAACGCTTGTCCTTCGTGTTTACGTATTTACATATTATATAGGTGAATCATGTATTTTTAAGATTTAATGTCTGACATTTTTAAATTTTTTAGTTAATAAACCGGTTTCCCCGTTGTTTCTAAAGAATTTAGGATCTCACCAGGGGCATTATTTCAAATTTGCCTTGGGGGGGGGCATTCCCTATTCAGGTTTCTACCCGGCTTTTTAGCTAATTTTCCACAATTTTCCACATAGTTAAATTTAATTCATTAAAGGGATTAGTTTTGCAGTTGCTTCTAAAGCATATGGAAACCACTGTTTAATTTAGTGTTTTTACGGGTTTGACAGTTGCTCGTCGAACGTACAAAAGCATCGTGAAATTTCTTTTTTATTAAATCGATTGATTTTACAGTTTAAATGGGATATCCTGTATACGATTTTATGTTTAAATTCTACTTAAGATTCTAAAAGTATTCTGTATTTATGATATGAAACACTATGCTTGGGTTTCGAAACACTGATATTTGAGAAGTGATCAGTTTTGCTCCGTGACAGCCTGCAACATTTAAATGGTGCAGAGCAGAGAAAAACCGCTTGTATATCCCTATTCTAGTTTTTATTCTCTACCTAACAATGTCAACATCCGGTTTAATCGGAAGTCCAGTCGGAAGTAAAAACTTGGACTTTTGGTCAGTTCTGGTTAAACCGAAGTTATTTTGAGAATGTAGGTATAGGTATCGAAGTAGGGACATGTAACTTTTTTTTAATGTACCATTTATATGCTACGTTATCAAAGGTCTATAAATATTGATTTTCTAATATCAGTGTCTCATCCAGTGAGCGGAATCACGATGCGACAACAGAGTCGCACTCAGGACAAAAGCTATTTTACATGTTATTAAGTTATTAATTTTTTCCAAATACTAAACAGATTTTACAGTAGAATATATATATATATATATATATATATATATATATATATATATATATATATATATATATATATATATATATATATATATTCCTTTCTGATAAACAACGCTTGGAGTTGCATGGGTATTGCATGGTTGCAAGTATTGTTCTTTCGCAGAAATCATAAATTAAAAAAGTTGTAGCCAAATATATCGGTATTTTTTATATATACACCTATTATAAAAATTGTATTTAATGAAATGATGACCCACCTAAATTGATTTTCAATGACCAACTTAATAATTTATTTTTTAAAACCACACTTTTTTGTAAAATACTTAATGCACTTTCCTCAAGAAAGAATCAAGCCGAGCCATCGTCGAAAGATATCAACATGCCGGTCCCGGTTGGGTTTGCTTGGGTTTGCTAGGTTTGCTGCAATACACTCGAACCGCCCCGTAAAATATACTATTTAAAAAACATTTGGGTTTGACAAAGAAAAACTAATTAACTACTATGCGCATTGTATCTGTATTGTATTTATTAACGAAAACGGTGTTTCGGCTAGCGTTCCTATCTCATTGTATAATATCAATATGTGTTTGGGTATTATTTGATATTTCGGTCAAGTTACAGCAAAAATGCAATTGTAGTACCCTGTAGCATAGTCGGATTAAATAATGAAACGGCTAAACTGTAGAAAAACTTAGATGTATTGTAAATCACTAAAAATACATGTTTAACGAAACTGGTTCATGGTACAGTACATTCCTTGATTCCTTGTATTGCCTATTTATTCTAACACATTACGAATAATCATACTTTTAGTACAAGACGCGACATCTATTGAGGAGACGTATCAAAACGGGAAGCGGCTAACAATCTTAGACTTCTAAATCTCATAGAAAAGCAATACTAAAACTAAAAGTCATAAACATCTAGAATAGAAATGTGTAATATACTAAGTATAGTATCTATTTTATGTTTTGTGCGATGTTTATTTGTAGGTAATTAATTCCTTGGCGAAACTAGGCACATTATTAAAAAACCGCGACGGTCCAACGCCCGGCCCCGTGCGACAGCTCACTATACCAAGCGGCTAGCCATACCAACTGTACTTAGGCTGCTGCTGCCTGCATACACATTTTGCGATAAGCATGTTGCGCTTCTCGGCTTCTACGTCCGGCGGGACTATTTAATTTAAAATTTAATTTACGTCCGCACATGCACATTTGACGTAGTGATACAGACCTTGCTACGCTCGGCCCGTATAAGTCAGTAAAAAATATCCCTGGCACAGGAACTCGGGAGCTTCGAAGCGCCAGCGTGGATTCTCATTTAGTATGAATTTGACAAGAATTCAAAAAAAAGACCATTCGGGCCCGGCACTGAATCCACTACGAACTGATCCGATCCATAAGCGGATACCTTAGCACTAGGGTATTTCGCCGTTGGTACAACTTTTGTAAAACAATCAACTCGCCTCAATACGCGCATACAACGGCATACAAGTTTAGAAAAACAAATGTTTGGGTTTATTTTGCATGAAAAGGTATGTAGGCACACACAATTTTGATTTATTGTTGGCCTTTGACGTTCAAATAGAAGAAAATCCCTAAGCTAGGTTTTCGTTTCAAACCAAAGAGATCGCATATTCTATCTATTGTGAGCTCTATGTGTGTTCAGGAGGCTAAAAATGGACAACTCTGAAGCTATAGTATATAAAAATCCTAACTATTATAAGTTTAATTGTGTATGTGGGAAACAATTTACTGCAGAAAGAAACTTTAGGGCGCACAAAAAAGAGTCCATGGCGCAACTGATCCTGACTTCAGAATAAAAGACAAAAAGTGTTCTTTATATAATTTTAAGGTATGTTTTCGGACAGAATTCATGAAACATTGTGAACCACTCATGATGTGAGTCTTGTGCAAGAAAAACATCTGTTTCAATCAAAGGAACACTTTTTAACCTGGAAAATCTATAACTTCGGTAGAAATAGAAAGATCGTTCAATAAGGGGATTGTTAAAACGCAAAGAAATAAACTATTGCTACGAAATTGAGAAACAATTTTAATAATTTATTTTGCACACAAGATTTAAGAACTTGTTTTTAATATAACCTTGTTGAGCTTTTTAATATAAAAAATGTTTTAATTGAAATTTTAAGTTAATGTTCCATTATCTACAACTCTACACTCATGGCTGGTTGACTATAGTATAGCAAGGCGCCTGTTTACACCATCGGATCTCATATTTATTATAATTTCAACACAATGACAGGTGATGTTATTTAATGATACTTTAACGGCGGGTTGCACCAAGGATGATTAGCTAACAACATGTTAAATTTTATTGCGTTGTTAAATTTTGGCCAAGTTACCCAAGATTTAATCAAAGCCGGCCCAGGCCTACTTGAAACAGCAATCGCTTAACATCGGCTTTTAGATTTGGAAGCGGTCGCAGTTTCGGGAAAAGTCGTCTAACGATAAATGTCAGATTTTAATGTCAACAAAACGTTTTGTATTTCTTGTGAAGCGAAGTTATTTTGAATCAAAAGAAATATTTTTGGGAAAATTCGCAAAGCGAATAGAAAAATTACACAAATATAGAAGAAAATAAACTTCTGAACATATGTAGGTATATGTATTTCTAAGGTAAGTTGTATGAAACCATTGAACCATAAAATACCGTACAGATACCAGCCAAATTTGTATAATTTTTCTGTTAATTTTTAAAATTTGCGTTAAAAATGCTTTACATAAAAAATTTGCTGCTTTTCAGCTTCCTTAACTACTATCCTCTTGTCATTATTATCCATTTATGTGTTTGTTTTAGGTGCATTCAAAAGATTTTAATATTTCTAAAGAATGAGAATGCCTAACCCTAAAAATTGAACTTTTGATGGAAGATAAAGCACAAAAACATACTTCCTGATAAACCTACATGTAAGCATTGGAGTTCTAAATGAATGTTATTTGAAAGACTATCCTCGACACAATCAATATTCGGCGAAATACCTTATTACTGCCAAGGAAAAAATTTGGAAACGAAACCTTTGTTGTTATTTTGTTGATAAGGTAAAATATTGTCATTAATATCTTAGTGAAATATGTAGCTATCACTACCTACGTTACAAAATTTTTGAGTACAATTTTGTTTCTTATTTTTACCTCAAGTTCTGTGTTTATACCCGTAATAGCATACTATTTAACTTTTGTCCAGTTAAGCTAACAAAACATTTTTGTCTGGGTGCGTATACTGGTCAATTTGTAAACCTAATTGCTGTTAGTATAACGATTATAATTTTATTAACCATGTGTCACGCTCGAACTCGAGCAAACTGTAGAGTATTTATTTAAGCCACCTCAACTTCGTTTAAGTAAAATTTTGCTCTTTCTCCTTTAATAAACTCTTTACTCATGATTCATTAACTCTAATTTTTTTTGTGGCACGTTTACTTAACTACCATTTTTATCAAGTGAATATAAAACCCATATTCCCATACACTTGTTACTATTTAGAATAAAATATCTATAAACAAGTTATTTACTTGGGTGTACACTGTACAACATACTAGTGCTTTTATTAAAATTATTATGTAATTGTGTAATATTTTACTTTATTTGCTTTGTTTTCTTTTGTTACAGGTACCAGATAAGTCACAAGAAAAAACCTTGCAGATCCTATTTTGATGTAAAAATGGGCTTAAAAAATACCTACTGGTGACATCAATGTTGAAATAGTTTTTAAATAAAAATTTGTTATTTCCATAAATAAAATGTGTTTTGTGATTTTTCAAAACATAAGTTTACATCAGTTACTTTATATCTTTGTTCATTATTCCCTGAAAATTTGTAAAACTAGATAAAGATTCCATAATAAACACTATTATTTTAATTATATTATTTTATTATAATTATAATTGAAATTCTTTTTTTAAGTTTGATCTGTGGCATTAATGTTATTTTTAAATTTAAGAAAGTTGAATATGCACTTCAAACAAATTGCCTTGCGACACTCCAGCGCTATTATATTTCGTTTAAAACTCGTAAAGTCGTCCGGATCGATGCAATTTTGTCCATCGAACACGCCTCTGGTCCGGTGGTGAACAGTGTTGCCAGTCTACTACAATTGTACTAGATCTAGAACCTTTTAAGGATATGCCTAGTACGCTAGTACACTTGAGTCAAAACCTTAGTAGAAAATGCCATCCGACGTTTTTAAGAGATACGTCTACTCATATTTTACAGGTCGCGTATTATTTGTTTTGTTTTGCCGCAGATTAGATCCTACCTTTTTCAGAGATTGGAAGTAATTGTTTCATTTTTAAAATTGGGAATAATTACATATTTTATTTTTTTATACCAAGCACAGGTTCTTTATATCTCCTGTGTCAGTGCATTGTCTGGTCTGTTTTGTGAAGATCTAGTACATTTTCATTAAATTTAGTACTTTCTCAATTAAAATCCAGTACCAAATAAAGTAATGTCTGGCAACACTGCTACTTCTAAATCTTGAAATATTTGAGGTTAGGTTAAACGTCAGTGTTTTGTTTTTAAAAAATATAAATGAGATTTGTTTTGTTTACATACAAGCCCATTATTTTTCTGATATCGAGAGAGCCGTGAGTATCATAAAAGAAATGATTAATACAAAAAATACAAACTTGCTTGCATTCCAGTGTTTTTACTTGCTGTAAATACGATAATTTTCGACGTTAGGACGAAAGTAATTCAGAAAATAACTAGTTACCTACCTCTACAAGTTGTTATATTATTTTTAAACCCACAAAAGGGTTTGCTATTTAAACTAAGAGAGGTGTTAAAGAAAACTATGTGATTGAAGAAAAGTAAGCAGAAGGAAATTTAGCAGAATATCTATATTTTTATAGAAGACTACAGTAGGAAAACTGTTTTAATATAATGCCAAGAATAGTTTATAACAAACAAGAATTTGAGCAATATAATATGTTTGCATAAGTCCAACAACAAAATAATATTATAAAGAGTAATTTTGTTATGGTATTGAAGATGAAGGGTATATTTTTTGGTAAAATCCACGTTATAAAAGATGAACTTTATTTTTCCTACATTTTTTTGTTAGTGTGTGAAGGTAGGTACCTGCTGAGCAAGCATTATTATAAATTAGATGCCCATCTGCAATAAAAGTGTATACAGTTGTATTTTAAAATATTGAAGGAAGGAGTTGTCTTTTAATTTCTTGTACTAGAACATAAACTTTTGCCAAAATAACCGATATTTTATCAAAAATGTTATCAAAAACATGACTTTAATCACACCATATTGTGTAATTAGTTTAATTCATCGTTAAGTGCTCTCTTCGTTAAAAACAAATGAAAAAGTAAACAACACCTTGGTTTTTTAGTGGCAATTGTAAGTTTAATCATTGATTAGCCAAAAATTTGGGCTGTTGCAGAAAGAAAAAAAATTTAACGCTCTGTTAAACTGAGAATCTTTTGTTTATAACGATGAAATAGGATTTAACGCTTCACTGAGAAAAACCGGCCAATTAAACTGTGTTGCTAACATTTTTCTAATTGTCACAAGTAATTTTTTATTTAGGGCTAGAAAATCTTTTATTTACCGTAAATAATGGCTTGTTGCTAATAATTATAACTAACCATTATAAAGTCGTTTACTTAGTGCAAGTGATGGACTTCTTGCCATTATTGTCTTAGTGTTATTAAAAAAAAATAATAATCGGATTACTTGTGGTAATTCTCCCCTATAATTGCCACAAGTCATCTCTGGCCCATTCGACTCGCTTCGTGCAACTTCGGTGAGCTAAGTGAGCGTTCGGTATACGTTGGCGTCCGACTACTCCGACTTGTGTTTTATTTTGATCTGAGCTGTATAGTGGCAATGTGGCAATAGGTTGTGGATTAAGACGATGGTCTACATGTCGCATAGTGAATGGCCTATCGGAAGTTATTAACGGAATGGGGCTTGAACCAGTTGTTATTAAAGTAAGTAAATGTTCCAATATTTAATGACCTAATTAGGGACCCATATCTCTTTGTGTATCTCGTATTCATATATATCAACATAGGTACCAACATCGGCTTTAGTAAATTAAAATTGGTATTTTTTTACGTAAAAGAACATTTTAATGATAGGTTAAAAATGGAATGTTTATTTTTAAAGTTATATAAAGAGTTACTGTTTTTTCGTGCGAATGGGGAATGTCACAAGCCAACCGCGGCTTCTCTGATAACCTCTCTGGTCAGTGGCCAAATAGGTTTGAAAAAATCCAGAGAAAAATAAAAGAAAAAACCTTCATTTGAAAGTTACTGCTCGTCAACGCTTGTCCTTTGTGTTTACGTATTTACATATATAGGTGAATCATGTATTTTTAAGATTTAATGTCTGACAATTTTAAATTTTTTAGTTAATAAACCGGTTTCCCCGTTGTTTCTAAAGAATTTAGGATCTCACCAGGGGCATTATTTCAAATTTGCCTTAGGAGGGGGGACCCATTTCCTATTCAGGTTTCTACCCGGCTTTTTACCTAATTTTCCACAATTGCTCGTAGAGCCTTTATATAGGACATGACCATGAGGCATAGTTAAATTTAATTCATTAAAGGGATTAGTTTTGCAGTTGCTTCTAAAGCATATAGAAACCACTGTTTAATTTAGTGTTTTTACGGGTTTGACAGTTGCTCGTTGAACGTACAAAAGCATCGTGAAATTTCTTTTTTATTAAATCGATTGATTTTACAGTTTAAATGGGATATTCTGTATACGATTTTATGTTTAAATTCTACTTAAGATTCTAAAAGTATTCTGTATTTATGATATGAAACACTATGCTTGGGTTTCGAAACACTGATATTTGAGAAGTGATCAGTTTTGCTCCGTGACAGCCTGCAACATTTAAATGGTGCAGAGCAGAGAAAAACCGCTTGTATATCCCTATCCTAGTTTTTATTCTCTACCTAACAATGTCAACATCCGGTTTAATCGGAAGTCCAGTCGGAAGTAAAAACTTGGACTTTTGGTCAGTTCTGGTTAAACCGAAGTTATTTTGAGAATGTAGGTATAGGTATCGAAGTAGGGACATGTAACTTTTTTTTAATGTACCATTTATATGCTACGTTATCAAAGGTCTATAAATATCGATTTTCTAATATCAGTGTCTCATAACTATTAAATTTACTCGTACCTAGGTTTTAACCAAACATGAAATTTGATAATATAATATACAGAGGTTAGGCTGTCCCATTTTGTAAGATATCCTGCACAATCAGTTAATTTTTTTAGATGCGTACGTTTCAATAAGTTTACTTTTACGTAGGTGTTAAGTTTATATTATCCTTGCTAATAGGTAAATTTTGAACTACTAAAAGTTCAAAAAAAAATTGTTTACTGTTTCATGATTTGTAATAATGTTATTGGTCATTCTGTAATTGATTAATCAAATCAAATCAAAGTCCAAGTAAGCTTTAATGCAATAAAATTCAAAATTTCGTTGATAAGGCATCAACCGCACCTAATCTTAGTAGCTTTACTAAGTATTAACAACGATTCATCAACAACTAAATCTTTGGTATCAAATAAATTTATAGACATTTTATAATTTTTAGGAGAAGAGATTACAGATGAAGTTTTGAATTTATTGATGATGAAACAACCAAAAAATTATTTATGGGCCAAGATTAATTTTCTCCGGTAAACTTAGAGAATATTTGAAAACCAAAGTGTAGGAAGTAGAAATTAGAAAGTATCTCGGAAACTAAGAGCAGCACTAACAACGTAGCATAAATTATGTCTTAAACAGGAAGCTTCTCTCTAATTTAATTGAGCCCACAGCGATTACCGTTTAAGAGATGGCAATACTACTATCACTAAAATGGATAATGGAAATGGAATAAAATGGAGCATAAAGTTATTCTTAATAAATGAAACATAATATTAAACAGTGTATGTGTTTCCAATCTTGGCTACCAAGTTACCAAAAAAACTTTTTAAGTATGCCATTTTAGTAATAATCTTGTAGTTGGGTCATAATAAAAATATATTTTGGTATTTTTATTGCCAATTCTTTCCTCTGAAGGAGAACCGTATTTCCGATTTCATACATAATAGACACCTACTATTTCTGGCTAGCTGTTGAGGGTTTCTATTTTAATCATTTGTTTTAAAAGCTAAAAATAAGAGAAATGTGAAAGAGGAATTAAGCGCAACCGTACTATAATGAAGTGAATACATAATTAATTTTTAATACTAGCAGCTAGTTAGCTGTTTACTTGCTATAATTAAGGCATCGACTAGTAGCAATTAAGTCCTATACTAGCTACTAATAACATACATACCAGTGATAAATAAAGTACATTACTAGTGGCTAATAGCCTGAACATTACTGTATACAGTTAAAATACTAATCATAAATAACCAACTATTAGCAGCTAATAATATTTTACTCGTGGCAACTTAACTAAATACTAGCCACTAATAAACATTAACTAGCATTAACGATGAGCATACTAGTGACAATTAAAGTGTCAACTAGTGGTTACTATTCCCTATACTTGCCACTAATAACATGACTACTAACTAAATACTAGCCACTAATAAAATTAAGTAGCCATAAACAACGAGCGTACTTGTGACAATTCTAGCGTTAACTGGTGGTTATTATTTTTGATACTTACCACTAATAACCTGACTATTTATGATAACTAATGTTAGTACTCGTAGCTACTAAACTATGAACTACTAGCAAGCAATCTGTGTTAGCAACCTAGTGTTTGCTACCCTAAGTACAGAAAATACTTGTCACATATCGTATACAACTTTTTACTTAGGATAACTAGATTTTTACTTATGGTTAGTAAAAATTTTTCTCGGTGTTGATTAAAAGTTTGGTGCAACCCGCTGTAATAGTTTTAATCGACTGATATATAAATATAATTATTAGGAATCCATAATTTAAGAATATACTGGTATAATGCCATAATTTCAATTTAGTTTCAAATTTGACCTAAATACTCTGGTGTAAATACCTAACGTTCATGACCTCTAACAGTGCGAGCTATAGTCTAGTCGCTTCGGACGTGGCACAAAATTACATTATTTAAAGTAACCAAAATCAATTTTTTTGTATACCCTAGGTTATTATTCACATAATAACTGATGTAATTTAAAATGCTGTATTGAATGAAAAGCCAATAAAAATAAAATACGTTCAAATATTGTGTTTTACGCGACTGAAAATGTCTAGTAGTTTAAGGTACGCCGGCGGTCCGATTCTGTTAGCGCATCCAAATTTCCGCTCTATGACTCATAACTATTAAATTTACTCGTACCTAGGTTTTAACCAAACATGAAATTTGATAATATAATATACAGAGGTTAGACTGTCCCATTTAAGATATCCTGCACAATCAGTTATTTTTTTTAGATGCGTACGTTTCAATAAGTTTACTTTTACGTAGGTGTTAAGTTTATATTATCCTTGCTAATACGGAAATTTTGAACTACTAAAATTATTTAATTTGCAAATTGTTTACTGTTTCATGATTTGTAATAATGTTATTGGTCATTCTGTAATTGATTAATCAAATCAAATCAAAGTCCAAGTAAGCTTTAATGCCATAGAATTCAAAATTTCGTTGATAAGGCATCAACCGCACCTAATCTTAGTAGCTTTACTAAGTATTAACAACGATTCATCAACAACTAAATCGTTGGTATCAAATAAATTTATAGACATTTTATAATTTTTAGGAGAAGAGATTACAGACGAAGTTTTGAATTAATTGATGATGAAACAACCAAAAAATTATTTATGGACCAAGATTAATTTTCTCCGGTAAACATAGAGAATATTTGAAAACCAAAGTGCAGGAAGCAGAAATTAGAAAGTATCTCGGAAACTAAGAACAGCACTGACAACGTAGCACAAATTATGTCTTAAACAGGAAGCTTCTCTCTAATTTAATTGAGCCCACAGCGATTACTGTTTAAGAGATAGCAATACTACTATCACTAAAATGGACGTCCTGTATAAAGTTATTCTTAATACATGAAACATAATATTAAACAGTGTATGTGTTTCCAATCTTGGCTACCAAGTTACCAAAAAACGTTTTAAGTATGCCATTTTAGTAATAATCTTGTAGTTGGGTCATAATAAAAATATATTTTGGTATTTTTATTGCCAATTCTTTCCTCTGAAGGAGAACCGTATTTCCGATTTCATACATAATAGACACCTACTATTTCTGGCTAGCTGTTGAGGGTTTCTATTTTAATCATTTGTTTTAAAAGCTAAAAATAAGAGAAATGTGAAAGAGGAATTAAGCGCAACCGTACTATGGTAATAAAGTGAATACATAATTAATTTTTAATACTAGCAGCTAGTTAGCTGTTTACTTGCTATAATTAAGGCATCGACTAGTAGCAATTAAGTCCTATACTAGCTACTAATAACATACATACCAGTGATAAATAAAGTACATTACTAGTGGCTAATAGCCTGAACATTACTGTATACAGTTAAAATACTAATCATAAATAACCAACTATTAGCAGCTATTAATATTTTACTCGTGGCAACTTAACTAAATACTAGCCACTAATAAACATTAACTAACATTAACGATGAGCATACTAGTGACAATTAAAGTGTTAACTAGTGGTTACTATTCCCTATACTTGCCACTAATAACATGACTACTAACTAAATACTAGCCACTAATAAAATTAAGTAGCCATAAACAACGAGCGTACTTGTGACAATTCTAGCGTTAACTGGTGGTTATTATTTTTGATACTTACCACTAATAACCTGACTATTTATGATAACTAATGTTAGTACTCGTAGCTACTAAACTATGAACTACTAGCAAGCAATCTGTGTTAGCAACCTAGTGTTTGCTACCCTAAGTACAGAAAATACTTGTCACACATCGTATACAACTTTTTACTTAGGATAACTAGATTTTTACTTATGGTTAGGAAAAATTTTTCTCGGTGTACGTATTTAACTTTATAACTTTTTCCCCAAGTTTTTTTCGACTTTATTTGTCGTTATTTGCCACCTGCGCAGTAGACTAAAATGCGTACCTCGCGCAAGCCGAGCCTGCTAGACATGCGTACGCAATTTCAGGAGATGTACTTAGGTGTCTACATTCGAAACCATTTACTTTGAAGAATATATCCCCAATAGTCAAGGTAGCACTACGTATTTACCTTTATAACTTTTTCCCCAAGTTTTTTTCGACTTAATTTTTCGTTTTTTTGCCATCTGCGCAGTAGACCAAAATGCGTACCTCGCGCAAACCGAGCGTGCTAGACATGCGTACGCAATTTCAGGAGATGTACTTGGGTGTTGGGTGTCTACATTCGAGCCAATTCACTTTTAAGAATATATCCCCAATAGTCAAGGTACCACTACGTAGTTAACTTTATAACTTTTTTCCCAAGTTTTTTCGACTTTATTTTTCGTTTTTTGCCATCTGCGCAGTAGACCAAAATGCGTACCACGCGCAAACCGAGCGTGCTGGACATGCGCACGGAATTTCAGGAGATGGACATTGGTGTCTACATTTGAACCCCTTCACTTTTAAGAATATATTCCCAAAAGTCAAGGTACCACTACGTATTTAACTTTATAACTTTTTCCCAAGTTTATTTCGACTTTATTTTTCGTTATTTGCCATCTGCGCAGTGGACTAAAATGCGTACCACGCGCAAACTCAAAACTAAGAGGGCTAGACATGCGCACGAAATTTCAGGGGATGTACTTTGGTGTCTACATTCAAACCTACCCACTTTCAAGAATATATCTCCAATAGTAAAACTACAACTACGTATTTAACATATTTTTACGATTTTATGACGTCGTACTTTTTTGAACATTCTTAACTATGTGACATTGTGACCAACCGTGCCTGCCTTACTAATCCGTTATATTACGCACTGACTTATTTCCGGCATGGCCGCCTCTTCTTATTTATTCAAGCATTAGCTTTACCATCATAGTTATTGAGACTTTTGCGTCCTGTGAGAAATTCACAATATTGTATGTCTCACGGAACCCTCTATGCGCGAGTCGAACTTGCACTCAACCGTTTTTTTTTTATTTCACACAATCACGGCAACGCCCATCAATTAAATTATTTCTGTCAAAGACCTTCTGTACTTATTTTCGGCATCGACGCCTCTGGTAACAGACCAACAGTCTACTACTACAACAGTACTTATTACGTTAAAAGTTGTTTATAATGGCCACCATGAACTTCTTGGCAGTAATAAAGTCCGTTTTGGAACTCTGCCAAGAAGTAACATCTGAGAAAAGACCTTTAAAATGAGGTACCACAGGGCATAGGGTTGCATTTAAAATTTTTGACCTCAACTCCCTAGCGTAACCCCCCCCCCCCCCCCCCCAAGGGGATTATAAAAGTCAAATTACATAAAAAAGTAGATTTATTAACCAATAAGATAAAACTAAAATTTGGTGTCTCTATCTTTATTAATAGTAAAGATATTTGCCCATGCTAAGACTTTTCAGACACCCTGTATGGTATTTTCGTATTTCGCACTTTCAAATAACACAATGTGGGTAAATAAATATTTGTATTTATTTTCACATCGAATCATAATTTTATTTCCAACTAGGTTAGAGCCGTCTCTGGAATTACCCCCGTTTGCAAAGCTTTAGTTATAAAACATGTGTTTATTTTTTAGAGTACTTTTACGTACTTTCAAGGTAATAGAACCCAGGCGCAGCTTGTCCACAAGGTCATTTGGTCAATGACCCACCTAAATTTATTTTCAATGATACACCTAATAATTTATTTTTTCAAACCAAACTTTACTTTCAAACAACTGCAAGTTCCATGCGAAAACTACCCAACAAAGAATCAAGCCAAGCCATCGTCGAAAGATATCCAAGCTTGCTCCGGGCTCGGTCGTATTTTAAATTGACCTCGTAGGTTTATATGGACTAAATAAATGCATTAAAACTAAGAGAGAAATAAACATACGCGCTTTAGGAAGTTAAAAAAAGACAAAATGTTTCAACGGCTCACCAATAATATCGCTTTCGGCGCGCGAGTGTCCGGCAACGCTGCCGGTCCCGGGTCAATACACTCAAACCGACGCATGAAATATGCTCTTTCAAAACACTTGGGTTAGACAAAGAAAACCTAATTATTATAAAATATGCGCATTGCATTTGCATTGTATTTATTAAAGAAAACGGAGTTTCAAAATGCAATTTTAGTACTTGTAGAATAGTCGGATTGAATAATGAAACGGATAAACTGTAGAAAACTTAGATTTATTGTATACCACTAAAAATACATGTTTAACGATAATGGCTTCATGGTAAAGAGACAGAATCCTTCCTTTTATTGCCTATTTATTCTAACCTACGATTCTAACACATTACGAATAATCATACTTTTAGTACAATATTGAGGAGACGATCAAAACGAGAAGCCGCTAACAATCTTAGATTAAAACACATAGAAAAACAACACTAAAATTCATAAACATCTAGACTACCAATGTTTAATACACTACAGTTCCTATTTTATGTTTTTGCGGTGTTTATTTGTAGGTAAATAATTTCTTGGCAAAACTAGACACATCATTAAAAATCTTCCCTAATTAAAAACGTGTATTTTGCTTGTTGCGTTGATATCACTAGTTGCCCACAAAATTTTGACCCACTTGTAAAAAAACTCACGGGCCGCGCCTGATAGAACCGTATAACAATTTTACTCCATTACAAACCCCTTAGGGGTTGATGTATTGAAAACTGTAAAACAGGTGTTTAAACATTTAAGTAGAGTGTTATGTCACTTTGTAAATACATGGAAGCTCCCAATCTTACCACTCTTCACACTATCACTTCCCCCCACTCTTCACACTACCACTTCCCCCCACTATCCACCCTACCACTTCCCCCCACTCTTCACCCTACCACTTCCCCCCACTCTTCACCCTACCACTTCCCCCACTCTTCACCCTACCACTTCCCCCACTCTTCACCTTACCACTTCCCCCACTCTTCCCACTACCACTTCCCCCACTCTTCCCACTACCACTTCCCCCACTCTCCACACTACCACTTCCCCCCACTCTTCACCCTAACACTTCCCCCATTCTTCACCCTACCACTTCCCCCCACTCTTCACCCTACCACTCCCCCCCACTCTTCACCCTACCACTTCCCCCCACTCTTCACCCTACCACTTCCCCCCACTCTTCACCCTATTACCCTACCACTTCCCCTCACTCCACACCCCACCGCTTCCCACCACTCTTGAATAATATTTAAAGCTATAGCTATGGATTTTGCGGTGAGTTATGGATCCTAAGTGATTCAGTATTACTACATATAACTTTAGTGTGTTAAATTCGTACAGTTCGTCTTCTGTGTTGATAATCATGTTTTGATGCAGTGATTGTAACAAAACTTTTACTCAGAAATCAAATGTTTATAGACATAAAAGAGAATCGTGTCAATATAGACCATCTTCTTCTCGTGAAAAAAGAAAGACTAATACCCAGGTATGTGATGTGTCCATAAAAAAAGCTAAAATAGAAGATATTAAAGAAGACAGACCTCCAATACCTAAACTTACTTTATCACGATGTAAAGATTGTGATACTTGGTATGTGAAAAATAAACTTGCTGCCCATTTACGTTCAAACTTACATAAAAGTAAACTTCTGAAAAGTGACGATGAAGTGAAAATTTTAACTTCCGCGTTTAAAAACAGGATTGTGTCCTACATGCTGCTCCCATCGAAAAAGTATGTAGATATTGAAGAATTTTTGGAAGAAGTGAAACAAAAGTTTATTAGTTTAATTTCGGAACAGTTAGCTAAGCATAGGTGTGTTAAGATTAATGTAGAACTATTAGGTCAATATCTCTTACAAACAAAAGAGACAATCGAAACTAAATCGTTTAACACAAAAAATAAGATCATAACTTCAACAACAGATTTATCTGATATTTATAAGAAGTTTTTGTCTGAAATTAAAGAGAACGTAGCAATATTCACAGAAAATGGATCAGGATGGGTGTTGGAAAAAATATTACATTTGGAGCTTAACATAAACAAGTATAATCCAATCAGAGCGTCATCGTATATCCCTTAACCAAAACAAATTGCAAATAAAAAAGCTGTTATTAACATTAAAAATAATGATTTATATTGTTTCGGATGGAGTGTGATAAGTGCATTACTTCCAGCTGAAATTAATGTAGATAGAATAAGTTCATATCCTAATTTCTTTGATTTTGTAAATTTTGAAGGAATAGAGTTTCCTGTAAAGTTGAAAGATATACATAAATTTGAATTGCTTAATCAAATATCTATAAATGTTTACGGTTTGGAGAGTGTTTATAAGGATAATAAATTAAAATATGAAGTAGTAGGTCCTCTACATTATACAAGTAAAACACTTCCAATACATGTTAACTTGTTGATTGCAAATGATAGGGAAAACAATCATTATTGTTGGATTAAGAACATGTCTAGATTAGTATCAACTCAGATTAAAGGTAGACATTTAAGAAAAATATTTTTGTGATGGATGTTTAATTTATTTTACTTCGATGGAAAAATTAAAACAACATCAATCACTTGATTGTAATCATTTGTTTACAAAGATTTCTACCATTGATATCAAAATTAATAAGTATGGTCAGCATATACCAGAACATATTCTACAGTTTGAAAATTTTCAAAAACAACTAAAAGTTCCATTTGTTATCTATGCTGATTTTGAATGTTTTGAACCTTTACAGCATCAAGAACCAGAAAATGAACAGAATTATTATAGTTTAAATACATTTAAACATGAACCTTATGCTTTTTGTTACCCTATTAAATGTTCATACGATGATTCTTTGTCGATATTAGATTACTATTTTGGTTTGAATGCAGCTAATGAATTTTGTAAACGAATTGAAGGTCATAAACACAGAATTTATAATGAACATCTTTAAAATGTAGTGAAAATGCTTCCTTTGTCAGATGAGGAAGAAGTAGCTTATAAAAATAGCACAATTTGTCATATATGTAACGAAAAGCTTGCATAAAATGAAAAAGTAAGGGATCATGATCATTTAACTGATAAATTTAGAAATGCAGCTCACAGTATCTGCAATCTAAATTTTAAAATTCCAAATTTTATACCCATATTTTTCATAATTTAACTGGTTATGATAGTCATTTATTTGTTAAACAACTGTGTTGTGAAGAAGATAATATTGATGTACTTGCACAAACCAAAGAAAAATATATTTCATTTTCAAAATCCATATGTGTTGACAAAGTAAAAGATAAAGACAATAAAGAAATATTTTTATAAAAATGAGATTTTTAGATTCATTCCGTTTCGTTGGTTCCTCTTTGGAAAAGCTTGGTGAAAGCTTGGAACCAAATCAATGCACTGAGATTAAAAAATATTTTGAAGATCCTAACCAGTTTAATGAAATTCGAAAAAAAGTTGTCTATCCTTATTCGTATGTCGATTCTTTCGAGAAATTACAGGAAAATCAACTTCCAAGTATTGGACATTTTCATGATAAACTTAAAGATGAACCTACGTGTCCATCAGATTACAATAGAGCAATTAATATTTGGAAATTGTTTAATTGTCAAAATCTTATGGATTATACCAAAATTTATCTATTGTCTGATGTTCTCATATTAACAGATTTTTTGAAGCTTTTCGAAATGTATCTTTAAATAATTTTAAGCTAGATCCTGCACATTATTATACATTACCAGGTTTAAGTTGGGATTCAATGTTAAAAATGACTGATGTTAAATTAGAATTATTAACGGATATAGATATGATACATTTTTTTAAAAATAATATAAGAGGTGGTGTCTGTCATTGCAGCGTTCGAAAAGCTGAAGCTAATAATCCATTCTTGGAAAATTATGATTCTTCAAAACCAAATTCATTTATAATGTATTTAGACGCAACTAACTTGTATGGCCATAGTATGAGGCAATGTCTCCCCGTACGTGATTTTTCTTGGTTGAATGATGAAGAAACTGAAAAGCTTGATGTGATGTCTCTTCCTGACGATGCTGAATTCGGGTTCGTTTTGGAAGTAGATTTAAAGTATCCTCAACGTTTACATCAAGAACACAATGAACTACCCTTTTTGGCTGAAAATACTTGCGCACCAGGTTCAAAACAAAAGAAATTAATATGCAATTTAAACCATAAAGAAAAATATGTTATTTACTACCGAAATCTGAAACAGGTGCTTAAAAACGGATTAAAACTAACTAAAATTCATAGAGTTATTAAATTTAAACAAGCTGCATTTCTAAAACAATACATCTATTTAAATACCGAAATGAGGAACAAATCTATAAATAAGTTGGAAAAGGATACTTATAAATTATTTAATAATGCCATTTACGGTAAATCTTTGGAGAATATTGACAAACGAGTTGACATAAGATTAATCACACACTGGGAGAACATTGGTAAAAAGCAAGGAGCGCAGACATTGATTGCTAAACCAAATTTTAAAGATCGATTAGTTTTTAATGAAAACTTTGTCGCAATACAAATGGAAAGAGTAAAGATAACTTATAATAAACCGGTTTATCTTGGCTTCACAGTCTTGGAATTATCAAAAACCGTTTTATATGATTTTTATTATGACTATATTAAGAGCACGTATGGGGACGAAGCAATTTTGTTATACACGGATACAGATAGTTTAATTTTAAACATAAAAGCAGAAATTTTTTATCAAGACAGGCAACACAATTTAGAGAAATTTGACACTTCTAATTATAGTGAAAATAATATACATAATATAACTAGGAACAATTCTGTATTAGGGCGAATGAAAGATGAGTTTTCGGGTCAACCAATTTTAAGTTTTTATGGGACGGGAGCTAAAGCCTACTGTGCCAATTTGGAAGATAAATCTGAAAAAAAAGGCGAAAGGAGTAAAAAAATATGTTATAGAAAATTCCATTACTAAACAAGATTATAAAGATGTAGTTGAAAATTCTGAAACCAAATTTAGAAAAATGAATATATTTCTTTCCATTTTACATGACATGTTTACACAATTAAAAAATAAGGTTGCTTTGTCTCCAAAAGATGATAAACGCTATATAATTCCATATTCTTTTAGAACTTTAGCTTGGGGACACAAACATATAAATATTTTCGAAGAGAAATCCAAGACTGATGATGAGATGGTTAATAATGTAATTGATATTCTAAAGGATTTATTTAGTTCATGACGAATATAAAACACAAGAACCCTGGAAAATATTTTATTTTGAAAATGGCTCTGCTACCAGTAGGAGTTCTATTTCTATCAGCATTCGTTAACAATACTTTGTTCATATAAGTTGATCCTAATGTTCGAGAAGCATTTATTTGTCTATCTGTTAATAATGTAAATAATGACAGTTGGCCTTCAACATGGAAAAGAATGAATATAAATAATGGTTTATTTACCTACAAACTAGATGATAATATTATAAATAATTCTACCGTTGTACAGGGTGTCCGAATTTCGTTGTATTTGCGGGTTATCTCAGTTATTAGTAGAGATAGAAGGTTGCTGTTTGCACGTCATGGTGCTACTTTTTTGTGAAACGAAAAATGCCATA
The DNA here is from genome assembly GCA_963971165.1 of Philopedon plagiatum. NCBI lineage: Eukaryota > Metazoa > Arthropoda > Insecta > Coleoptera > Curculionidae > Philopedon > Philopedon plagiatum. The sequence continues at coordinate 55,720,836 of OZ020190.1, forward strand.
AACAGAATTTTCATAGCTTTCTTTGTTTTCGAGCTACGGTGTGATTTTGAAAATTTTCACTTTTTGAGCACCCCTAGTATCTCGGCTATGCCGCATCATATCAAAATAGTAAAAACTGACATTTATGCAGAATGTTACGTAGAATACGATGACGTAGTTAGTTCTTTTCTAAATATTATAATTTTCGAGTAATGGTATAAAGTTGTAGTTTTTTAAACGGGACACCCTGTATATTTATACATCGTTACATTCCGCTTATCGACGGCTTTTTGAAAATATATAATACATGATATTTATTTTTTCATTGAAGCCGTTAAATCACAATTTTTAATAAAAATGTCAATTTTTATATAGTAGGCTTTGGCTTACAAAACAATTATTGACATACATTTTAGAAATCTTGTATGTTAAGTTGTTGATATCATCCATTTTAACAATTTGATGTTATCGTCAGTTTTTTTATTATTGCCAATTAATTTTTGTAATATCGTTTATTACTTAATTTATAGTTTGTTATATTTGTTGGCACTCATTATTTTAAATTGGCTGCAAGCGAGACGTTTAAATATTTTGAAAAATATGATATGTTAACCTGTTTTATTCAGTGCAACGAAAATAGGGATGAGACGTCACAACTACAATTTGATAGGTAAGTTAATATATTATGAGGTAACCTTAGCATCTCTTCCACTTTCAATATTTTTAGATATCCAGAAAGGCAGCAACCCAACAAAGTCAACAGTAACAAAATTAAAGCTAATCTTGTCAATTTTGAAACCTCGTCCAAAAGCTTATAATAAACTACAGAGAGAAAATAATTAGATTAATGTTTTGGCAACAGTGGAGACAAACGCTACAAGTTCATGTGGAAGAGTTGAAGACGGAGTAGGAGTGCCAAAATCTAGAGTTCAGGAAATACTAAAAAAATCATTTCAAGCTGTATAAGTCTCAGCTGGTACATAATTTGCATCCCGGAGATCCCCAGACGCCTAAATTTTTGTCGCTGGTATTTACAAAAGATTAAAATAAACCGACATTTTTACAGTAAAATTATATGGTCGGATGAAGCCTATTTTAGCAGCGTAGGAATTTTAAATCGACAAAACTTGTCAGTAGATACTGGTCGCAGGAAAACGAACACGTTATAAGTATTTCCAAGGGAGCGACAGGGCAGATTTGGCTTCAGTGTTTCCTGCTTCATATTGGGGTCTAATATAAAATTTCATATTTATGAAGGAATCCTAACTGCAAACAGATGTCTACATTTCCTGGAAAATATGTTACCAGAAATTCGCGAAGATGTTCCTTTGGCCCAGTTAAATAATATATTTTTTCAGCAAGACGGACCTCCTGCTCATAATTCTCACGTTATACGAATTTATCTGGAAAATCACTTTCCTGGTCACTGGATTCGCACAATAAGATGGCCTCTCAGCTCCCAGGTCACCTGATTTGTCAGTTCTCGACTTTTTTTGTGGGGATATTTGGAAAATAAAATATTTCATACCCGGCATCAAACGATAGAAGCATTGCGTAAAGCTACTGAAATGGAATTCATAAATTTGCAAGCACGGCCAGTTATTCTTTTAATTGCTTTAGGAAGAATAAAAAATGTGACAATATTGTGTTCAGAATATCGGAAATCAATGCGAACAATCTCTGTAATGTGTAGGTATACGTTTTACTTCATGGCCTACTATAAAATATTGACATTTTTATTAAAATTATGATTTAACGGGTTCAATAAAAAAATAAAAATAATGTGTTATATATTTTCAAAAAGCCCTCGATAAGCGGAATGTAACGATGTTTAAATATACAGGGTGTCCCATTTAAGAAACTAAAACTTTATACCATTACTCGAAAATTATAATATCTAGAAAAAAACTAACTACGCCATCGTGTTCTACGTAACATTCTGCATAAAAGCCAGTTTTTACTATTTTGATATGATGCGGCATAGCCGAGATACAAGGGGCGCTCAAAAAGTGAAAATTTTCAAAATCACCCCGTAGCTCGAAAACAAAGAAAGCTATGAAAATTCTGTTTATGGCATTTTTCGTTTCACAAAAAAGTAGCGCCATGACGTGCAAACCGCAACCTTCTATCTCTACTAATAACTGAGATAACCCGCAAATACAACGAAATCCGGACACCCTGTACAGTATAAGTTAAGATTATATTATTTCAATAAAACTTCAATAGTGACACAGGGATGGAATCAGTTGTATAGAAAATCTTGTATAGAAGAATGTACTTCAAATGTGTGTGTACTATTATCAAGTATATTTTTATTATTGTTTATATGTTCAATAGGATATATATTATTATTTAAAGTATATTTGTATTATAAATAAAATTCTGGAGTCAATAAAAAACATATTTATAATAAAGGCTTTTATTCATAACAATGTCTATAATTATATAACAATTTTACGTTTGCTAATGCACAATGCCATGGATTCACATTTTTGTGAAAATAACATTCTGGAATTTTCTTAAATTTACTTAATTTTGGTTCTTGACCAATGGGAATAGCGTATATGAAATCTTCATTCCAAAACTTTTTTAAGTTTATTTTTTCATTCCCTTTCACCTAAATCTTGGGCGATTGGTAAACTTCTAATACATGCTTTAAAATATTATCAATTTCATTAAGTTCTATATTTCCAAATTCCCATTTTAGTCCATGATACTCTTCGGCCCATTTAACCAGTTTGATATTAGGAGCAGATAACATATTTTTCTGAAATGGCAATTTAAACAGATAATTTGAGCAACGAATCCCATTATAAATCGCTAATTCTTTTGGAATGTATCCAAAGTAACAGTTGAATCCTTGAATGTCGATAAAAAGTTCTGTCTTACACTCATTCATGGTTGGTCACTAAATGATGTTTAAATTTATAAGATTAGTATTTAAATCCCCCCCCACCCACCACGCTAACTATCCCCACTACCACACTTGTTTATTTAAGCACTCACCCACAGTTCTACAAACATTATTTTAAGCAAGCATCTGAAAATGCATCAGCCAACAATCTATAACCAACAATCCCAAGAGTTTAGTAAGAAGCGCAATGCAGCTCTCATCAATGAAACCATCTACTACATAAACAAATCCAAATCCAAATGGGTCAGCATTGGATTTTCCTTAGAGAGAAAAGATATTCCTGTTGTTAAACTCTGTGGATACAAATAGAACCAAAATGTTATTTTTAATGAAGATCAATGGATTTCCTTCCTAAACAATCAAGGAATTATGTTAAGTTTCATTTATTCCAACAACACCGGGTGGCAACCCATGAAGGGAAATGGTTATGAAATCCATTTTGTGTTTATTGGTGATGCAAGAATAATGAAGATTACACAAGATGGCGGTAATGAAAGATTTTTAGCTGGTGATACTATAAATGAACTTGTGAACTTGACAAATTTAATCAACTATCGTTTTGATATCTTAAAAAAACCAGGAATTTTCCAAATATTACAATATTTTAGTTAGTGGAATCTCTATGAAAAATGGTGATTTGTTAAAAAATGTATATGATGTTATTTCACCTATGGAAAATAGTTTAAATGTTTGATGTGTTTTAGAATTATTAAACTTTTACTCAGATTGTGTTGTGGAGGATGTAGAAACATTTGCATGTAATGAATTTGTAAAAAGTTGTATTGAAAATAAAAATTTATAAATATATTTTTCTCTTTATTCCTCCCTCGTCCTATCCGAAATTAATATTTAAAGCTCTGAACTTACTTTAAGTCTGAATATCCTCCAACAAGATGTGGTTAGCATATACATCTCAACGAGTAGCATATAACCTAACAAGTGCTATAGAGAATCTATCACAACACTTTAGTAATTTAGAATTTGATGCTGCCCATGAAGCCGAGTATGGATTCGAAAGATTCTATACATATGAGGAATGTATGGATATGGCTAGAAAATATGGAAAAGCTACAGAAGCCTGTAACATATATTTACATACTTCTGATATAAGAAATTTTCTGTACACGATGAAAGAAATCGAATTTATGGAGTATCTGAATGAAGTAAAACAGTTTATTCCACACGACATCATTGAAGAAGTATTTGAAACCTAATTTATATATTTTAAAATAAAAATACTTTATTTCATTTATGTGTTTTATTCAATCATTAAATAATTATTATATAAATTGTATACATTAGTAAGTGCGCATATACATGGTGATTTAGAATGATAAAAACAATCAGCTTCTCCTTCTTGTAACGATGGATTTTCATCAAGTTCTATGACTGGTTTTAATGAATATTTTCGGATGTATTCGGATTTCTCTCTCCCTTTCACATAAACTTGATCCGCCTTTTCTGTTAGATTCTTGATTATTTCAGAAAATTTGTGAATTGGTGTATATCCTTCATTCCAAGGAATACAGTGATGATTTTTCATTAACCATACAGCTTGTTTATGTAAGTCAGGTGGTAGGTATTTTATATCAAATGGTGATTTAAAGGTATAGTGGCATATTTTGTGTCCATCATAGACAGCCAACCCTTTGGGAATAAACTTCTTATTTTCTATGTTAAATTCTTGCACATCGACAATCAATAACCTCATAATTTCAAAAATGAGAATTGTTTAATCATAGATTTCTTGTCAGAATATTCTTGTAGTTGTTGTTTTAATTTGTTCAGTTCTTTTAAAAAGTAGGATACTCGAAGTTCTAGATCTTCACCCATAATGATAGAAAAGAATGACAAACCATTGATTTTATATAGTTAGACATGCGTTTTAAAGTTGCCTAACATTTTTGGTTAATGGATTGTAGCTAAACACTTTGTCATGCATAATAAGACAATAGGCAGATATTTTGTCTTTAAGATTATCTTGTAATTCAAACTCAACTCTCACAACAATAGGTCCGGATTCAATTGTTTCTTTCTGGTGTGAACAATCGATATATACGATAGGAGCATAAGTATTAAATTCCTTTGGAGAAAAAATGGGTTCAGGTGTTAATCCATAGTAAGATTTTTGAAATTGTGAAAACATTTCATATAATGATGCAAATTTATTTTTAGCAAAGTCTAAAAATAGATCGTTGTAGGGATATCTCTCAGCATTTAAAAATACTTTGATGTTTCGTAATTTAACGTTGGAAAATAGAGACATATCAGTTGATGATTTATCCCTTAAGTCTTTTTGAAAAGCAATTGCTACATGACGTGGGGTATTAACTTTCGTAGATGTTTTGACAGGCCAGTTATGACGATTAGTTTTTAATAATTCTGGGTATTCAATCAGTTCCCAACTCCGGAAAGCAATTATTATATCAGTATTCTTATTAATTACACTACCCCACGAAAAAAAAACAAAGTCATGTCCACTGGACTAGATCCCCATGTCTATATGTTTTCGAGGTCGCTGAATCCGAATCCGACATCCGTTTCACCCCATCAGGTCATTGGACACCGTAAACCACCCCCTTAATTTCTAGGGTTGCTCAGCATCTGGCTCGGGTGTCCTCTGCTCTTCTTCTTTGTTTATTCCAAAGTGAGAGGTGGGGAGGGTTGAGGGTTAACATCCGATCCGGATCGCACCCCTGAGGGGGTGAAACCACCCTTTCAGGGGGTGAAACCAGTTTTTTTCTGTTTTCGAAGGATTTTTATCAGAATCACGACGGAGGAGGGGTTTGTATATACATATACATGTACAAATATGAATTTATATATACATTATATATACACATATATACAGGGTGTTGGAAAAAGGCCGGTACTTCCAAAAATTTCCCAGGGGGGATGTTTATTTAAGGCCGTCTCACTCGTATAGCATGGGAAATTTTCCGGGGAATCGAATAACGTTTTCAGATTTGGTCCCGATAAGAGCCTGGGCCCTGTTAGGCCTAAGTTTGAGTTTTCATATGAGGACCCCCGTTTTTTGCAGATTCGGATTCAGCCGAAAATTTTGCGTTCAGATACGTGAATCTCAAATTTTTATGGGCCATATCGGGCCCAATACTAGCCTTTGCCTTTAGAGAGCCATTTTGGTAGGCCTGTGACATCATCATGGGACCGTCAGATGGAAGGAATTTGAGAATGGAGGTGAGCAGTGCGTGGCAATTTAAACACGCGATCATGCTTATCTATAGCGATTGGCAGTTTGTGACTACAATCAGCAATAAGTATGGTTACAGCTCCCAAAATTTTCGGCTGAATCCGAATCTGCAAAAAACGGGGGTCCCCATATGAAATCTCAAACTTAGGCCTCACAGGGCTCAGGCCCTTATCGGGACCAAATCTGACAACGGTATTCGATTCCCCGGAAAATTTCCTATGCTATACGAGTGAGACGGCCTTAAATAAACATCCCCCCTGAAAAATTTTTGGGAGTACCGGCCTTTTTCCAACACCCTGTATATATGTATATATATAATGTATATATAAATTCATATTTGTACATGTATATGTAACCCCTCCTCCATCGTGCTTCTGACAAAAATCCTTCGAAAACAGAAAAAAACTGGTTTCACCCCCTGAAAGGGTGGTTTCACCCCCTCAGGGGGTGCGTTCCGGATCGGATGTTAACCCTCAACCCTCCCCACCTCTCACTTTGGAATAAACAAAGAACAGCAGAGGACACCCGAGCCAGATGCTGAGCAACCCTAGAAATTAAGGGGGTGGTTTACGGTGTCCAATGACCTGATGGGGTGAAATGGATGTCGGATTCGGATTCAGCGACCTCGAAAACATATAGACATGGGGATCTAGTCCAGTGGACATGACTTTGTTTTTTTTTTCGTGGGGTTGTGTTATTTTAGATAATGCTAATTCTTGAGGAATAGCTACTGAAATGTGAGGTATATTCCATGTTAGCTTGGTAAGCTCAATTTTTGGATTTTCATCTACAGTATTGTTGCATTTTTGTCTGAATTATTTCGTACTAAAATAAGTTCTTGTTCGGCATTTAAAATATTTTTTTCTAGTCTTCAAAAAACCCCATTAAGAATTTACGCGGAATGCAAACATTAAATAATCCTGTTGTTGCATCAACAACTTGTGAAGATTCCATAGGAAACCAACCTGCGTTTTTAAGTTTATTGCATTCATTTTTATTATAAGATAAGTATCCCTTTATTGTGGAAGTTAACCCAACATCTCTAACTGAATCTATTGTAACACCGTTAAGTTGATAACGCATTTCTTTAAAAAGGAATGCAATCCCATTGTTTATCAATTTTAATGTATTTGAGATGGTATTGTTATCTTTTGTTAGTTTACCCTCTATGTAAAGAAAGCTTTCGGAAGGAAGAGTATACTTGTCGACGTCATGAACAGGTATTATAATTTCATCATTATTTCCCAATTTTGTATGTAGGTATGGTTCATAACCATGAACTTCGGAATGCACATTTGAATTATCTATGAAAAGACCTTCTCTTACATTAAGGACATCCATTATACTAAAACCTTTAAACCTAGAGATTTCAAAAAGCTTATATTTTCAGGTGTTATCCCTTGTGTGCTTCTCTTTCTACTAATCTTTGGTTTACGATGTTTAGTCTTCTTATAGTTTTTATTAATTTTTGTGGGTAAATTGAAGGTTTTTCTATTATAAAGGATAACCATTATACTTATTTTATATGCAACCTTATAGTCACAGTCTCGTCTCGAAAATCAACAATATTTAAATCTCGGTCTATTACCTTTACTGTTATTTTATCTATTACTTTTACTGTAACAGGAAAATAAATATTTTGCGGACTTTCTATTATTTTAAATCCAGGGCTTACATTAGGGAAAAACTGATGAATAATGTGTACAGGTTTTCCGTTCAGATAGGAACCTTCTGCGATACTGCAGTCTATGCATAAAGAATTAACTTTTATAATCTCTGCTGGATTTTCCGATGTTCTGGGAACTCCATCACCAGTTATAATACCCTTATTAAAACCCAGAAGTTTTCCTATTGTTCCATCTTGAAAAATAATATCTGTAGTAGACTTTATTGTTGATTTTAATGTGTTGTTATTTGCATAGAGGTGAAATGAAATATTTCTTTTTTGGAATTCAGTCGGTAAATATTTATTAACATCGTCCATTTCATAACTTCCCGTAGGAATTGTTAAAACTTCATTATTTTTTCCAATATATACTTTATTATTACTTTTATCAATATTTGGTATTGCATTAAAAGTTTCAAAGTTGGTAAGTCCGACGACGTAGGAAGTGTTAGGATCAAAGTAAATAGGTGGATGAAAATCTGCTTGAAGTATAGCTGAATTTGCGGAAAGAGCTATAGTAAACGACATGATGGTCGTAATAAGAATACCATCCAAACACATTTATGTATTATTATAAATAAACTGTAATGATAACTGTCCACAAGTTGAGGTATTAAAAGATTGATATTTATCATAGTTATATTTAATATTGTTGTTGCTACCATCGCTATATAAATAAGTTATAACTTCATTTGGTAGTCGTAAATTTCCAAAACTATCAAAGTAAATTATGTTATTATTATTTTTAACATATGCTGTCCAGTGAGTGCCTTCCCCCATATCGTCATCAAAATTTATACCTGTTTCATATTTTTTTATTTTTCTGGGTAACTTATTTCTCATAAAGACACCTCTAAAATGTGGCAACTTTAATAATTTGACATACTCTAATAAATCTATATTTGTCAAAGGTCGGCGAGGTAGCAAACTTAGCAGTTTTTTGAATATGGTTTTAAATATAGACCACACCCTTTCTTATATGATTTTAAATAAAGACCTTTTCCAATTGATATTATTTCCATTTCTTTGTTGTGTCTTGTTTGTTCTTCTAACTTCTTTTGTGCATTTTTGGCAAAATTTACTGCTTGGGCAATGCCAGCAGCGCCCCCACTTAGGGCGCCTAGAGCAGATAAACCAGCAAAAATTGGTATTAAAGGTAAAATTCCACCAGTTTTTGGAATTGGAATAATTCTTTGTTTAGGTTCTTTTATTTTTAATTTTTTAATGGATGATAAAGCTGTGCTGGCAGCGTTTCTTATATTACTAAACTTTTTTCCAACCAGCTCTTTACGTGCTTTTCTTACACCTTTGTTAAAGGATATTTGTCCTCCTTTCTTGCGTTTATGACTTCTCTTCGTTTTTCTTATTCCCATACCGAGTTTTGTTTTTGCTTTCATGATTCCGGTCACAGCCAAGGATGACAGTCTTTCGCCTAGATTTGAATCTGAAGCTTTAAATCTATTAAATGCCTTTTAAGCTAATACTTTATCTGCCTCGTTTCTGTTTTTTAAATCAGAATATTCCGAATATGCTATATCATGCTCTTTGCAAGCTTCGTCTAATAAATTAATTCCCTTATCACCTCGGGCAAGCCTTTTATTTAACTTTGTACCAGGTTCACAAAAGTTATAAGAAGGAATATGGAGCTCTATTGGTAATTTATTAATAAGAGTATTTAATAAACCACTACCTTTTCTCTGTCCTTCCACCCAGTGAACGACATTATTATGTCTAATCATTATATATATAAATGATTTAAAAACGCAAATAACCTTACTTAAAATGGCGATGTTCAAACAATGAAGATTAAAAAACAAGATTTTTCTTTACCGATAAAAATTTTTGATTTGTATGATGATAATTATCGAAAAAATGGACAATTATTTGGTGGAAACTGTAAAAGTTGTTTAATAGTAGGACCATCGGGTTGTGGCAAGACAAATGTTATGATTTCTCTTATAACACACGCTAATGGAATAAGATTTGAAAATATATATGTGTTCTCAAAAACAAAAAAATATGAATATCTAAAAAGGCTTTTTGCTCCTCTAAAGTTTATAGGCTATTTTGAATCATCGCAGGATATTGTTTCACCCACTGAAATAAAACCAAACTCACTGATTATATTTGATGATATAGTATGCACTGATCAGTCTTATGAGGGATTATTTTTGTTTTGGACGTCATAAAAATACAGATTGTTTTTATTTGTGTCAAACATATTCATCAATCCCTAAACAACTTATACGTGATAATGCCAACCTCTTAGTAATTTTTCAACAGGATGCTACAAACTTGAAACATATATATGATGATCATGTAAATGGTGACATGAGCTTTCAAGAGTTTAAAAACTTGTGTTCAATGTGTTGGAAACGTAAATATGACTTTGTTGTCCTTGACAAAGACTGCCAATTTAATGATGGTCGCTATAGAAAAGGATTTGATAATTTTATTTTCACTTAAGGTATATAACTCTCTGACACAACGATAATTTTCTAGTATAGTATAACTAAAGGAAAGTGAAACCGCAAAAAAAGGTAACGAAGCCGACACCTTTGACGCAGCCGTGCCGATACGGTCCAGCCATAGGCGTCCCAAAATATTATAACCAATTTAAGATGGGACACAATAAAAAGTTTTAACATTTTAACCAAATATTATTTATAGGTATATCAAAACCTAACTGAATCTGCAAAAGCGATGTTTAACCATAGAAATAATTGTATTCATGGGCGTACCGTCGACCGATAATTAAGACTTTAAATTAATGGCGTAAATACGTTGTTATTTTTATGATCGTTTTGTAGTAAGTGTAACTATATTATATTGTAACTATATCTATTGTCATGATCGAGATCAGCTATTCAACTGAGAACCAAGGACACACATAATGGGTCGGATGCGTTGTGCATGTCACTTTCTTGTCGCTGTTAGCCAGGGCCACGCCTCTTGACTATAATTATTTTTCCTAAGTTTTTTTCTGGAATTATAACTTACACCACTATCTGTCTAAGAAACCATTTTTACCGTTTCGTGAATACCGTTCTGGTCCCTCTAGTCGGTGCAAGACTCCCTTGACCAAGAACGTTGATTTATCCCAAATTAACAAGTACCAAGTATAGACTTCCTACATCTGAATACAAAAGCCTGCGTCTAATTTCGAGACGCGGAGTGCATGTCTTTCATGCGTTTCACTCAATCGTAACGACAACCGCGGAGACCGTCACACTGAATTTAATTACTAAGGCGGAAGACTTTCGTCCTCTTTCCTGTATATAGACTCTATTCATGGATTGTCCTGTCAGGCATTCAGCAAAAAACCCGCCGCTCGGACCAATTCGTTTAATTGTCCGATTAAAGTTGTCCATTTCTCAGCAGCATTTTGGAATAATTTTCCTCCTTTAAACCATCTTCCCCAAGACATGTATCCAGGTTGAAACCCTTACGGGTTAATATAATATATAATTAATAATAATAATAATAATAATAATAATAATAATAATAATAATAATAATCATAATAATGAGGTAACCGCAACAGAGTATGGCCGTGTCTAGCGCAAAGATTATCAATTACATATTCATTTTTAAAATTTCGACTCTATCATTTTTATCAGCTCTTTTTTTACCGGGACCTTTTCAGGAATTTCCATATTTTTATGCCTCATAAAATTTAAAATGTCATCCTTTTTAGTATTATTATTCGGTATTTTGTTTAATATACGCGAATGATATGGTGCATTGTCCATGACGATTACCGAGTTTGGTGGAATGTTCGGTAAAAGCTGATCAACAATTCTTTCGCTTTACCGAATGATCTGTAACATCTCTTGTTTTCATTACGCGATAAATTGTAGATATCGAAAGTTGTGTTAATTCGTTAACTCTTTTTATAATGGCTTTATCTGACTGTGCCGGATTTTCTTTTTTAAACAGCCGCAAATATTTAGAATTATTCGTTGACTTTGAACATGTAAATCTTTGTTAAACTCCGGACATGTTTCGACTGGCGATGCCACGGTCGGTACCGAAGGTAATTCAACATGTAATAATTCGCTTTCAGCTACCTCAAAAGGTCGCCAAAAAGCCATTATTATAATAAAAATTCACTTACATAAACCAAGTATCTAAAAACAAAAATACTTATAATACGCACGTCACTGGTAAAAACCTAAAACTTAACTGTTTCACATAAATCATATTCTTAACGAGCATCTGTCTAGACGTAACATCTCAATTAAATGTAAACGACTCCGTCCTCTGCATGCGATAATATAATATTCATCGACGAGTGGAAAAGAGACAAAACACATCGTCGCTGCAGGTGTCCCTTCACGAGAAAGGCAGGTGCTGTTTGCATTGTATACCGAAGTTATCAATAATAAATCTACATGAAATGTGGGTTACTTCCTATGCTACTAAACTAGGTTGCGAGCGCTCCCGGTATAGGCGGCAGGCGTTTGTCTGGCTTTTTATACCACTTAAATCTTAATAATTTAGATTTATGAGATTCACTTAGGACTGGTTATACTGTATACAACCTACATTTTGTAAAGATGGACGAAAAACAGCGAAAGAGTTGGTAAAAACTAGAAAAGCCGTTGGACAAAAGTATAAAGCTTTAAAATCAGATTTATCTGATAAAGAAATTCGTATGGAAAAAGAATTTAAACCAATAACTCAACCTTTGCATGAGTTAATTCAGACAATTAAAACAGAACCATTAATTAAAAAAGAAGTATATTCAGCACAAATAGTTTCGACCCCAAAATTTCAATTTCCTACACCACAAAAAAGGAAATAACCAGAAGAAAATCTAATATCTACCATATGAAACACCATCATTTTTACAAGACGAAGACATTTTTGAGACTAGTGACAATGCATTTTTAGATGATAACGAATCTTTATCAAGACCGAGATTAAGCTCTACAGTTAGAGAAAATCAAGATGAATCAACCTTGCAACCTACACTAGAAGATACAAGACAAGAAATTTTAGAACTAACTAGACTGCCATCCTACAATGAATATCTTGAAGCATTTCACCCACTAGTAAGAGCTTTTGTTGATACGTCAGTTAAAGGTGAGCGAGATTTGGATCACACACACGGTCTAAGACATGATACCGATGCTGAAAAATGGAGAATTGCAGACAGTTTGCTTGACTTTGATAAACAGAATGTTAAAGTTAAAAATCTGACATATAAGGGTACCCCTGGACTATACGAACTTTTGTTTTTTCAAGATCCCAAAGGTTTCACCTCCACCGACCTTAAAAACTATATGGATACTTTGACACGAACTAATGCTTACAGGAGAAATTATGATGTTAATGAACTAATTCAAGGCACCACTGATCCAAAGTATCTTATAATTATTAAACCATACTTAATAGAAAACAATATTATTAAACCGAAAAGTACTTCTAGCACTTCAAGTATCACTAGTGTCTCCAACCTGGAGAGATTACAACCTCCTCAAATGCGTCAAAGAACAAGACTTGGTTCAAAAAAGAAATTAGATTATGTATATTATGACGATATAAATGAGATAATTGATAGATTAAAATTATTGACAGCATCACAAATGGCTGGACATACTGGTCATCAAAATGAAATAATATCAATTTTAGAAGAACTAAGAGAAGCAAAAATAATTAAATAAATACTAATTCTCACATGTTTATTCCTTATTCTACCGCTGGCAACAACCATGTCTGTTGACAAGTTTGGTTCCCACATCTTTGGCAAGGATAATAAATTTTCACCTGAAGAACATAACATTATAAAAGTTGTTGATCTTAGTGCAGTTAAACTTTGTTATAATTTGGCGTTGCCTTTTATGGGAATATACAGTCTGTCAGATGGAGTTTACCATTTATTACAAGACAAACGAATTAAATATGTTTTTCCTATGTAATCTGCTACTATAATTTCTGGAGACTACCCCAAAAAATATGTTTTCTTAGAAATTAATGGAAAAAAGATCACCGATCCTGTCGGATTAGAGTTAAAGAAAGGGGATGTTCTTTCTTTTCATCGTCCTGAAGGTAGTCATTTAGAAATTTTTTATGGAGAATTGTTAATAAAATGTGCTATAGAAGTAACAAACTAAAGATTTAATTATCATGTCTGCACAACCTAACATCAAGGAAGATCTAGTCAACGAGTTACATAAACCTGCTAGGAAAAATTTTAGACGACGACGAGTTATTATTAAAAATTTAAACGATTTATGGCAAGCAGATTTGGTGGAAATGATACCTTATGCCAAATTTAATAAAGGATATAGATATATTTTAGTTGTTATAAACACATTTTCCAAATATGTTTGGGTTCAACCTGTTAAAAGAAAAACTGCTGAGGAAGTAACTTTTGCTATGGGAAAAATTTTAAAGCTTGCGAAAACTCCTCCAACTAACAGACATACAGATCAAGGAAGAGAATTTTTCAACAAAAACTTTAATAAATCAGTGGAAAAATATAACATTAATCACTACAGTACATTTTCCACTATCAAAGCAGGGTTTGTTGAAAGGGTAAACAGAACTTTAAAAACTCTCATGTGGAAACAGTTTAGCTTGCAAGGAAAATATAAATGGTTGGATATTCTAAATAATATTGTTTTTAAGTATAATACAACTAAACATAGAACAACAGGATTAAAACCTATAGATATAAATGAAGAAAATGAAAAAGATGTTTTAAAATCAACTTATAATATAAAAACAATTGACCCCAGAAAATCAAAATTTAAACAAGGGGATTATGTTAGGGTTAGTAAATACAGGGAGGCTTTTCAAATGGGATATACACCAAACTGGTCAAATGAAATGTTTCAAATTAAAGAAATTAAATTAACCAACCTAAGAACATGTGTTGACAGATGACAAAAATGAAATAATTTTAGGTAGATTTTATGAACCGGAGTTGCCGAAAGTCAAACATCCAAACATGTATCTCGTGGAAAAGGTGCTAAGAAGAAAGGGAAATAAAGTTTATGTCAAATGGTTGGGAATGGATAAATCATACAATTCGTGGATATTAAAAAAAATGTAATATAATAAAATAAAAAAACTTTATATTTAACAACATGCTTTTATTTACTTCTGATATATCTATATTAAATTCATGTCACTGTCACAACAATATCACTAGAGCTTGATCAGTACTGTCATTTTTCTTCACAAGAATCTTTTCCTTAGTCTCTTTTAAAACAATTGAGAAATAGAATCTTCTGCAAACAGGACAATGTGCGTTTGTTTTCGACCACTCTGTTAAACACTTTATACAAAATTTGTGTGCACGAATTGGGTGTGCAAATTTCTTCTCTTCTCATGGAATGTAAACAAACAGGGCATCTGCTTCTGTCTTCTTGTTTAAGTTTTTTCACCGATTTTCTGCAACCAACCAGCTTTCGTTTTTGAATCATATTTATCATTGTATTATTTCTAGCAAATAATGTTTTAGAAACCGTGTGCGTATAAATTTCTAGTTATTCCCCACTCAGTACTGTAAGTCAATCCCACATGGGTGAGGTGGGAGGATATGAGCTTGAATTGGTTGTAGTATCGCCGTAGCTTAACTACTAATAAAACAAAAATTATTTAAAACAATTTTCGTAAATTTTATTCCTATAATTTTCATCCAAAACATCCTTTAGGAGGTTCTCAGCATATTGAAGTCTATTTTGAAAGCGGTAGCGATCCAATACATACTGCTCATAATCACTCTCACTGCTTTTTTGTAAGCATACTTCTATGCAAACAATATATGGATTTTATTCATATTTTCGTTAAATGTTACAGCTTTCATATTTTAATCGGAACTGTAGTTGTCAAATTGTTGTTGCAATGTATATATGCTCATTCTTGTTGCTTAAACCAGTTCAAATCAACAAAAAACTGTGATTTATTAACTGCACATGCGCGAAAAAAACTGTTATATTAGTTCAAAACTCTTTAAAAATTATTTTAGATACAAAACAATTCAGTCCTAGTGGTCCATGCCATCAACCCCACATCACCTGAACAAACCTCGACCACCAGATCTCAGCCCATCTGTAGCGCTACCCGCCGCCAACACCAATGCTGTATCACATCGGGTATGCGCGGAGCTAAATTAAAATTGTTTAAAAATGTGAAAGGATAAAAGTTGTTTCTCATATCGTACGAAATATTTTTTGTTAAGAAACTTTTTCTCTAAAACCAATGTTTTAACCGTTATGGGAAAATAAACAATTTAATTGTTTATAACAATTGATCGCGCTAGAATTTTAAAATCAGATTTATCTGATAAAGAAATTCGTATGGAAAAAGAATTTAAACCAATAACTCAACCTTTGCATGAGTTAATTCAGACAATTAAAACAGAACCATTAATTAAAAAAGAAGTATATTCAGCACAAATAGTTTCGACCCCAAAATTTCAATTTCCTACACCACAAAAAAGGAAATAACCAGAAGAAAATCTAATATCTACCATATGAAACACCGTCATTTTTACAAGACGAAGACATTTTTGAGACTAGTGACAATGCAGTTTTAGATGATAATGAATCTTTGTCAAGACCGAGATTAAGCTTTACAGTTAGAGAAAATCAAGATGAATCAACCTTGCAACCTACACTAGAAGATACAAGACAAGAAATTTTAGAACTAACTAGACTGCCATCCTACAATGAATATCTTGAAGCATTTCACCCGCTAGTAAGAGCTTTTGTTGATACGTCAGTTAAAGGTGAGCGAGATTTGGATCACACACACGGTCTAAGACATGATACCGATGCTGAAAAATGGAGAATTGCAGACAGTTTGCTTGACTTTGATAAACAGATTGTTAAAGATAAAAATCTGACATATAAGGGTACCCCTGGACTATACGAACTTTTGTTTTTTCAAGATCCCAAAGGTTTCACCTCCACCGACCTTAAAAACTATATGGATATTTTGACACGAACTAATGCTTACAGGAGAAATTATGATGTTAATGAACTAATTCAAGGCACCACTGATCCAAAGTATCTTATAATTATTAAACCATACTTAATAGAAAACAATATTATTAAACCGAAAAGTACTTCTAGCACTTCAAGTATCACTAGTGTCTCCAACCTGGAGAGATTACAACCTCCTCAAATGCGTCAAAGAACAAGACTTGGTTCAAAAAAGAAATTAGATTATGTATATTATGACGATATAAATGAGATAATTGATAGATTAAAATTATTGACAGCATCACAAATGGCTGGACATACTGGTCATCAAAATGAAATAATATCAATTTTAGAAGAACTAAGAGAAGCAAAAATAATTAAATAAATACTAATTCTCACATGTTTATTCCTTATTCTACCGCTGGCAACAACCATGTCTGTTGACAAGTTTGGTTCCCACATCTTTGGCAAGGATAATAAATTTTCACCTGAAGAACATAACATTATAAAAGTTGTTGATCTTAGTGCAGTTAAACTTTGTTATAATTTGGTGTTGCCTTTTATGGGAATATACAGTCTATCAGATGGAGTTTGCCATTTATTACAAGACAAACGAATTAAATATGTTTTTCCTATGTAATCTGCTACTATAATTTCTGGAGACTACCCCAAAAAATATGTTTTCTTAGAAATTAATGGAAAAAAGATCACCGATCCTGTCGGATTAGAGTTAAAGAAAGGGGATGTTCTTTCTTTTCATCGTCCTGAAGGTAGTCATTTAGAAAATTTTTATGGAGAATTGTTAATAAAATGTGCTATAGAAGTAACAAACTAAAGATTTAATTATCATGTCTGCACAACCTAACATCAAGGAAGATCTAGTCAACGAGTTACATAAACCTGCTAGGAAAAATTTTAGACGACGACGAGTTATTATTAAAAATTTAAACGATTTATGGCAAGCAGATTTGGTGGAAATGATACCTTATGCCAAATTTAATAAAGGATATAGATATATTTTAGTTGTTATAAACACATTTTCCAAATATGTTTGGGTTCAACCTGTTAAAAGAAAAACTGCTGAGGAAGTAACTTTTGCTATGGGAAAAATTTTAAAGCTTGCGAAAACTCCTCCAACTAACAGACATACAGATCAAGGAAGAGAATTTTTCAACAAAAACTTTAATAAATCAGTGGAAAAATATAACATTAATCACTACAGTACATTTTCCACTATCAAAGCAGGGTTTGTTGAAAGGGTAAACAGAACTTTAAAAACTCTCATGTGGAAACAGTTTAGCTTGCAAGGAAAATATAAATGGTTGGATATTCTAAATAATATTGTTTTTAAGTATAATACAACTAAACATAGAACAACAGGATTAAAACCTATAGATATAAATGAAGAAAATGAAAAAGATGTTTTAAAATCAACTTATAATATAAAAACAATTGACCCCAGAAAATCAAAATTTAAACAAGGGGATTATGTTAGGGTTAGTAAATACAGGGAGGCTTTTCAAAAGGGATATACACCAAACTGGTCAAATGAAATGTTTCAAATTAAAGAAATGAAATTAACCAACCTAAGAACATATGTGTTGACAGATGACAAAAATGAAATAATTTTAGGTAGATTTTATGAACCGGAGTTGCAGAAAGTCAAACATCCAAACATGTATCTCGTGGAAAAGGTGCCAAGAAGAAAGGGAAATAAAGTTTATGTCAAATGGTTGGGAATGGATAAATCATACAATTCGTGGATATTAAAAAAAATGTAATATAATAAAATAAAAAAACTTTATATTTAACAACATGCTTTTATTTACTTCTGATATATCTATATTAAATTCATGTCACTGTCACAACAATATCACTAGAGCTTGATCAGTACTGTCATTTTTCTTCACAAGAATCTTTTCCTTAGTCTCTTTTAAAACAATTGAGAAATAGAATCTTCTGCAAACAGGACAATGTGCGTTTGTTTTCGACCACTCTGTTAAACACTTTATACAAAATTTGTGCGTGCACGAATTGGGTGTGCAAATTTCTTCTCTTCTCATGGAATGTAAACAAACAGGGCATCTGCTTCTGTCTTCTTGTTTAATTTTTTTCACCGATTTTCTGCAACCAACCAGCTTTCGTTTTTGAATCATATTTATCATTGTATTATTTCTAGCAAATAATGTTTTAGAAACCGTGTGCGAATAAATTTCTAGTTATTCCCCACTCAGTACTGTAAGTCAATCCCACATGGGTGAGGTGGGAGGATATGAGCCTGAATTGGTTGTAGTATCGCCGTAGCTTAACTACTAATAAAGCAAAAATTATTTAAAACAATTTTCGTAAATTTTATTCCTATAATTTTCATCCAAAACATCCTTTAGGAGGTTCTCAGCATATTGAAGTCTATTTTGAAAGCGGTAGCGATCCAATACATACTGCTCATAATCACTCTCACTGCTTTTTTGTAAGCATACTTCTATGCAAACAATATATGGATTTTATTCATATTTTCGTTAAATGTTACAGCTTTCATATTTTAATCGGAACTGTAGTTGTCAAATTGTTGTTGCAATGTATATATGCTCATTCTTGTAGCTTAAACCAGTTCAAATCAACAAAAAACTGTGATTTATTAACTGCACATGCGCGAAAAAAATTGTTATATTAGTTCAAAACTCTTTAAAAATTATTTTAGATACAAAACAATTCAATCCTAGTGGTCCATGCCATCAACCCCACATCACCTGAACAAACCTCGACCACCAGATCTCAGCCCATCTGTAGCGCTACCCGCCGCCAACACCAATGCTGTATCACATCGGGTATGCGCGGAGCTAAATTAAAATTGTTTAAAAATGTGAAAGGATAAAAGTTGTTCCTCATATCGTACGAAATATTTTTTGTTAAGAAACTTTTTCTCTAAAACCAATGTTTTAACCGTTATGGGAAAATAAACAATTTAATTGTTTATAACAATTGATCGCGCTAGAATTTTTCAATGGTTATAATTTTCCTTCAATCTCCACCTAATTCTTAATGTTCGTGAATTTTTCAGATTTTTCTGAGTAATCCTTCTGGTGATATGGGTGGGGGACAGCATATTTTAAGGGATTTTCCCAAAATAACGCATACAAAAATAAATCATATATCGTTGAATTCGTGCTTCAATAGGCTTTCATTTGATACCCTACCCTTAAATTTTTTCCCATGTCCCACTTTACTTTCTGAAATTAACTCCAGAATTAAAATTCAGTTTTTATACTTTAAGTCGCATTGGACCAGCACACTCTATCTCTATGCCGACTTTTTACGTCGAATAGTTTCAAAGAAAATCGCCTGTGACAGACGGACGGACACTGAAGTGATTCCTTAAGTTATATTTTTGTGCAAAAAATCAAAATTCGTTGCGAATCTTTATAGACATAAAAACTTTAGGAAATTTTAAATATAAACTTGGCAATGTCTGATTTTCGTGTCCCCGACCAGTCCTCCGGTACTATTATACGAATATCCAAACAAAGGAAGTTGTGAAAGTGAAGCGCGTGTATTACTAACCTAAATAAGTTTCTTTCTAAAAGTGGTTATTAGTTTTTAGATACTGTTTATGTGTGAAGTTCCCTCAGAAGTGTTGCAGTCTCTGCTGGTTGTTTAGGGAAACGGCTTAACCTCGGTCTGAACACTCGGTTACACGTACGTCTTTGTCTAATGAACTAGAAAAGAAAAAGTGCGACTTATAAATGACTCGGAGCGACTTTAAATAAACACCTTGACAAATAACATAACCTATAAATAATAAAACCTTTTTAACTTAAATTTATTATTATTTAGCAGAAAATAAAATATATTAGGGCTTTTATTACTTTTAGTAAATCTTGTGATGATTCTAACGTATTGCTTGTACAAAAATACAAGGTAAAATAAGATGTGGCCAATGTTTACAAATTGTGTTTACAGTGTCGTTTAGAATGGTTTGTTTTGGCTTCAAATAATGTTAAATCATCCCGTATCCAGTGCTAATAAATCCATGTAAGATCCTTTAATCAATTGACGGCTGCACATGTCATTTTTTCTGGTTTAAGTCTGCTTCCAATTTTTGAATCGTTTTATGCTCGGCTTCTCGAAATTTCTTTTCTCCTTTTTTGGAGAGATTAGGTGAAGGTTTTCTTAAAATTAAATTCTTTTTTATATATTCTTCGGGATCGTAAGTTTCACAGGGTTCCGTATCCCAGGAGAGATCCACAGGTACTACCAGAGACATTGTTGTGAATTTTGTTTTATTATAACTTTAGGTGTAAGGAATTTATATACGGTAGTGTGAAGAGTGGGTGGAATTGGTAGGGAGAAGAGTGGGTGTTGTGGAGAGTGGGTGGATGCTGTAAAGTGGATATATATCCATGTATATCCCACGTATATCCAAGGAGCTTCCCTTGGAGCTTCCCTGTATTTACAAAGTGGCATATACTCTACTCATTTGCAGCCAGACTCTCCAACGCTAGTCCGGTCTAGGTCAGAGAGTTGTCCTATTGGAAGAAGACATTTCTCAATAACTTCTGTACTATGAATTAATATTTTGTGCACTCTAACGGGCATGTAATACCACGGATATAGATTTAAATAGTTTTCTGGTTTCAAAGCACAATTTTTTAAAATCCGCCAAATTTATTTCAAAATCAGAAGACAATATTCTTAGTAAAACATCAAAATATTTAATAAGTGTAACATCTACTCCTGTAATCTTGGAAGTCATTTCTGGGTTTCCAAAAAATCTGCGAGCGGCGTTTCCATCATTTGTGGAATCATCAATTCATTTTTGAACATCGGCTTTATTTCGCCAGTACGCTGTTTTACATTCACTTTGTCATCTTTGTCTCTAACCTGCCATTTTTTAACATTTAAACGATACCTAACTAATGTGTAACAGACATTCAAAACATTGAATCCACGCATGCAACGTAGATAAACCAAAACGAAAATTTTCTTCATTACTAACGAAATTCTTCCTTTCATCATTCATCACTGCTGGTTTAGCTCCACAAATGTAACATGTTTGTGATGATCGAGTTTCAGTTAAAGCATTGCTGACTTTACCGTCAATCATTGTCAACAACAGTTCGTGCATAGCCGAAATTTGAGAATCGCCGACATTACATACTGTTGGAAGAAGTTTACTTACTTCTTTCCATACTTTGTTAGTTTCTGTAATCGTAAATTCATTTGTTTCCTTGGCGAAAATAAATTTTATAGGTCAGTAATACATGGTGGAAGAAGGCCTTGGATTTTGTCAAACAATATTTTCACCATCATGTAATTTAATGGGAACAAATGAAAATACAAACAGAAACTCGTCTGTGTCATCGCTATTCTCAAATTTCTATTTATACGTGCTATGGCCTGAACTCCCATCACATCCCCATTTGCTAACAAGAATGAATGATAAATTATTGGGAGTGAGTTGTGGATTTCCACTCAACGTAATAGGCTAAGGACTCGTCCGGGCTTAACTGCCTGGAGGCTGTACGTTCTTTAGCACACTCACTTTTCCTGAACACTTGCTTATGCCTCTTATCGCTCTTGCCATGTCACGTTGTTCCGAAGATTGAACTGCTAGTTCAGCAGCTGTTAAAAGTTCATTAGCACTCCGCGACTGAACACGATCCTGGACTTTTCGGTTTTTTGTTTTGAACGAGGAAACTTCAAAGCTTTTTTTAGGTCTTCCTTTAGACTGACTTCCTTCTGATGACGTCGAGGGACGTGGACGACTTATACAAACTTTAAATTGTATGTGCTCACCATCCAACCAACTCTTGTTCTTTACCAAAAAACGTGTTTTTGATTTTCCTGAAGCGAGCCATTTCTCAGCAAATTTTGCAGAAAGGCTTGCCAATGTCATTTTTATTCCTCTTACTGATTCATCAGTAACATCGACAAGGCCAAATTTTGATGTTACAAATCGAAATAACTGAGAAATCTGTGTTTCTTTACTATGTTTTATCTATTCTTGAAAAATTCTGTTTTTGTCATAGAGTGAACGTTTTCTGAAAATAAATTTCTGGATATACTTGTACTGAGATGTTGCAGCTAAACTATACATGAATATAAAGCTACAGTTACAGTTCCCGCTTATGTAAATTAGAGGTTGGATACAAAAAGTTACAATCTGTTAAAGTTTACGGTAAATAAAAAAATTCAAAAAATGTCTGCGAAGCTGAAAACTTATGTTTTGAAATAATTATAAAAGTATCATAGCTTAATACCAAGTAAAATAATAGAATATCTACCTTCAAAAATAAAATACATTACTGAGCAACACAATATATTGCTTAGGAATATTGTAAGATGCGTTTGAACAAGTCATAAATCTTCACGTACCTATATTGATAATAAATTTGAATTGGATCAGGCAACTAACACTACGCTGCGGTAAATCACAGAATGAAATTTGAGACACAAACGATAAATGCCATCTGAACTTTTAAAGGTTTGTTTACAATACTTGATAGCTAAATCTTGAAATTTATTAAATGACTTTTGTCTACTTAGGTTGTATTACGCGAAACAGTGTGCGCTGGCTCGGGAACCGACTGGGCACATGTGGGTGGACGGCAAGCGGTGGCCAACCTTAAGCTGCGTTTCCTATGGGGCGGCTGACGCTCGCGGCTGCCGCACAGCGTCTGACGCCTAGTACTGCTCATGTGACAATGTATGTATCCGTTTCTTTTCGAGCGTCAGACGCAAGCTTCAACGTCAATGGATTACTGGCGTCAGCCGGCCGCTGAGCGGCAGCCGCGCGCGTCAGCCGCCCCATAGGAAACGCACCTTTACTGTGACGCGCACTCCTATTCCGCGCGGGAACCGTTATACCGCTCTAAATAAAATGCTAAAATATAATTTTATCCGAGGGGTAACTTGATTGTTATTTTATTATGATCTTGCTATTTCTGGTCGCAGGCCACAATTAAGTAATCCAAATATGGTGTTATTTTAGTTTATTTCATCAGATAAAACTGTCGAGTACGAATTAAAGAAAATTTTTACAATATTTTTTTCGAAACCCTATTTATATTTTTTTAAAATATATTTTTAGAAAAGAACAAAAGTACATTTTTTTTTCAAATGTCAACTTTTTCGAACTACAAAAATCTTCGAAACCCATCAGTTTTCGAAAATATTTTTTCGGAAACAGATTTTCTGAAAGTACATTTTTTGAAAAATAAAACTTTTCTAAAATATCGTTATTCCTAAACAGAATTTTTCAAAAAAGTAGTTTTTCCAAAATTTAATTATGAAGCCAGCTTAGGACATTTTAATTAAAAAGACAGGATATGATTCTGGGCTAAATTCACTTTTTTGAGTTTGATCAGGTTTTCTTGCACAATAACAAATTTTTGAAACGTTTTATCGGTCTTTTTCCGAAAATGTGAATAAATATTCGAAAAATGTATTTTTGAGTTTTTTTTAAAAAATGTATTTTTGAGTTTTTTTTGAAAAATTGGTTTTCAAAAATATTCATAGGTTTTCAAAAATGTATTTTCGAACAAATATACCTATTTACAAAAAAAAAGTGTTTTCGAAAAAAGATGTTTTCAAAAAGTACCTAGCTTCCAAAAATATTTTGGAAAACCGATTTTCGGAAATTTTTTGTAAATCCAACAATAACTACGACTGGTTTTCTCTATTTTTTTCCGTGGCTTCCTACAAAGTCACGCATGTGCGTGCAAAACAAATGCCATGACAATCTTCCAGCTTAAGAATGGGGGCCGTCAATTAATTTTGGCCCAGGGTTCAATATACTGTTAATCCGCCTCTTTGCGGAGTTTGGGAGGAACACATGCTATATAATCAAAACATCATTTTCATGCAGCATAGCGCAAGTATGTATTACTACCAAACCCATTAGTTTTCTGTATGTATTACTAGATACGGGATTATTATTTTACTGTAAAGAATCTTAATTAGTCTACATGTGTTAATTAAAAAAGTCTAAGAAAATACTTGTACCGTACGTAAATTCAAAAATCAATGGTTTTCTTGCAAAAATAAATACGATGTTTACATCTGTGGTAGGTATTTTTAATATTGGCAAACAACAGGTAGGTTCTTACCTTCTTCATCATTTTCACCCACAACCCAGCCAGCTGAATTCATTGTAAAAATATTTTTCTAATACTTTCTCGTTACTTCAAGAACTACGCCGAATTTCTAGGTTAGTTTAATGATATTAAGTAACCGGTGTATAATCTTCGACTGATTTTAGAGAACAA
The DNA here is from genome assembly GCA_963971165.1 of Philopedon plagiatum. NCBI lineage: Eukaryota > Metazoa > Arthropoda > Insecta > Coleoptera > Curculionidae > Philopedon > Philopedon plagiatum. The sequence continues at coordinate 55,745,811 of OZ020190.1, forward strand.
GCTATAAATAGACTATTTTGATCCTGGCTTGCCAGTTTAGTGTTTTAAAAAATTTCTATTTCAATATTCTCTTAGTTCCTAGGTGACTGCACTTGGCAATATTTCACCAAAGATAATTAAAAGTTAAGAAATTAACTGTTATACAGTCAATTTTATGTTACAATATATCTATAAGGGTGCCCTACTTACTAATAATTATAGTAGGTATACAACTTTTTGTATACCTACTATAATTTAATACAGCGGATTCCTTTGAATCCGCTGTATTATAGTGTTCTGTATTTTATGTAAACCCCCCCCCCCATATCTCAACAGTAAGGAATATGCATATAATCCAAATAACCCTGAAATATTTTTGTTGTATTCTCTACGTAAATTAAATACTTATGGTGGTTGTTTTTATCCACTTACTTTTGTTTTTATTAACAAAAAAAAAAGGAATTCTATTGCAAATTTCGAAACTTGTAAAATGCGCCGCTATTGCTTGTAAATAAGTGCTATATACACATGGCTGGTATACTGTAAATTCGAATGTCAATTTATTTTCTTGATTGTTTCCCGAAGGTTGGCGCTCTCGTGGATAAGAAACATTACATTTGATTAAAAATACCAAAATGACAATCGGATTATTTAGGAGTAAAAGCTTAAAGGTATTTGTTTAAGATAATGATATGTGCTAATAAGTTTCAATTTCAAATAAATTTTTTCTTTTTATTTATTTTACGCTATGCTTTGACAGTGGTAAATCATAAACTTTTGCTACCATAAAATAAAAAAATACCATAAAAATAAATAAATAGCAAAATATGCTTACTTGAATGGCGATACTAACATTTAATATTACACATACAATTTTTAATTAACTTCGCACTACTTTCTACTTTCTTCCGACTTCGGCTGTTGAAAGAGTCTAGTTCGGAGTACTTGCAGTGGAATTTTTCCATATTGGCACAATGCAATACTTATAGGGTAGTTTTAAAGAAATTTCTTTATTTAATAAGAATGATTACACACAAATTTTATTATGGATACTATAATCGTAAAACGAACTCTACCCAAACAAACATTTTCTATTTACATCACAGATGAACGATTCGAGTTAGCTGTGCCGAGTATAGGGAACAGAATATACACTTGAGGCCACGTTCCTTATTTTTTGACAGGCACGCAACTGTTGTAAACAATACGACTGACTACATGGACGTTAAAAATTCCGAGAAAAAAGGTAAAACGAATTAGGCATATAAGAACGTAGCACGAAACAGCGACGCGTGCTTAAGACAATATCTGACGTCATTTACCATTGCTCAAATGGCTGCTTTTTATGTTGTAATAAATTATACCGAAAAGTAAAAAAAAATTAATAATTGTCTTCGAAATAACATTTTTAAGTTTGTAATGACTTTCTTGAACAATTTATTGAAAAAACATGCATATTCCCTATTACTACTCTTTCTCCTTATGGATTCCTGTTGGGTTTACATGTGCAGGATTTAAATAAACCCTTTGACCTTTTTTTTTTCTTATATGTGAGGAAACTTTCCACAAAGTTCTGTGCAACAGCGCGATTAATTAACGCCATTATACATAATGGTTTTTGTGTTCTCATGATTATCTTGATCTCATGTCAAGAGTAAAATATAAAAACTTAAGTAAGTCAGATTAATCTAAATAAAACACCGATTCAAAAATAGTTCAATATACTTTATTTACAAATAAAAATAAATAGAACAATTTAACAAGACGATAAAAAAATATACGTAAAATTTAAAGGTCAGGTCTACATCTTAATATAGACATTTTTAAAATAAAAACGTAGGTGTGTTATTTTGACTAGAATGCTAATAAATAACATGACTGATTAGTGATTACTAAGAAGATATGTCACTAAAGGGGCAACTCTTATCTTATAAAAAGTTTTGGGCCTTAGGTACTTAATAAATCGTTCAAAATTGATTTGCCGTCGAAACCATTTTCATCGTATAATATTTACCAATAATTTTCACTAAAAATAGATCTAAACTACTCTAGGCATGTGCTAAAAATATATGGTTGTTAGTATGTACCTAATACTTCACTAAATTAAATTCAATCTTTAAATTCAATTTTTGTTATGTACATTTACATTTTCTTGGATGTTCATAAAGATTTTTTCTTTAATAAGCAATTCATGTATAAACTATTGTGTAGGAACAGATATAGTTCTTCCAATACTAACGACATAGAATTTTTTCTTTGTCTTTTCTAATTGTTATATATTTAGTAAGTTTTGCGTAAAAGCCAAAAAATATGTTCTACCTGAGATTATTCGCAAAAAATAAAATTTAAACTTAAAGAAACCATACCATTATGCCCAGAATTTTTTAATTTTTTAAGGTATTTTACCAACAAATATAACAATAAGACTTACTATCTTTATAAGTCATTTTGACATAATATTTTTTCATAAATGCGTTTCTCTGTTAGAATAGAAATAGATAAAGATTAGATTAGGGGCCTCATACTCCTGGGTTGACGAGGCCCAAAAAGCTCGAAACAATATATTGTCAACAGGATTGAAGTGTAAGTAAATTTTGTAAATCATTTTATGATAATTTTAATTTTTATTACATTTCTATATTTTAAAAGATTTAATTTTTCTTGCCACTTCATTAAATTCAATTTTTGCTATGTACATTTAAATTTTCTTACATGTTCATGACGATATTTTTTTAATAAGCAATTAAAGTCTAAAGTATTGTGTAGGAACAGGTATATTAGTTCTTCTAATACCTACTAACGACAGAATTTTTTTGTCTTTTCTAATAAGGAATATGCACATATTTTTTTTTATTGCATAAATCGTTTAAGGAAATCATTAGTCATTATAAACCCAAAAAAAATATTTTGAAGAAAATTACTAAGAATATTTCCCTCATATGTTAAAGTTCCTATAAGAGAAATGCAATTTTCGCAAAATTACAGCGAATATTTCCCTCATATGTTAAAGTTCCTATAAGAGAAATGCAATTTTCGCAAAATTACAGCGAAAACAGCACTGCCAGAAATCGAAAATTGCATCGCAAGTTTATATTGTTGACGAAACGTCAAAGCGGGATTTTATTGTTAACAAACGTCAAAAAATGTAATATTCTGACAATTAACGTCATCTTATTGAGTGACAGCAGACAAAAAAGTCAATGTCAACGAATGTTTTCCTTTCATTTTGTCAAGAATTGTTAATAACTATCTCTTTGCATTGGGATAACCCGTGGCAACGTAAATTTTTTTGTTTTTTTGTAAACAACGCTATTGAACTTTTCCGTAGACGTAATTTTACTACAAAAATGTCTCGTTTTGGCGAAGAATCTATCCTCGAAATAGAGCAGAAAATAACAGAAGCCATTCCCAAGAATACTGCATCAAATCACGACTATATTTGGCGGCAGTTCATGTGTTTTTGCAAGGAAAGGGGGCACGTTCTTGATGAAAACACTAATGTTTCAAAACTGGCAGATATCTTGAAGGACTGGGCGTTTAATATGAAAAAGCAAAATGGTGAGGACTATAAAGATTATACTGTCAAAACTATATGGAATGTTACCGCTAAATTGTTGATGAATAAGTATCACAGAGATTACAATATTATTTTCAACCCATTCAGTGACATTCAGTTCAAATCATCCCGTGATGCCAAAAATGCTAAGCGGAAACAACTACAGCAGGAGCCGGAAAAAAGAAAACAAAGCTCAGTTTTTCTAAAGCACGACGAATTCATCAAAATAATAGAGACTTGCGACGAGGAAACCCCCGACGGTTTGCAAAAAAAGATGTTTTTTGTTTTATCCTACGAGCTGGTCTGGCGTGGAGGAGAAGGCCCAAGGTGTTTAACAAACTATCTTAAAGAAGAACTGGATCACGCGGGTCAGAAGACGGGACGAATAGAGTACAATCCGCTTTTTACCAAGACTACTCAAGGAGGAGATAAGCCCTGCGCATCCTCGAAATGGTTGGTCAGGAATAAAGTAAACCCGAACATCTGCCCTATCCGACTATATAAGAAATTCATGCAGAAAAGGCAAGCAATAAAATGCGAGCGACTTTTTCTCACCGTGAATCCTTTCTGGCAATCAGGAAAATGGTACAAAAGCATACCGGTTGGACGAAATTTGATGAATAAATGGACCTCTACACAAGCGGAAAAGTCAGGCCTCACCAATAAAAATATCAAACTGACGAATCATAGCTTACGAGCAACCGCCGTATCAAAACTTGCCAAAAAAGGTGTTGGAGAACAACAGTTAATTAAACTAAGTGGACACTCAAATACCAAGTCACTGACGCCTTACATTCAGATGGATGAGAACCACCATATGCTTTTGATTGAAAAAATGCGGGACAATGACCAACCGTCAAGCTCAATAGAGTCCCCCGCCGAAATAAGCTCTCGCTCGTTGACTGCATCAACCACCATGTCTACGAATTCAAAGCAAAATATTGTTAATTACAATAATTGTACTTTTCATTGCAATTCTTGTAATTTTTAAGCATTTTAATTTTATTGTTAGTATTGATAATTTAGCTACAAAAAATGTTTACTTTTCGGTATAATTTATTTCAATTTAAAAAGCAGCCATTTGTTCTTAGTGAAAAATGACGTCAGGAGATCAGCAAAACTCTACAAGTTGACGTAAAGCTTAACCCAAAGTCGAACAGGTTTGATTTTCTCGGAAACAGTCAGAGGGAGAGAAATCGAATTTTTTGGGTTGATAGATGAATAGTTGAACTAGCTTCGGTAAAAAATTCAGCTATACAGGATGTTTCGTTTCGGAGCTATTAAATGTCAAAGTCGAAATTTCCGTGATTTCCGTTGAAATCGGGTACGGGTCGCAAATGTGAATTAAATCGATGTAAATTTTTGGAGGTTGTAGGGGACCCGGAGCTTCAGAACTCTACTGAAACTGGTGAGGATCAGAAAATGGCAAGTAATTCTTTTGAATTTTTTTAGGTCGAAAAATGCCATTTCCAGACCCCTCTTTGGTACCTAATAACTCGAAAACAAAACGTCAGATCGAAAAATGGACTCATAAGTGACACTTTAACTCAAATACTTTTTTTGCAATACATTTACCTAACCTAAAATCACTGGAAAATGGAAATATTTGGAAAAAACTGGAAATTTAGATTTTTGACCCAAATATTTCACGGTTTTTAATTTTTTGTGAGGTCAAAATGGTTCAAATTAAAATCCCATATACGTCGTCGGAAAGAGCTCGTCGAAGTATATGATATCCATATTTTTTAGTTTCTTCATTCTCTATAGGAAGGGAGCAATCGCTGATTAAATTTCGATTTTTTAACTTTTTTTGCCCTCGACATCGGAAGATCTGAATCACTCTGTATTTTTTCCTATCTAATTTTTTCCCAATTTTTCAGCACTATCTTATAAAGGGATAATCACGCTTTAAAATGAATACCGAATGGGTCATCCAGTAGCGTATTTAAGGGGTAAAATTATGATTTTCTTGATTTTTTCCGACCAATCCTAATTTAAACCGACATTATTCCACACTATTTACCCTATTTAGTGATTCTTTTTGGGTTTATTTTATCCGTTAATTATCTAGGAATACCTCTCACTAATTTAAATCGCTTAATTTTTCGGTGTAGTTATAAATAAATAGGTTTATATGCATCGGGGACATCTAAAATTTGAAAATTTTTGAATTTTCTAAGATACCCCACTTAGGAAAATTGCATGAATTTATTGACATTTCATGAAAATTATCAGAAATCACAAAAATCAAGTTAAGTTTTTTCGAAAATTAATCCGATCTCGTCCGTAACAACTTTACGGGAGTCGGACTCTCACCTGACACATTTATGTGTGTTTCCGTGAAGTACCTGATGATTTCTTCAAAAATAAAGTAACTAATTTCACTTAAACTGTAATTAATCTGACAGTAAAAAAGGAGAGAAAACAAGTTTTAAAATATTAACTTAGAATTCATTAACGACGAGGTTGGAAATCTCATAATTCTAGACATTTATTCGAAAACTGTCACACTCGGTATCTCAAAGCCTTTAATCAAGACATACCCACATTTTATTGACGTTTAGAGTCACCTGTGGCAATGACGTTAACATGTGTGCTGTCACGTTACATTTTGCATATTAATTACAAAATATATTAAAAAAATCTTTTGTTAATACGACTTTTTCGAATTAGTTTTGTGCTATGGCGTCCTTTTTAAAATACATTTAAAAATAGATACTTTTAGTGTCAGCTTTTAAAGAAACTTTAATTTTTTAAATTGAATACCGTATATATACAGGGTGTTCTGTAAATCACTGCATATATTAAAACCAGTAAATCCTGATATGAATTCAGATTAAATAAAAATATTCATAAATGGCGCTGCACGATAAAAAAAAGTTGATATCGGCCCTCAAAAAATTTTTTTTAGTACCAGCGCACCACTGGTCATAAATACATGGCCAAATAAAAAACAGCGAGAAACGTCAGTTACAGAAAAAAACTTTTGTTTTGACGTCAGACGTTGCCAAGTCTTTCTAGTCCCTCCCATGTAACAGGTTTAAAAAAAGGGTGTGATTTAAACGGGCAGCGAAATTTTACAATTTTGACACATCGTAATTTACGATTGGCCGGCGAAATGATGGATTGAGCGGTGATGCTTGATTAGGTAATAAAACAAAAATTGGTCTGCGTTTTAGATTTGAACAAGCAGCTTCAAAATCTTTTAAGCAGTAAAAAAAATAAGTTGCAACTAAATAAATATTTGGTCTATGCGAAATAAATTACATTTTTTTTTTTTTGCCTGCTCCAAAATCAAGTTGACTGCTAAAAAAATATTGTTAACATTACAAATTGATGGGTAATCTGACTGCTCTAAAATTAACTTAGCGTGTAATATGGGGTAATTAATCACGTAAAAAATAAAGCATTTAATTAGAAAACTCCAAATATTGATTAATGTAAAAGCACATACATTTCATGGTATTATTAGTAAGGCTGCCCACCATGAGCGCCCACAGGAATTTTAAAGTTGTATATCTCTGTTGCTACATACGGGACCCATACCAAATTCAGGTGAGCCTACTAGGAATGTTTTGGTAAAGAAAAAAAGTTAAATTTTTGCTTGGCCCCCCCCTGAGAAAAAAATGAACACGTTTAGGTATTTTATTCATTAATTTTTCTAAAGAAATTTTACATCATTTCGTCGACAATTTTTAAATTTTAAGAGAAAAAAATGTGTTAGTAGAAAGTTATAGTCATTTGATTTTTTTTAAATTACGTTTTAAGTTTAAAAAAATTCAAATGACTTTAACTTTCAACTAACACATTTTTTCTCTTAAAATTTAAAAATTTTCGACGAAATGGTGCAAAATTTGTTTAGAAAAAACAATAAATAAAATACCTAAACGTGTTCATTTTTTCTCGGGGGGGGGGGGGGGGGGGTTAAGCAAAAATTTAACTTTTTCTCGCAAATTACAAAATATTTTTTTCTTTACCAAAACATTCCTAGTAGGCTCACCTGAATTTGGTATGGGTCCCGTATGTAGCAACAGAAATATACAACTTTAAAATTGCTGCCCACCGTTAGTGCCGCTCCAGTAGCATTACATCGCGGGGAGCTCGGCCGCAGCAGCACTTCAATTTTTGGAATTCTTTAAAATTACGGTACGCCGCCGGGCCACGCGGCACGCCGCACAGTGGTTCCGATAACTAATCTGACTTGACAAAATTATTTCTATGTTTTTTCTGGGAAAATAACAATAAAAAATGGCTGCTATTTGTATATTTCCTCATAAATATTTAGTGCAAACGATTTTTTTTTTACAAAATTTGACATTTTTTTTTCGCACTAGCTAGCGAATGTTTCCATCAGGATCCTCCACACCACTTTTAGTCATTATATTATAATCATACACACACACTCTAGTCTTCTTGAAATGTTAGGGGCATTTCGCCAAACCTCAAACACTTTTTTTCTTGGAATTCCAAGATCACTGAAAAAAATATTACAAAAAAAATATGGTTGAACATGGTTATAAAATAGTTAAAATTAAACACCCAAAGAGGTAAACTAACCGCTGAAAATAACGTTACAACGGCCTTCGGCGGCCTTTGCAATTGCGGCCCTGCTATTTCAATTAGAAATCTAACAATTTAAAGAAATTTGGCACTTTAATTACGTCAACCAAAGAAGACAACAATAATAATAAAACACAAAAAAATATATTAAAACCAAGGGAAATACCTGTAATTTACTCTGCCAAACTCACTTATTTATTAGATAAAATTTTACCCGTACAGAGACTGTAGTTCCGAACATAAATGAAGACGGGTGCCATCGAGATACAACGAATCACGGTAAAAGAGACTTCTGCCTGATTTTGCGTAGACTCTATTATGTTATTTCTAAAACGGGTTGTACTTTATAGATACACAACTATTTATGACCATAATAAGATAAAATATATGTTGTTTTAAAATTCAAGAAATTTTACCTTTTGTCAAGCTAGATTTTTAATACGAACGTCTGTGGCGCCGTCCGGTACCCCCTACGAGCGAGTTGAACTCGCACCTGACCGTCTTTTTTTATTTCACGTGAATATACATACGTACTTAATTTTCGGCATCGACGCCTCTGGTAACAGATCAAAAGTGGCCAATCTTAGTGATGATCAGTGAGCGGAATCACGATGCGACAACAGAGTCGCACTCAGGACAAAAGCTATTTTACAAGTTATTAAGTCATTAATTTTTTCCAAATACTAAACAGATTTTGCAGTAGAATATATATATATATATATAGGTATATATATATAGGTATATATATATATATATATATATATATATATATATATATATATATATATATATATATATATTATTGTATTTTTGTTTCTTAAAACCATATATTTTATGTTATATATTTTTTTCGTTTTTTTTCTTGGGTATAGGTAACCTATACCCAAGAAAAAAAACGAAAAAAAAAAATATATATATATATATATATATATATATATATATATATATATATATATATATAGGAGTTGCATGGATATTGCATGGCTGCAAGTATTGTTCTTTTGCAGGAATAATAAATTAAAATAATTGTAGCTAAATATATCGTTATTTCTTATATATACTTACACCTATTATTAAATTTTATTGTGAATGACCAATTTAATAAGTTATTTTTTAAAACCAAACTTTTCTTTTAAGAAATGCAAGTTCGTCAAGAAAGAATCAAGCCAAGCCATCATCGAAAGATATCCAAGCTTGCTCCGGGCTCGGTCGTGATTTAAGTTATCTCATAGGTTTATATGGGCTATATAAATGCATTAAAACTAAGAGCGGGAGAAACATTCTCGCTTTAGGAAGTTAAAAACAGGCAAAATTTGTTGACAACCCACCAATAATATCGCATTTGGCGCGCGTGGCCGTCGACGCTGCCGGTCCCGGTTGGGTTTGCTTGGGTTTGCTGGGTTGCTACAATACGCTCGAACCGCCCCGTGAAATATACTCATTAAAAACATTTGGAGTTGACAAAGAAAAACTAATTAAGTAACTAATATGCGCATTGTATCTGTATTGTATTTATTAAAGAAAACGGTGGTTCGGCTAACTTTCCTATTTCATTGTGTAATATCAATATGCGTTTGGGTATTATTTGATATTTCGGTCAAGTTACAGCAAAAATGCAATTTTAGTACCTGAAGCATAGTCGGATTAAATAATGAAACGGATAAACTGTAGAAAAACTTAGATTTATTGTAAATCACTAAAAATACATGTTTGACGAAAATGGTTCATGGTACAGTGCATTCCTTGATTCCTTGTATTGCCTATTTATTCTAACACATACTTTTGGTACAAGGCGCAACATCTATTGAGGAGACGTATCAAAACGGGAAGCGGCTAACAATCTTAGACTTTTAGATCACATAGAAAAGCAATACTAAAACGAAAAGTCATAAACATCTAGAGTAGCAATGTTTAATATACTATAGTATCTATTTTATGTTTTTTTGCGATGTTTATTTGTTTTTATTTCTTGGCGAAACTAGGCACATTATTAAAAAACCGCGATGGTCCAACGCCCGGCCCCCCGCGACAGCTCACTATAACAAGCGGCTAGCCATACCAACTGTACTTTGGCTGCCTGACTTCCGCATACTCATTTTGCGACAAGCTTGTTGCGCCTTCTCGGCTTCTACGCCCGGCGGGACTATTTAATTTAAAATTTAATTTACGTCCGCACATGCACATTTGATGTAGTGATACGGACCTTGCTACGCTCGGCCCGTATAAGTCATTAAAAATATACCTGGCACAGGAACTCGGGAGCTTCGAGGCGCCAGCGTGGATTCTCATTTAGTATGAATTTGACAAGAATTAAAAAAATAGACCGATCGGGACCGGCATTGAATCCACTACCAATTGATCCGATCCATAAGCGAATACCTTAGCACTAGGGCCTTTCGCCGTTGGTACAACTTTTGTAAAAAAAAATAAACTCTCGTCAATACGCGCATACAACGGCATAAAAGTTTATTTTGTATGAAAAGGTATGTAGGCACGCAAAATTTTGATTTATTTTGGGCCTTTGACATTCAAATAGAAGAAAATTCCTAAGCTAGATTTTCCTTTCAAACCAAAGAGATAGCATATTCTATCTATTTTGAGTTCTATTTGTGTTCAGGAGGCTAAAAATGGACTACTCTAAAGCTATATTATATAAAAATCCTAACAATTATAAATTTAATTGGGTATGTGGGAAAAAACTTACTGCAGAAAGAAACTTTAGGGCACACAAAAAAGAGTCCATGGTGCAACTGATTCTGGCTTCAGAATAAAAGACAAAAATTGTTCTTTATACAATTTTAAGGTACATATGTTTTCGGCCAGAATTCATGAAACATTGTGAAACCACTCATGATGTAAGTCTTGTGCAAGAAATCCATCGGTTTCAATCAAAGCACAATTTTTAACCTGTAAAATCTATAACTTTGGTAGAATTAGAAATATCGTTCACGTTAAATAAGTGGATTTTTAAAACGAAAAGAAATAAACTATTGCTAAGAAATTGAGAAAAAATTTTAATAATTTATTTTGAATACAAGATAATAACTTCTTTTTAATATAACCTTGTTGAGCTTTTTAATATAAAAAATGTTTTTTATTATACTTCTTTGAAAACACCTTATTTTCATCTGTTTTAGTAATAATGTAAGATGGGCTTTTTCGGGCTAGCGCACGGAAAGAGCGCACGGAAAAAATTTTCCTGGTCTCCAGTTCTTTCAGTGTGCTGAATGAAGATACCGACTATTTTTTGGCTTTAAAATAGAAATATAGGTATAGGAAAATAAACTAAACTCAAGAAAGTCTATATGCTATCTGATATTTAATATGTACCTATTTTGTATTTTATTTCGTAAATATTTGAATATTTAGATGAATTTCTGAAATATTTTTTGACGTTTTGTCAATCTTATCTGACATAGACAAATTTAAATCACCTTTTAAATGATTTGAAAGTTACCATGAAAACGCATCATACCTGCCAAAGACCATATTGTCAGCGTTGTTAATTTTCCATTTTTAAATTCCGATAACAGTTGTGAAAATAAAAATATTCCAAGTTTATTTTGTATGTATGTATTTTTTTATGTTATATTTTGTTTTATGTTATCGTTTTCAAAGAAGTATAATAAAAAATATCGTTCATTACACGTCCAGAAATGGATTTTCCGTGCTTGCTTGACTTCCCGTGTTCGGCTGCGCCTCACACGAGAATTTGTCAAGCGCGCACAGAAAAATCCTTTTTTCCGGACTGGTAATGAAATATACTATTAATTGAAATTCTAAGTTTATTTTCCCTTATCTACAACTCTACACTCATGGTTGGCTGACTATACTATACCAATGCGCCTTAGCGTTTACACCAGCGAATCTCATATTTCTTATCATTTGAACACAATGGCAGGTGACGTTATTTAACAGTATTTTAATAGTTTTAATCGGCTGATATCTAAAAATAATTATTAGGAATCCATAATTTAAGAATATACTGGTATAATGCCATAATTTCAACTTAGGTTCAAATTTCAACTAAATACTCTGGTGTAAATACCTAACGTTCCTGAGTCTGTTCGGACGTGGCACAAAATAACATTATTTAAAGTAACCAAAAACACATTTTTTGTATACCCTAGGTTATTATTTACATAATAACTGATGTAATTTAAAATTCTGTATTGAATGAAAAGCCAATAAAAATAAAATAAGTTAAAATATTTGGTTTTAGGCGACTGAAAAGTTATAGTAGTATAAGGTACGCCGGCAGTCCGATTCTGTTAGCGCATCCAAATTTCCGCCCTATGGTGGTGATCAAAAGTTCAACAGACGAATTAAAGAAACCGATCGAACTAACGAATCTCGCCGCTATCTTCAAACCCTTGCCAACTAAAAATATTAAATACTACATGTCATTTGACTTTCTGGCTTCTAAAGTAAATATTTTGCAGAAAACGAAACGCTGCTTAAAAACTGCTGAACGATAATTAAATACCGAGCACATTTTATTCACAACCTAATTTATTTTGTCACCAGCCGACTAATAATTTCACCGCCCAATTAATAATTTTACTGCTCGAATAGATTTCGGACTGCCCAACGGGATAGTTATTTGTTACTTAAAGTTTTATTATGCCGGTCATATGAACTATATTTTGCCCATCATTGTTTCACAGGCAGTTTATTTAAAGTATTGACAGCAAATTATTATACCACCCGAGTAATTTTTTTGCCGGTTGGGCTTACCTACCTACTTATTTAAATCGCAGCAGAAATAATTACTAGCCTTAAAAAAATATTTTTATTATCTTTAAATAAAGAAATCCTACTACTTAACTCTTTCAAAACACTCAATTTCAAAAAGTTAAAATACTACAACACAAAAAATCCAGAGAACAGCTGTTCAAACCAAGATTACAATAATAATTTTCAACTAAGCCGACCAGAAATTTTTAGAGTAATAAAGCAAAATTAGCTTCAAACAAAAAAATTCTAATAGCGCAATAAAAACTAGCAACAGTTTAACAAATATAACTAAGAATAATAAGAATTGTATGAAGCTAACGTATACAAAAAAGTGAGGAAAAACTAACTTTTGTTCTTTTCAGTAACTAAAACTAACCAAAACCTAAACAAAAAAGAGATTAGGTTGCCAACTTATCACCCTTATTAATCCGCTTCTCAACATTTTGACACAGATCAAAGGATAATATCTATTCTTATCAGCTTAATATCCCTCTCGCTACATTTCATTATAGTTAAAAAAAGTAATAAACACTAAAATCATTGTAAAGAAATAAACATCATAATATGCCACGAAAAATACTGCCTCTTTTAAACTGGTGAAATGATATTACTAACTCAAACTTACTATAACTAACTCAAAACCCTAAATTTCAAAAAGTTAAAATACCTACAATAATCCAGGGATCAGCTGTTAAAACGAAAACTACCACCAAACTAAACATCCAGAAATGTGTTGTGCAAACTTAATATTCCACAACACTCAGCGCATACGATAATCTATTAAATAGCACTGTAATAAATAATTAAATGTGTTAGGATTATTTAATAAACACTGCAAAGTATAAAACTTTGTTTTAACGAGCAGAATAAAATATTCCAACAATGACCACAACTTTCTGAAAACGTTGAAAATACTACTCAAAGGAAATAAAAGGGTAAAAAGATACTACTGTACTTAAAACTATATTCTTAATAAAAACAGAGGTAAGGATATTGTAAAGCAAGCCCTACACGATCAGTATTACTGTCAGTATGAAAAAATATTGTCAGTAATATTGATCGTGTACGGAGTATAGAATGATGAAATAAAGTAAAGTATTGAAGATTATCCGAATATTTTAATATTTTTATAATACTGTCAGTATTGCTGTTGTGTGAAATACCGACAGTAATATTGATCGTGTAGGGATTGCTTTAACGAGGATATTACAATATGCAACCCATCATACATATAGGTGTACAAGTGGTTGCATATGACGTAGAGCATCATAGCTAGTAATAAAAGTATTTTAAATAAAGATATTTCAACAAAATTTGATACTAAAAATTTTTCAGTGTTACGTTTTGTATGTATTTTATATTTTGACTGTCCCGTAAGAGATTTTACAGCTTATTATTAGAAAAAACGCCATCTAAAGTAGAAATTACTCAGGATTTCAAAAACGCCGCCGCTATAACTTATGACCAATAAGGACGCGGTTAATTCTAAAAGGTCTCTCGTCCTGCCATGTTGCCGATTCGGTGCAAAACGATTAGTGTTGATTGCATTATTTAAAAATATATATTATAAAACGAGAGCTTTTTCTCATTTTTAATGTAATAAAATGGTACGTATGTATTTTTTTACATCGACATTCCCGTGGCACGATCAATGCTGTATTTCTTCTGCACTGCTTCTATAATTTGGCAACTGCGTTGGAAAATAATTTCTCTGAGGTGACGCTATCCACTAAATAGTATATTTTCATCTAGAAAAATAAAAAAAGGTTTTGCCGCCAGTTCGTATAAGTTTTAGATAGAGATTTTAATCGATTTCTAATCTGTTTCTTAATCCAAGATTCCGAGATGCTTAGCTTACGGATATCGTTTTGCGGGGTATGATGAAGGAAATAGTGTATAGTAAGTATGCCAATTGAAAACGAGAATTTACTGCGAAATCGTGTTGAATGGAGAACATCTTTCAACGGGTTGGGGCCCCCTGAATACCTTAGTGTTCGGGACAATAATAAGGACAATATGCTACGAATCATGCTTGTTTGGCAGCAAATTAGAGACATTTTCAATACATTCACTGGTAGATAAATATCATTTTTTGCAACTTTTTATTAGTTTTACTTAGTGATATTTAAATTATGTTAGGTAACTACTGGTTAAAACTAAGGCTGCGGACGGAAAGGAGTGGTTTCCCAGTGGCCTTTTTAACATTTTTTTGTTTTTTCTTCGAAAAAGGTTTAAATTTGTTTTTCCTTTGTCCAGGCGCGGCCCGTGAAATTTTAAAGTTGTATATCTCTGTTGCGACTTATGGGACCCATGCCAAATTCAGGTCTTTTACTAGTGAGCCTACTAGGAATGTTTCGGTAAAGAAAAAATTATTTTGTAATTTGCGAAAAAAAGTTGAATTTTGAATTGACCCACTAGGGTAAAAAATTAACACGCTGAGGTATTTTATTTTTTCTAAACAAATTTTACATCATTTTGTCGACAATTCTTAAATTTTAAGAGAAAAAAATGTGTTAGTAGAAAGTTATAGTCATTTGAATTTTTTTAAGCCTGATATATAATTTAAAAAAAAATTCAAATGACTATAACTTTCTACTAACATATTTTTTTCTCTTAAAATTTAAGAATTGTCGACAAAATGATGTAAAATTTGTTTAGAAAAAATAATAAATAAAATACCTCAGCGTGTTAATTTTTTACCCTGGTGGGTCAATTCAAAAATTCAACTTTTTTTCGCAAATTACAAAATAATTTTGTTCTTTACCAAAACAGTCCTAGTAGGCTCATTAGTAAGAGACCTGAATTTGGTATGGGTCCCATAAGTCGCAACGGAGATATACAACTTTAAAATTTCACGGGCCGCGCCTGCCTTTGTCTTAAATTACGGGTAATAACAGAAAATAAATTATTCTTAAGATTCATAATATGTCTGGCAACGTTTTAACAAATTCAATTGTTTTTAATTTTTCGCGCGCAAATTTCCGTGTGTACGCTCAGCAAGGTGCGGCGAATATAGACGGATTTTAGGGCATTTTTGAAAATTTTAAAAATGTTCGATTTAAGAAAAAAAAAAGTATTTGATATATATATATATATATATATATATATATATATATATATATATATATATATATATATATATATATATATATATATATATTACCCCGGATGGCGTAGAAAGATTCTCACCCAACAAGGCGCAAGTTCGATTCCCACTCCAGGCACGGGCTTTTTTCATTAATAAAAAAGTCCATCAAAAATCCGGCGGGACAGGGTCCGATGGTAAATGGCAAAAGCCAGCGGACGACAACCTTTGCCCCTTACCAACCCGCATTAAGGCAGCGTGGTAAGGTATGCCTTACGACCCTAAGCATGAACAGGAAACCTAGGCCGCGACCCTCATTCTCCGTAGGCCCAAATGGCCCCAGGGCGGGTAGTCCCCGGGAATCAGCCAGGCGGGCAGAGGGTGCTAAGAATCTGCGGAGTCTAAATCACTACCCACTCAAAACAACATCGCTATTCATAGCAACTTACAACTTCCGAACACTCTCAAACCAGACCAGAATCGTGGAGCTGGAAAAAGAGGCGGAAAATATTAAGTGGGACATCATAGGCATCAGCGAAGTAAGGCGCAAAGAAGAAGAGCTAATAGAACTTGAATCGGGCAATATCTTCTACTACCGAGGAACACCAACTGGCAAAACAAGCGGCGTCGGATTTCTAATCAATAAAACTTGGAAAGACAGAATATTAGATGTTACAAGTATCTCTGACCGGGTAGTCAGTTTAACCCTACGGCTATCAAAGAGATACACCATACAGATTGTCCAAGCATACGCCCCAACGGTCAGCTACTCAGACGACGTAGTGGAAGAATTCTACACTGAAGTTACTCAAGCACTAAACAGTAACAAAAGCCAATTCAAGTACCTGATAGGCGACTTCAATGCAAAAATAGGAATACAAAAGGATCAAGAACAACAAGTAGGAAACTTTGGATTTGGTGAAAGGAGCGAACGAGGAGAAAGGCTTGTACAATACGCAAATTATCAGAATATGTCCATAGCAAACACGTTCTTCAAGAAAAACCCAAATAGGAAATGGACATGGCAAGGCCCAAATGGAACTATCAAGAACGAAATAGACTTCATCCTAACCAACAAGATGAACACGATAAAAGATGTTAGCGTCCTCAACAAATTTCGGAGAGGTAGCGACCACAGGTTAATCAGAGCAAGAGTTATACTGAACACGAAACTCGAAGGACTGAAACTGGTCAGAAAGCCAATGGATACAGGAGTAGACACAAATAAACTCGTCGAAAACTCCGAGCAATACCAGGCGCTACTCAACAACAGACTACAATGTTATAGTATGCACTAAAATCTTTCTGTATGCCCATTACTATGGCATTTGCCCATTCCTGTTATAGTTAAGTTTGCTATTTTGTTAATAGATGGCGATGCTATGTAATACAAGTTAGGCAAAAGTATTTTCTTTGGAATATTCTAGAAAGATCGAGAGTAGTGTTCTGGGATTAAAGATGTAGAAGCACGTTCTTGTTAGTTAATAGTTAATAAATAAATAAAAAGGCCTTCATCGTTTTATTAAAATAACAGGTTATGGGCCCAGGCTACTCGGAAATACGGGAATTTTAAATAGTGATAAAAAGGGAAGCAGAAAAGTGAAAAAGTAAAGTAAAAGTGAAATCATGGCCCAAGCAAAAGGATACTGCATTGAACCACTAAATGGAAACAATTATTACAACTGGAAATTTAGAATAGAGATGATTCTAGCAGAAAATGGAGTAGCTGAATATATAGAAAAAGAGGTAGATATTAATACATTATCGGAAGATAAGAAAAATGCTTTCTTGAAACTTGATCGTAAGGCAAAATCTTTGATAGTTCAATGCGTTGAGGATTCACAGTTAGAATGGCAGTTCAATGCGTTGAGGATTCACAGTTAGAATGGCTTAGAGGTAAAGAAACAACTTACAAAATGTGGAGCACATTAAAAGGTCGATATGAGAAGAAAGGGGTTCAAGGACAACTGCTATTAAAAGAGAAAATGATGTCGATAAAAATGAAAGAAGGTGAATGTTTAGAGAAACACATTTTAGAATATGAAGGGATCGTACGACAGTTAAAGGCCACAGGTGCCACAATAAGTGACGATGATGTGATATGTAGTTTGCTGTTGAGTTTACCAAAATCATACAATACTATTATAACTGTGATTGAAAATTTATCAAGTGAAACCTATGAAGATGTAAAAACGAAACTCTTATCAGAATATGAGAAGCAGAAGGTATCAGGATACCGTGCTGGAGATTCATCAGGTATTTCACAACATGCATTTTTTACCCGAAAAGAATGTTATCGATGTGGTGAAGAAGGTCATTTTCAAAAAGACTGCAAGAAGCCTTTTCAATACTCCAATAGAGGGCGCCAGTATTTACAGACAAGTAGTTTACGAGGAGGATATTCTGGACAGAATGGTGAAGGCCGTTATTCAGGAGAATATAGACAAAATGGTGAAGGGCAATATAGTCAAAACCGAGGTTAGTTTACGAGAGGTTCAAGAGGCAGTGCTGGAGGTAGATGGTACAGAAATCAAGGTAGAAGTAGAGGACAGTTTTCCCATGGTCACTATGTAAACAACACTATGCAAGAAGATCAAAATGCTAATAGAGATGTAAATCAAGGTAACGGTAAAAATAGGGACAGTCAAGAAAGGAATACTAACAAAAGTGTTTGTTTTATGGGACAGCGACTGATAGACAGTAAAGATAAAATAGTAGAAGTAGAAATAGAGGAAGAATTAATATTTTTTATCGATTCTGGCTGTACAGATCATATGGTTAACAATAAGGATTATTTTTCAGACTTGCTAATGCTTAAAACACCTCAAAAAATTGCGATAGCTGAAGATAACACTTATTTGTTTGCCATTGGCGTAGGTAACATCGAAGCGTATTCCATAGTTAGTAATGAAAAAATAAAATGTACCTTGAAAAATGTTCTCTATGTTCCTAATTTACGTAAAAATTTATTGTCGGTTAAAAGGTTAGATATTGCTAATATTTCAGTAACTTTCGAAAATAGTAAAGTAAAATTTATTTCTGCAGAAAAAGGTTTAATTATGCTTGGAAAAATGAATAATTTATATGAAGTATCGTTTCAGTTTTTTAGATCAAAAGAGTGCTTAAACGTTGAAAGTGTTGATAATAAATTTATGCAATGGCACAAAAGGTATGGTCATATGGGTTTTTCTTCTTTAGAAAAAATGATTAAAAAAGATGTAGTTGATGGATTAGACAAAAACATAAAAGTTCAGAAAGTTGAATTTTGTGAGCCTTGTGTAAACGGTAAGATGTCTAAGTTACCATATGGAAGTAGAACAAAAAGTAAGAGAATTTTGGAAATCATTCATTCTGATGTGTGTGGTCCTATTACTCCGGCCACTTATGACGGTTTTAATTACTTTGTCACATTTATCGATGATTTTTCTAATTTTACTGCAGTATATCTGATTAAAAATAAAAGTGATGTTTTTGAAAAATTTAAAGAGTTTGTCAGTATGGTACAGTCAATGTTTAGTAGTAAAATTTCTAAATTTAGATGTGATGGTGGGGGTGAGTATTCTTCCAAGGCGTTTTTAGAATACTGTAAATGTAATGGAATAATTTTAGATTATACAGTTCCTTACAACTCTCAACAGAATGGTAAGTCTAAACGTATGAACCGAAGTATTGTTGAGAAAGCTCGAGCGATGATGGATGAGTGTGGTATTCCCAAAAGTTTTTGGGGTGAAGCAATTCGCTCCGCAAACTATCTAATGAATAGGTCACCTAGTTCAAGTCTTGATGGTAATACACCAGCAGAGATATATTATGGAAAGAAACCTAATGTGAGTAATTTGCGCATTTTTGGCAGTACTGCATATAGTTACATTTCAAACCAATTTAGGAATAAATTTGATCCAAAAACAAAAAAATGTGTCATGGTAGGTTATGCTCAAACAGGGTATAGATTGTGGGATTTAGAAAAGGAAAGAATAATCATTTCTAGAGATGTAGAGTTTGATGAGAACAAATTTTATTTTAAAGAGAAATCTGTAAGTGTTCAGAATGATATAGAAGAATGTGAGAATGAGATGGATATAAAAAATAAAGGGAAAGAAAGAGAAGATTGTGAGAATAAAGATGAGAATGAAATTGGTGCAGAAAATGAGATTTTAACAGAAAATATTAGAGTGGGTAAACGAAATGTAAAATTACCTAAAAGATACGAAGATTTTGAAATGTACATGGCATTTGATGCTTGTAGCTTTGTTGAAGATGTACCGAGTTGTTTTAATGATTTAGAAAGTAGGTCAGATAGGCAAAAATGGTTTAAAGCAGTAGAGAATGAACTGAAATCAATAGAAACGAATGAAACTTGGGAAAAAATTGAAAGACCAAATAACATAACATTATTAGATACTAAATGGGTTTTTACATATAAGACCTTAGAAGATAAAGATGATGATAAGTATAAAGCTAGGTTAGTAGTTAGGGGATTTGCACAGGAAAGGGATAGAAGTTATGATGATATATACTCGCCTGTAGCAAAAATGACAACTATTACAGCTTTGTTAATTATTGGTAATCAGTTTGGGTATCATTTCCAACAGTTAGACGTAAAAACTGCTTTTCTAAATAGTAGGTACGCTTAATGAAGATATTTATATATATCCACCACAAGGTATAAATTGTGATCCAAATTTAGTTTTGAAATTAAAGAAATCGTTATATGGTTTGAAACAATCACCTAAATGTTGGAATGATGAGATAAATAAGTTTTTATTAGAAATTGGTTTTAATAGATCAGAAAGTGATTATTGTTTGTATTTTTTAAGCTCAAATGATGTACAGATTTTTCTTTTAATTTATGTCGATGACATAATTTTGACAGGTCCTGATTTAAATAAATTAAGTCAGATTAAAACTAAGCTTATAAATAAATTTCAGATAAAAGACAAGGGTGAGCTAAAACATTTTCTCGGACTTAAAATAAATTATGATAGAGAACAAGGTGTGTTAAAAATTGACCAGTCAAAATATATTCAAGACATTTTGAAGAGATTTGGTATGGAAAATTGTAACAGCTCAATTATACCAATAGATCCTAAAATAAAATTTGATATGTGTAATGACAATAGTAAAAAGACTGAGAAACCTTTTCGTGAATTAGTTGCCTGTTTGATGTATTTAATGCTAGGTACTAGGCCGGACATTTGTTTTGCTGTTAACTTTTTCAGTCGATTTCAGGAAAAAGCTTCGGATGAAGTTTATAATTGTTTAAAGAAAGTTTTAAGATATTTAAAAGGTAGTGTTAACGTAGGTTTAGAATATCATAGGGACCAAACCAATGCTAGTTTATGTTGTTATGTTGATGCAGATTGGGGTGGTGACACACTTGATCGAAAATCCGTTACTGGATATGTTTTTAAGATATTTGGAAATATTTTGATGTGGTCTACAAAGAAGCAATCGTGTGTGTCATTATCCACAACGGAGGCGGAACTGGTAGCTCTTTGTTCATCTGTTGCTGATGGATTATGGTTAAGAAAACTTGTTCTTGATTTTGACATTAAAATTGATCTTATTACGTTTTTTGAAGATAATCAGGGATGTTTAGCATTAATCAAAAATCCGTCTAATAATCGTAGAGTAAAACATATCGATCTTAAATTTAATTTTGTTTGTGAATATATAAAAAGGAAATTAATCGATGTAATTTATGTAGAATTATGTAATCAGCAGGCAGATATTTTGACCAAAGGTTTGCCAGGACCCACGTTTGTTAAATTCAGAAATATATTAGGTTTAAAAGATTTTAGCGAGGGAGGGTGTTATAGTATGCACTAAAATCTTTCTGTATGCCCATTACTATGGCATTTGCCCATTCCTATTATAGTTAAGTTTGCTATTTTGTTAATAGATGGCGATGCTATGTAATACAAGTTAGGCAAAAGTATTTTCTTTGGAATATTCTAGAAAGATCGAGAGTAGTGTTCTGGGATTAAAGATGTAGAAGCACGTTCTTGTTAGTTAATAGTTAATAAACAAATAAAAAGGCCTTCATAGTTTTATTAAAATAACATACAAGACCAGGCAGAAAGCACAGAGCTCATGGAAACTATCCTAAGCTGTGCCAAAGAAATAGGTGGTCCAAGAAAACACAATCAGCACAATAAGCTATCCGATGAAACTAGGACGCTGCTAAGAAAACGAAGGGAAATGAAGGCCACAACCAACGTGCAAAGAATAGAATACACTGAGCTGTGCCAGACAATAAGAAAGAAGATTGCAGAAATCAAAAATTACAACGAAAAACTAGTAGAAAAAGCTTCAAGACCGCTAAGAAATCACTCCTCATAGGCAAGAAACAAGTAGTGGCACTAACAAATGACAACGCCAGAGTCACAAATAGAGAATAAACCTAGTAACCAAATTCTATGGTGAACTATACAAGGCCCCGGAGACAATACAGGAACAGGTAACGGCACCACGAATAAATGACGACACCCCAGAAGTTCTCGTGGAAGAAGTAGAGAAGGCGCTTAATAGCGTGAGAAATGGTAAAGCAGCAGGCAATGATGGTATGATGGTCGAATTAATCAAATACGCACGTAAACGAACATGGAAAATCCTAGCAAAACTCTACACTAACTGCCTAAGATCAAGACATATACCACAAAGTTGGAATAGCGCCAATATAATTCTAATCCACAAGAAAGGCAGTAAAGAAGACATAAGAAACTATCAACCAATCAGTCTTCTACCAATTATATACAAGGTATTCACAAAGATCATAAATACTAGAATACAGAATACGCTAGATGCTGCACAACCACGGGAACAAGCTGGCTTTAGAAGTGGCTTCAGCACAATCGACCACATACATACATTAAGGGAGGTCATCAGTCGAACAAAAGAATATGAAATACCACTGGCACTAGCCTTCATAGACTTCGAGAAGGCGTTCGACTCGATATATCCCAAAGCTATAATAGAAGCCCTAAGCAGTCAGGGTATCGACAAACCGTATATAGAAACTCTGGAAAACATATACAAAGAAGCCAAAGCCAGAGTCATGATATACGAAGGATCTCCGGAATTTCCCACAACTAAAGGAATACGTCAAGGAGACGCAATATCTCCAAAGCTCTTCACGGCAACACTTGAAGAAATCTTCCGTCAGTTGGACTGGGACACCAAAGGTCTATGCATAGACGGAGAACACCTCAACCACCTAAGATTCGCTGATGACATTGTACTAATCGCCAAGAACCCTGATGAACTTCAACAGCAAATTGACGAACTAAATACAGCATGCAATAAAGTAGGTCTGAAGATGAACCTAGCCAAAACAAAGATAATGTACAACGAACTGGTCGACAAACAAGACATACAAGTAAACAACACCACACTGGAAATAGTAGAAGAATACATATACCTGGGTCAACTAATACACATCTCGGGATCTCTACTACCAGAAATCAACAGAAGAATAAAACTAGCAGAGCATTCGGTAGAAACTCATCATATTCAAATCTAGAATGCCACTCCACCTAGCGAACGTTTGATCAATGTATACTACCAGTCATGACATACGGATGTGAAACCTGGATACTAAAAACAGACATAACAAGAAAACTCCAGGTAGCACAAAGGGCTATGGAACGATGCATGCTAGGAATAACTAGGAGGGACCGCAAGAGAATAGAGTGGATAAGACAGAAAACCCAGGTAATAGACGTCGTCCACAGAATCAAGTCCCTAAAATGGCAATGGGCAGGACACTTGGCGAGAAGAACTGACAATAGATGGACCACAAGAATTACACAATGGTACCCCAGAGGCGTGAAAAGACCAAGAAGACGCCCAAATTTGAGATGGGACCATGATATAAAGAACTTATCAGGATTAACCTGGGCCCGCATAGCCAACAATAGACAACAATGGGCCGAAATGAAAAATCAATATGTAAGGGAGGCTACACCATAATTGGAAATGGGTGGCACAGCTGAAAATGATGATGATGATGATAGATAATATAGATTTGGGGCCCTTAACTTTGTAAAAATAATATAGAGTAAATCATAGTAGCGATGAATTGAATTTGATTGAATTGATGACATTTCCATGACCGAAAAGGATAAAACTTGACATTATACACGACACGCTAATGAGCATCAATGCTTTTGTTACAGTCAGTAATAGATAGTATATTACACTCCCAGGTGGAAAGTGTTTTATTACTGTCGAGATATAAGATAGTTGACCAAGCGCCTTTATGTTTCGCGTTTATAAAAACACGTTTTTAAAAAATGTTACTTTAATTTAATTTAACAAAAAGTCGTAAAATTGGTAAAATACAATACAGTTAATTCTACGTGTTAATACGTTAAAGTCTATGTCGATTCTAACTTGAAAACCTCATGCAAAATGCATTATTAGATTCGCATGGGAACGGTGCTTAGCTCAGCATTCTGCAACACAGCAGTTCCATGAAATGATCCATCCCTAAAAGGAACTCGAGGGTGGAACCATCTGAGTTGCCATAAATGGTTCTTCAACTTGTTTTCTTTTAGCTGCTGTAGGCTTCTTCTTGCATATCAATTTGCAGATCTTTTCTTTTCGTGTGATCAGGATATAGAGAGTGACACATGAGACTAGCGTCACGACGCAACCCAGGGACCAAATGGAGTATTTCGAATGAAGGTGAAATTCTTCCAGTGGCTCTTCTTGTAGCTGTTGGAGCTGGACTTCATGGAGTTTATCCAATGGTACGTTTTCTAGTTTCAGTTTGTGTACTTCCAAGGTGGGGATATGTAACACCTTGATGTCTTGTAATGTGACTGGGTGGCCGGAAATAATGCCTTTTTCGTTTTTGTAGGTGAACTTTGCGTCTTTGATAGCGCAATTTGGCGGGACAACAAACAGGTATGTTCCTTGTAGTAGGGCGACGTCATTTTCGGCGCATTCTGCTTGAAGTTTCTTTGTTCTAGAAAATATACCAATGTAGTGAGCATCATTTATCTCTTCGATAATTTCTTCGCTGATATGGACGGGAACTTGTTGACATTTTTCTATCTTGGGTCCATTGGAAAGCAATGATGTTACACAATCTAAGTTGTCTTGTAGAGGTAAGAGGTGGTTCTTCAGGCAGAGAAAGTTTGGTCTTAGGTCGATGCACTCGTCTTCTTGGTATTGGTAGCCATTGTTGCTTATAGAAAGGTATGTGGATGGTGGAATTATTATTGATTGGTTTTGGTTTGGAATGGAATACAAATGATAGTAGTCGAAGGTATCGGGATGTATCAGAGGAAAATCGAGTGAAAAAACAATGTTTTCTTGAATGTAGAAAACATTTGTTTCTACTATGCTGTAGTATATTAAGATAATCGTTATCAGTAAATAATATTTGCGAATGACTATGAATTTGATATAGATTATTTACGATTTCTTTTAAGTCTGTAGGAGAGACGATACTATGATGTAGTGTTTTGAGACTGGCGAAACTTATAGCATTTTCAATCTCTGAAAGAAAGTTTAGCAACGAGTCTAAGTTTAATTTTATTTCATCTAGTATTTCGCGTAGTTCTATGTAATGCATATAACTAAAAGTAAAGTCATTTAGGTCTTTTCGTAATTCTTCAATTTTTTCTTCGATTAGCTTTTGATTGCGTGTTACTCTTGTCATAGTTTCGTTAATGTTTTTCATTAAATTTGATGTTAGAGACATTTGTTTGTTTACCTTCTTTACTATTTTATTTTGGTTAGATTCCAGTTCTGACAAATTATCATGAATTTCTTTAGCATCTTCCTGATCTAAGCTACCAGAAATATATTTTACTAGAGAGCCTAACGGGTTGATAAGACCGCGTTTACTACGTTTTTCGGGGAAGGCTGATTGTAGTTTCCTGTTAACAGTTGTTACTTCATATTCTAAATGTTTATATGCACTATACAGGGGATCTGTATGAGTGGTGAATGATTTATTAAATAGTCCTTCTAAATTATTGTATTGATCGGTTATTGACTTAATTTGTTTTTGGAGAGGTC
This sequence comes from Philopedon plagiatum, assembly GCA_963971165.1. Taxonomy (NCBI): domain Eukaryota; kingdom Metazoa; phylum Arthropoda; class Insecta; order Coleoptera; family Curculionidae; genus Philopedon; species Philopedon plagiatum. Next base: position 55,771,760 of record OZ020190.1, read on the forward strand.
TAAGTTGAATGTAATGTAGAAAGGTAGGGGAAGCTATTTTTATTTTAGCAGATCCTATAGTTTAAATGGTAGGATTCCCGGATTGGACTGGAGGGATTGTATTTGAATTTTCTGTGTCATCAAGGTTTGAACCAGAAAGGTCATCAACCTGTAACAATGATTTGTCTATAAATTTTCGTGGTTTTTTGAATACTTGTTTGTGGTAGGTATTAAGCGGGGTAGTAACTGTGAGATCGTTGCTTCTTACTACATGCTCGGGTCGATAAAGAGGTTTAGTTTTTGACTGTCTGTCTGTCAGTTTTCTATAACCGATGGTACCCGGTTCGATGTCTGGTGGGTCATCGCGTTTTTCATTTAATTTTGTAATAACATTGGATTTTTGTTTGGAGATGTTCTCGTGTATTTTTTTGTATAGTTCCACCATAGTTTCTTTATGTTCATGAATTTGGTGACTAATCGGTTCTGCTTGATTATCGATGTCGATTGGATCTTTAAGTTCTAAATGTCCTAGTAATAGGTCGATTGGTTTTCGTTTAGTTACTGAGTGAATGGAATTATTATAGCCTAAAACTGCGTATGTGATTTTTTCAAAAGGGCTTAAGTTGGGTTTTGTAATAGATAGTGTACGCATGTGTTCTAGTAGTGTAGAGTGAAATCGTTCTACTATAGCATTACTATTGGGGTTTAATGGTAAAGTATAATGCCAGTTAATCTTGTATAATTTTGCAAAATCTTTTAATAAGTTTTGGGTAAATTCGCTTCCATTGTCAGAAATTATATTTTCAGGTATTTTGTATGAAGAAATAAATTGTAATAGTGATTGGTATACGTGTAAGGCCGAAAGGCTAGGTAGTACGTAAGCCTGGCCAAATCGAGAAAAACTATCGCAAATTGTGAGGATTACGGTGTTGCCAAATGTAAACGTGTCTATATGAATGGTTTCAAATGGTTTTTTAGGAGTAGGTGTTAATTGTAGTCTAATTAATGGCGGGTGTCGTTCATATTTTACTTGTTGACAAACTTGACAATTATTGATAAATTTTCTGACGTGATCACTCAGCTTAGGCCAATAGTATTTGGTCCTTAATTCGTCAATTGTTTCATGAATACCGCGATGGTTCGTAATACCTTCATGTTGTGTTTTTATTAGACTTTGCTGTGTGTTATCACGTGTGACGTCATGTAAGATGGTGTTAGATTTCAGAAGTCTGTATGATGAATTTTTAAACGTTTCGGGGATAAATCTGCACATTTCTTTATAAAATTTTTGATTGTCATCATTTTCGAAATAAAACACATATTGCCGTCTTTGTTCGGCATATTCTTTTAAAAATTGTATCGTTTGTTCGCGAAATGTTTCGTTTGTCACGTAAAGATGCCACCGCGTACGGTTAATTGGATTGCCAAAAATTCTCTTCATTTCAATGCGTGGGTTTTGGTCAATCTTTTTAATGATACTTTGACAAAGAAAATCATTTATAGGTTTTTCGGTAATGTTAATAGTTAATATGGGATTTTCCGTACTAGTAAGCACTGTCTCATTATCGGTGTTTTCCTCAGGGTCTGCTTGTGCCATTATCGATTGATTATCGGTTTCGCGGCTCGTCGAAGGTTGTGGGTCTAAAACGGGGTTCTCGTTAAATTCGTTCATATATTGTAAAACAGGCGGGATGTCAGTTTCGGTGGGGTATATTTCTACCCTAGAAAGCGCATCCGCGTTTGTGTTTTTCTTCCCTTTCTTATATATTACTTTGTAGTCGAACTCTTTAAGTTTTAGTCTCCACCGAACTAAACGAGAATTTGGTTCTTTTAACGACATCAACCACTGAAGAGGTTTATGATCTGTAATAATGTTAAATTTTCTGCCAAACAAGTAGGGCCTAAAATATTTAGTTGACCATACTATGGCTAGTAATTCCTTTTCTATGGTTGAGTAGTTTTGTTCTGCGTTGTTAAGGGTGCGCGACGCGTACGCGATAGGTTTGTCTTTTCCTATTACGCCTTGTGATAAAACAGCGCCGACGGCAACGTTGCTTGCGTCGGTAGTCAGATTAAATTCTTTAGAAAAGTCTGGGTACTCTAAAATCGGGTCGTTAATTAAAAGAGCTTTGCAATCTTCGAATGTTTTAATATATATCGGGTCATCGATATTAACTGTAGCGCCTTTTTTCAGACACTTAGTGAATGGCTTTGTGATGTTCGCAAAGTTTTTTATGAATTTTCTATAATAGCCTAAAAGGCCTAAAAACCCTTTAATTTCTTTTGTAGTTTTGGGAATGGGATAGTTTAAGATTGCCTTGATTTTATCCGGATTAGGTTTGATACCATCGGGCGTTATGACATGACCCAAAAACGCAACTTCTTTGCGCAAGAATTCTGACTTATCAAGTTGCACCTTTAGGTTACTTTCACGCAATTTTTGGAATACAGCTTTAAGATTAACTAGGTGTTCCTGCAGATATGTTGAGAATACGATGATGTCATCTATGTAAACATAACATATTTTATTTATTAAATTTTTGAGCACATTATCCATTAACGCGCTGAAACGTCGCGGGGGCGTTCTTGAGCCCGAAAGGCATGCGCAGATACTCATAATGCCCGTTTTCGACGTTAAATGCCGTCTTTTTTATGTCGTCATGATGCATTTCTAGCTGATGAAAGCCGCTGGCTAGATCCAAAGTTGAAAAGTATTGGCAACGGCCTAGTTTATCAAGGATATCCGATATATTCGGAAGTGGATATCGATCATCGATGGTTTTATCATTAATTTTCCGATAATCTACAACTATGCGCCATTTCTTTTTCCCGGACGCGTCAGATTTTTTTGGCACGATCCAGATGGGAGATGACCAGGGCGAATCACTTGGTCGTATGATTCCCTGGTTTAACATGTCATTTATTTGCTTTTCGACTTCTGGCTTATGTATGAATGGGTAACGGTACGATTTAGTGTATATTGGTATTTCGTCTGTCGTTTTTATACGGTGTTTAACTTGATTTGTAAAAGTCAAGGGTGAATTTTCGCGATGAAAAATATCGGAAAAAGCTGTGCATAAATTTTCGATGTGATATTTTTCTTCGGGATTCATATGTTCTGTTCTTATTAAATCGGGTATCTTGACCTTTTCCGAATTTTTGTTATGTTCTACGGTAACATCAAAAATTTCGTATTCGTTTTTAGCGAAAGAACTGACTGATATTGGGGAATAGAGATAAATTTCTTGTACACTATCGGCGCGGTTTTGAATGTCAACCGGAGCATATCCGTTTGTAGATGTTGTTAAGCCTTCGCGAATTAAACAATTAAATAGCCTAGTTTCAATAATAGTGACGTCACCATTCGCTACGGTGACAGGAATTTTTAAGGTTTCTATAGTATGTGGTTCAATACGTGTAAAAAATAAAAGTTTGTTTTTAGTTTCGTAGTGTGTTAAGGGTAGTTTAGCGGAAGGTGTTTTTAAAACAGAATTTTGTAAATCTAGTTGAACATTTAGGTTTTTTAAAGTTTCGTAACCGATGAGACCGTCGAAGAAATGATGAAATTTAAATAAATAAAATTTTATTTTTTTGTCGGAGTTAAATTCTTGAAAAGCTGGTATTTCGGCACATAGGTCTCTACTAGTAGTTTGGAATATAGATGATATAGTGAATGGCTCGTTTTTTATACACTCTTGAAAATAATTTTCGGCAATTTCGGGGTTTAAAAATGATTTCGTTGCACCGGTGTCAATTAGAAATTTTAAAGGTGGGTTCGATATTTTTATATATGGTAGGTCCTTTCGGTGATAAATAGAATGAATTTCTATATGATTGGCTCTTGAGGCGTGATTTCCTGAAAATTTTGGTCGGAATCATCGTTTTGTTCAGGGGTGTATGTAGTATTTTGTTCGTCAAAATTTTCACAATTTTCGTTTTGCTGATCGGGTACATTTACGTAATTGGGATTGTCGTAATTTGAATAAAAATATTCGGGTCCATAGGAAGCATAATTTTCATAAGAAAGACCGGGTGTATTCGGGTCAAAGAAAGGGGGTTGCTCCATGTTATAAAGTTCTTCGAAAACAAAATTTGGTCTAGAATATCGTGGGGTTTGTTGTTGCTGAATCATAGTTCTAGGTTTGGGAAAGGTCCCGTGTGAAATTCCGCTCATAAGGGTAGGTCTTGGTTGATGTTGAGGGTTAGGTTTCCAAACGTTTGTTGGATTTCTAGGGGGTCCAAAGACTTGTCTGTTAGTAGAAAATCTTTGATTAAATGTGAGCCTTGGTTGAATATTAATAGGGCCGCGTGGAAAAGGAGAATTAAAATGAGATTGTTGGGAAAAACTAGGTTGAAAGTTATTATTATATTTATGGGGTTGGTTGTTATTGTTGTAAAAATTATGTGGTTGGTTGTTACCAAATTTTTGTTGTGGTTTTTGCAAATGACGAATATTATTTTCCGATATAATAAACTGTCTGGCGGTTGCTAAAGAATCTGGTCGCATAGCACGAATAGTCGAACTTAAGGGATCTTTTAACCCTGCTAAAAATATTTTTAAAGCATGTGTGTTATAAAATTCCTTCTTTACGGCAACAATGCCGGGGATATTTTCATGTGTGTCTACGTAGTTATGTAGAGCACTTAGATTCGACATTATTCGGGTATAAAATTGCAAAGAAGGCTCGTTATTACCTTGTCTCATTTGATCTAGATCGAATAATAATCCGTTTTCGTCACATTGATCACCAAAATGAGCTATTAGTGCGCTTTTTACGCTTGCCCATTCTTTAGAAATAAAAATGCTATAAACTTCCCTAGCTTTGCCTATCAATTTGGCGTAAATGCCGTAAATAAGTGTGACATTTTGGACAGAATTTTTATTTTCGGGTGCTGGGTCCCAATAAGTATGAATCAAAGAATTGGCAGTATCCAAAAATGAAGATAATTCTAATGGATTTCCATCGAATTTTGGAACAATTTCTAAAAGTTTACTTTCAAAGGTTGGTCTTGCCATTTTTGGTTTAAAGTTATTGGGGGTTACTTCTATTTTGTTCAAAGAAAGACTTGAAAATAACCTATCTAATGTAGAATCAATTTCAGTTTTAGTTTCGCTTAAATCTAACTCATTATCACTATTTTCCTCTATGAAATTAGAATGAGACGAGGAGAATGACATAGACAGGAAAATTGGAAAGCAACTTACATAAATGAAGCAATTTTCATTCTTCTAATCCAATTGGTATAGTCCAACACGATGCTGCACTTTCTCTACCACTTTTTTCGGACAGTTTTGCGCGATGCAAAAAGTTCGATATTTTTTCTTAGAACAAACGGTTAAAACCGACGGGTTTTTCACTGTGAAAGTCCCTTTCTAAATCCTACCGACTGCGCCACTTTATGTTTATAAAAACACGTTCTTAAAAAATGTTACTTTCATTTAATTTAACAAAAAATCGTAAAATTGGTAAAATACAATACACTTAATTCTACGTGTTAATACGTTAAAGTCTATGTCGATTCCAACTTGAAAACCTCATGCAAAATGCTTTATTAGATTCGCATGGGAACGGTGCTTAGCTCAGCATTCTGGAACACAGCAGTTCCATGAAATGATGAGTACATAACTGCGCCGAGGCACAGATCCATATAGCTACGCAACAGATACATATTGTAAATGGCGCAATGTGTCTTCCGTCGATCGCCGACCTAGAGGGCAGGCCGTTCGCATATTGTCTATATTTTAATATTCAGACCGCTCCGTGTTGCCAAACGGCAATATATTTCTTGAGCGGGCCGATAAGTTAGGCAGGTTAGCTTGTCCTTCGAGGAACAAGAGCTCGCCGCCAAGTCGGGTGGTTACAAGTTACAAGCAAATTCAAAAAACCAACTGCTCGCTCGTCGTAATCCGGACCGCATCGTGTATTATATTATATTGTCTAATGAAATGATTTACTTTCCACTTTACGTTTAACTGGAATTATTTTCTTTCGTAGTTGCGCAGAAGCTAAAAATGATTTATTATATTTTAAACTTTTTTTACATGTTTTCGGTCTCACAGTTTTAGGTATTTTACATATTATCATATCCATAATGTAGTATGGATGTTTCACTTAAAAAAAATACCGTCTGAAATAGTATGTAATACCTATTGTTTTATAATGATATAAACTGCGTCTCAAAAAAAAGATGTTTGCTGTTCGAAAACAGATTTATCAATTGAATGATTTTTTGGAAGAAAACCTCTTTCTTTTGCATTCATTGGAGGTAAATATCTTTGACTCAATAATTTATTTAAATGATATACATAGTGGGAAAGCAAGAGGGAAAAAACCGAGTCATAAATGAGGCCATTTAATTACCCATTAAAAACTTAATTATATTTTAAATTAAATACGCTGCTAAAAATAGTCAAATGATGAATAGAAAAAAGCATTTTTTTATTAAGAAAAATTGGTATTTTATATAATAGAAAATTTGTTAAGCAAAATACAAAATTTTTTGCACATTTTCAAATCGCTTTTTAATGTCCGAAGTAAATTATACTAGCACAGATTCATATAGCTACGCGTAGCTATATGAATCTGTGATACTAGGTACAACATACATACCACCACAGATCCATATAGCGTAACTGATTGTTCGAAAAAATGCTTTTCTAATATTTTTTTCTAACATTTGGACTTGAGTTTTAATACATTCTGGATGGTTGCAATACCTTAATTTTGAAGCAGGTAACATGTAACTTATTAGATATATTGGACAAAAAAAAAACGATTCAAAAATGTTCATATTTTTGACTTACGCTATGTACCTAGCCCATAACATAAAAGTTATCATAATAAAAATAGATACACTACTTTTTTAAAATTAATTATTTGACTGCCCTCTACATAGTTATTTGTTTAACAAAATAAACTGCTCGTAAAAAAAGGGTAATTTTTACCTATTTTCAGATGTTTCTTATTTTTTGACATTACATTACAATATAATGTATATGTATATTATATATATATATATATATATATATATATATATATATATATATATATATATATATATATATATATATATATATATATATATATATATATATATATACAGGGTGTCCCACGACGAACTGCCGCGATCGATTATGGAAAAAGTATAAATAGCAAAGATCTGAAAATTTGGGAACATGCTAATGTCAATGGGGGCAATTCGGATAAAATATTTTCAAAATGGTGGCACTTCCGGTTGTACCGGAAGTAGATATCAACTTGCTTATTTTAAATGGAACACCCTATATATTATTTCATTTTCGGATTTTACGTAAAATTCTAATCGCATCTCATGTATAATCTCCTATACCTAACTCTAACCGTTTTTGACATATTTCAAATTTTATGCCAAAAATGACGTTTGCAGGCCGAAAAATAATTATCGATTTTTCCTACATGGATGCCTTTATGATTTAATTGGGGTTGGTTTCCTTGTGGAAGGGGATCTACTTTAGTAGACTGTGTTGATAATTTGGTAATAAATAAATACAGGGTGATCAAAAACTAACATTAAAAATGAAATTGAAAAAATCGTTAAAAGTCATTTTTTTCAAATGGGAGCCCCCTATTTTTATAATTTTACCCTACTCAGCATTAAAAATAAGGGTAACTTTGTATAAGGTTGTCTATTCCGAAAATCGATAGTTTTAGAAAAAATGGCAGTTTAACATTTTTCTATTGTAAAAATCATATACGGTTTTCAAGTTTTGTTATTAGTTGGCCATGACCGCGAGGCGCGGACAAAAAAAAACACTCGAGCACTACAGAAATGTCATTATTTCTTGCCATTTGACAATTATTGATAATAATCATGCCAGGGCGATTAAGTTATACAAACGAAGATTATTTAAATTTGTTTATTATCTATGGGGAATGTAACAAAGTTTTATCAAGAACATGCGAGACATTTGCTGACAGATATCCAGACAAACAGAAACCGTCACGGAACAGTGTTAAACGAAAAAAGGAAAATTTCAAAAATTTTGGCACTGTTAAGGCAAAAATGCATAAAAGAAAACCCATTCTCAATGATGAAAATGTCGAAATTGCAATTTTGGGATATTTTGCGGCATATCCTATGACAGCATTAAGACAAGTGGCTCTACAAACAGGAATCTCAAAGAGCTCAATCCATATAATTCTGTTGAAAGCTCATGGTGGAAATTTTGAACATTTATTAAAATAAGTTGTTTCCCTGAATTTTTGCAATTTTCCATTATTCCTTTAACACTGTTCCGTGACGGTTTCTGTTTATCTGGATATCTGTCAGCAAATGTCTCGCATGTTCCTGATAAAACTTTGTTACATTCCCCATAGATAATAAACAAATTTAAATAATCTTCGTTTGTATAATTTAATCGCCCTGGCATGATTATTATCAATAATTGTCAAATGGCACGAAATAATGACATTTCTGTAGTGCTCGAGTGTTTTTTTTGGCCGCGCCTCGCGGCCATGGCCAACTAATAACAAAACTTGAAAACCGTATATGATTTTTACAATAGAAAAATGTTAAACTGACATTTTTTCTAAAACTATCGATTTTCGGAATAGACAACCTTATACAAAGTTACCCTTATTTTTAATGCTGAGTAGGGTAAAATTATAAAAATAGGGGGCTTCCATTTGAAAAAAATGACTTTTAACGATTTTTTCAATTTCATTTTTAATGTTAGTTTTTGATCACCCTGTATTTATTTATTACCAAATTATCAACACAGTCTACTAAAGTAGATCCCCTTCCACAAGGAAACCAACCCCAATTAAATCATAAAGGCATTCATGTAGGAAAAATCGATAATTATTTTTCGGCCTTGCAAACGTCATTTTTGGCATAAAATTTGAAATATGTCAAAAACGGTTAGAGTTAGGTATAGGAGATTATACATGAAATGCGATTAGAATTTTACGTAAAATCCGAAAATGAAATAATATATAGGGTGTTCCATTTAAAATAAGCAAGTTGATATCTACTTCCGGTACAACCGGAAGTGCCACCATTTTGAAAATATTTTAGCCGAATTGCTCCCATTGACATTAGCATGTTACCAAATTTTCAGATCTTTGCTATTTATACTTTTTCCATAATCGATCGCGGCAGTTCGTCGTGGGACACCCTGTACATATATATTGAAAATGCTATTCTCACACTATATATATATATATATATATATATATATATATATATATATATATATATATATATATATATATATATATATATATATATATATATATATATATATATATATATATATATATATATATAACAATGTAGCAAATTGGAGGGTAACAGCAAATGAAAGTACACTCTTTTAAGATAAATCCGAGCTTTCGAAAATGTTTATTTTCATCTTCAGGGACTCAAAAACAAAACGATACTTTTTTTATTTTATGTAAGGTAATTAAAAACCCAAGTACTCACATCTTAGATGAGATTGTTCATATTTGATGGTATCGTTCTATTCTTCAGGAGAAACATACACAGCATCGTGAAACCAAAAGTCTTAAGTCAATTTAAAAACACATTAAAATACATAGATGGTCAAAACAAACAATAAGCAATTAAAATCAAAAATCCTTCATGCGGACATCGTTCTCTGGTATGAAATCACATCATCATGGAACTGAATATGCAAATTGACAGATTTATTGGTTAGGTTAAGCCAGTAATGGGCAAGTACCCACGGCCTGAACCGTAACTGCACCTTATACCCACACTGGAGCGTCACTTTTTGGATTTAGTGACACAATTTAGTTTTTTTTTAATTTAAAGTACTATCAACATTGCCGATTCTACGTGAAAATTCGGCCTTTTAAGACAATTAATTGATTTTTTGTGCAGGAGATAGAATAAGTTGCTGTCACCTTATTGATAGAAGTACTCGCACCCTACAAACTTTCAGACATGTATAATTGGTTACCATTGTCGTGTGGTGTCACATCTAGTGTTAATAAGTAAGAATATATTTCACTCAAATGGTGTATATCTGTTCATTGTTGCCTGTTCTTGCGCAATGAATGCCATTTCTAAGAAAAGTCTTTTTTTATAATTATGTTCAGTGGCCAGGACCTTAGTAGCCTCATAATTAATAGTGTGTTTCGATTTATTCACATGCTCTGCCAAAGCACAACGTTCCGGACGAAGTCTACAATCGCTTTTGTGTGATGTAATTCTATCCGAAACCGGTCTGGATGTCTGTCCTACATATACTTTGTCACATTCGAAGCACGGGATGCTATATATCACATCTGAAAGATTCTTAAGGGGTGTTTTATCTTTTAATTTTGTATCTATAGAACCGAGCCTCAAAACCGTCTTGTTAGCTATTTTAATATTTTGGTGATCACCACAATTAAAGATCCTTGACAACTTTGGAGTAACTTCTCTGATATATGGCAAAGATGCATAAAGTGTGTGTTCTCTCACCAGTTCTGCATTGTCTTGTGGATTATTATTTAAATTATTATTGTGGTGTTGGTTTGATGAGCTTTGGAAGAAATCATGGAGCTCCATCGTGGTGAACAAAGCACTGTTATCTCCCACAGAGGTCGCCCCGTCCATACGGGTGGACGAAGTGCTGAACAAAGTCCTGCGCAGCAATGTTTTGGGATAAGAATTATTCAAGAATAATGTGTATAACACATCCAAGTTCTTTTTGTGAAAGGAACGATCGGAGACCTTCAAAACTCTATCCTTCATCTGTTTTACCAAATTCACCTTCATTGATTTTTTGTGATATGAATTGTAATTGAGGTATCTACCTGAGCTACAGGGTTTTTGGTACCAATCGACCAATATCACAGGATAGAGTTTTGAAGGTCTCCGATCGTTCCTTTCACAAAAAGAACTTGGATGTGTTATACACATTATTCTTGAATAATTCTTATCCCAAAACATTGATGCGCAGGATTTTGTTCAGCACTTCGTCCACCCGTATGGACGGGGCGACCTCTGTGGGAGATAACAGTACTTTGTTCACCACGATGGAGCTCCATGATTTCTTCCAAAGCTCAACAAACCAACACCACAATAATAATTTAAATAATAATCCACAAGACAATGCAGAACTGGTGAGAGAACACACACTTTATGCATCTTTGCCATATATCAGAGAAGTTACTCCAAAGTTGTCAAGGATCTTTAATTGTGGTGATCACCAAAATATTAAAATAGCTAACAAGACGGTTTTGAGGCTCGGTTCTATAGATACAAAATTAAAAGATAAAACACCCCTTAAGAATCTCTCAGATGTGATATATAGCATCCCGTGCTTCGAATGTGACAAAGTATATGTAGGACAGACATCCAGACCGGTTTCGGATAGAATTACATCACACAAAAGCGATTGTAGACTTCGTCCGGCACGTTGTGCTTTGGCAGCGCATGTGAATAAATCGAAACACACTATTAATTATGAGGCTACTAAGGTCCTGGCCACTGAACATAATTATAAAAAAAGACTTTTCTTAGAAATGGCATTCATTGCGCAAGAACAGGCAACAATGAACAAAAGAATAGATATACACCATTTGAGTGAAATATATTCTTACTTATTAACACTAGATGTGACACCACACGACAATGGTAACCAATTATACATGTCTGAAAGTTTGTAGGGTGCGAGTACTTCTATCAATAAGGTGACAGCAACTTACTCTATCTCCTGCACAAAATCAATTAATTGTCTTAAAAGGCCGAATTTTCACGTAGAATCGGCAATATTGATAGTACTTTAAATTAAAAAAAACTAAATTGTGTCACTAAATCCAAAAAGTGACGCTCCAGTGTGGGTATAAGGTGCAGTTACGGTTCAGGCCGTGGGTACTTGCCCATTACTGGCTTAACCTAACCAATAAATCTGTCAATTTGCATATTCAGTTCCATGATGATGTGATTTCATACCAGAGAACGATGTCCGCATGAAGGATTTTTGATTTTAATTGCTTATTGTTTGTTTTGACCATCTATGTATTTTAATGTGTTTTTAAATTGACTTAAGACTTTTGGTTTCACGATGCTGTGTATGTTTCTCCTGAAGAATAGAACGATACCATCAAATATGAACAATCTCATCTAAGATGTGAGTACTTGGGTTTTTAATTACCTTACATAAAATAAAAAAAGTATCGTTTTGTTTTTCAGTCCCTGAAGATGAAAATAAACATTTTCGAAAGCTCGGATTTATCTTAAAAGAGTGTACTTTCATTTGCTGTTACCCTACAATTTGCTACGTTGTTCCTTAACTAGTCCAGCAACAACTACCCTTCTTCATATATATATATATATATATATATATATATATATATATATATATATATATATATATATATATATATAAAGAAACATCTGAAAATAGGTAAAAATTACCCTTTTTTTACGAGCATATATATATATATATATATATATATATATATATATATATATATATATATATATATATATATATATATATATATATATGTATATATGCTGTAACAAGTAAAAATATCATACCAAAACCAAGGACTTTGACTGACTGCCACAAGCAAGTAAACAAATTTGATTTGATCTACCACTTCATTCTTGATATCTACCACCTATATAGAACACAACTAAAAACTAAGTTATAATAACTATAGATAAGCACAAGGCTTCTTGTTCTTGAACAATACTTCTTGCAAAAAAAGCAAGACAAATAGGTATTAGTAAAATTAAGAACCAGTAGTGAGTTTGCAAATATTGTGAAAAGACAAAAATATGAACAGGCTTCTTGTGTAAGAACAAGAGGCAAAAGTAAGTTTGTAGGGCTAAGAACGAGGCGTTTCTAAAAGTGTTTTTGGTCTTGCACACTTATTTTCTTGCCTTTACGTTTTCTAGTGAAAGAAACTTTTTCTTGTCCTTCTTTTTGCAATATACTCCTCGTGTTGTTCTGACAAACTCATTTTTTGTTCCTTGTTCTAGCAAATAACTTTTGTTTTGCACTGTTCTTGTAAGGAATAGTGCGCAAAATTAAGAAGTATTTTTGCATACCACATCACTAATTATACCAATAGGTTTACAGTATACAAATACATACTGAGTAAACCGATTCTTTTTCCCTAGTATATATATTTCTATAGCAAATGTTACCCATGCACTACCAAGTAAACAAAATAAAGTTTATTTTTAATATCTGCTACCTCCATATTAAAAGTTACAAACTTGTTATTAATGTAATAATAATCATAATAATTATTAATGATCATTATGGTACTAGCTGCAAACGTTATGATAAGACCTCGCCTGCCATAATGATCATTTATGATTCGAGTTACATATAAAGCTATTTTTTTATACCTGCTGGTATCAACGATATCATTTAAAAATTTCAAAACTAATTATTTTTAAAACGACAGGTACCTTTTTTAATTTTTATTATAAAACAGTGAGTTGCTTTACCAGTTCCTTGATAACGAGACAACAAAATTGTTTACATGTTATCAAACGTCGGCGGTCGTTTATCCTGTACCTTCATTTTTTATTATGGTGAGGTTCAAAAAGTTGTGAACTTTATTATGGTACTAGTACTTTCTGAACTTCATTGTGGTACTATTACCATAATAAACATCCCTAAGGTACTAAAACAAAGTCGGGCAACGTTATTATGGGATGCCAGCATAAAAAAATAACTTCGTAGTACCCATCTACCAACCACCCATCTACTACCACGTAAACAAATTCCACCAATAATTATTTTTTTATATTGGTGTCTAATACCTTCATATAAAAGAGTAATTAACCAATTTATAAACATTAATTAACCAATTTATAAACATTAACCTAATATAACATATACCTATCTGTATATACCCATCGTGTTTTCCCATTTTTAGATTAGAGGATGTTACATGTTTTGTTTATTCCTTTAGCTTAATGAAACATTCAGGAACAATGTTTATATAGTTGTTTTCGGGCTACCCGAAAATCATATTGATAAGAAAATTAAATGTCGGATACAAAAAAGTTGTGTCGAAAGAACTGATTTTTTGATAAAACTTTATGGTAAACAATGATCTATAAATCTAGAATATTAAGGACATTCTCGGCATGCCCTGATGTTAAATTTAACTTGCACTGGACATACCACAAATGTTATCAATTAAATATGTTTAAACATTTTTCAAATTTTTAATTTTTTGTTTAAAATTTGTTGATGAATGTCGTGACCACTTACAAAATTTAAAGAGATTAGTGTGTATAAGTTTGGTTAACAAAAATATTTTATGATCATGGCATTCATCATGCATTGGTCCTATCCAATCTAAATTTTTTAAAATTACTTTATTTTTTATCTTCGTAGCCACAAGTTCCTGATGTTTATATTTATCAAACATTTTTTTAAATATGGACATAGACCTTTGTACCACGTGCTCAACTGCTTTATCAGGAATCACTAGAGAAGTTTGTTCCTTTCCACCGTAACTTTTATTTAATATAAAAATTTGATGTGGATCTGTTAAACACCCAATTGTTTTTAGCGAATTTTTACATTTAGGGCAATTAAATTTATCAATGACACGTTTAATCAAGTACCCAGCATAATAATTATTGGCACAATCCTCTAAAGATTTTTCATTAAAAATAGCACTGTCAGTATTTTCTTCATCTTTGCTATTTTCCGAAATTATGTCGGTTTTATCTTTAATAGTATTGGTATCAATGTTACTGTCTTTTGGCAAATCTTTGGTTCTGGTTGCACCGGCTATTAAAAATTCTTGGTCGTTATCTTCTTCGCAGTTAGACGATTTTGAGGGAGTAAGCAAATTAGCAATACTTTTAATTCTAAAGAATAGTCTGAAAGATCTAGCAGTAGGATTTAAATTCCAACCGCCTCATTGCCGAGCCATTGAAAAAAAGTTCTCCAAGAAATCTTGGTTAAGCCTATTCGTTAATAAAAAATAATTATTTTCCTTTTTTTCGTCTTCATATAAACCAAAAATGGCATTAATTGCTTGAAGCATTCCATCAAAACATGGAGGTCTGCTCTCTCTGGGGATTTTAGTGTTATTTTGTGTATCTGAAGGAACAGTTACCTTAACAAGATTCTTAAAAATATCTTTTCCTTTCTTCAAAATATTTAAATCGGACGTACTATGAGCACTAAGACCGCAGTTAAAAGGATTTTTTGAAAACAACCGCTTGCTATTTAAAGCATCAAATAAATTATTCATATCTTCAATAAATTCTGCAGTATCAGATCCTACTTTACGATTTAGATGCCCCATCTCAACACAAGTTTTAATAGCTGCCGCCATCGTGTTTGAAAAAATCTGTAATGCCAGGTTACATGACATCTTTTCGAAAGCATTGGGACTAATATGCTTGTCTGTAATTTTTGGAAGAGTCCTTGCAGTTTGTGAAGATTTATCAATTTCGTATGTTGTCTTAATAATGTCAAAACTAATGATTTTCTCAAAGAGCTTATATGTTCCTGAAAGCAGGTTATTCCGAATGCTTTTAAAAAGATGGGGAACGTCAAAGAAGGCAAATATTTTATTTCCGTTAAAATAAAAATAAGGTTGGTCTTTGGTAACTCCTAACAACGTCAGTGCACCTCTATTGTTACTCCCCTGGTCGCAAACCAACGCTCTAGGAAGAAACCCTATAGCATTTAACTTTTCTAATATATAATTTATTAGGTATTTTAAATTATCTTTATTTGTTGAATGATGTGAAAAAAAATATACCAACGGAAATTTCCAGGATGAATATAAACCTCTAATAGAAAAAACCAAGGCATGGGTAGCATGTCTGGTGCTTCTTCCTAAGGGCCCCAAGTCCTCAAATCCTTCAATAATGTCTAACTTTTTATTATATTCAAGGTACTCCTTTATACTCATTTCGTCAAAAGCAATTAAACATTTTTTTTCGCTTTTCTCCATACCTGCGCACTTCATCGTTAGGTACTTCTGAATATCATCGTCGATGCCAGTTTTAAACGTATTTTGTCCTATCCATTTCTGGATGGTGGATACAGCTGGCAATGTAACACCCTTTCGCCTCAATAAAATATATGCAGAACGCGATTTATAATAAAGTGAAACAGAAATTTTTTTTTCTGTTTGGCTCCAAGCTGTGCGGCGTTTACCTCTTAACTGCATGATTACAAATGTTTTTGCAACCGTAGATAAAAACGTTAAAAAAGGTATTATGCTAAAAATGTTTATTCTAGATTTATGTACTTTCTTTCTTAATCTGTAAATTTTGTTTTCATAGTTTTTAATTTTTTTTGTTTGAAACTGTATTTTCCGTTTTAATTTTAATTTTCTTGGAGTTACTGGAGCATCTGGAAAGTTCTGTTAAATTATTTATAAACTGGCTTTCTTTTGAATCTTCAAATCTAATTTTCTTTTTAGGTAAGCAGTTGGGGCTATTTGGGGACACAGAACGCTTCATTTCGGAATACGATCTTGTTGGGGTCAAAACTTTTAAATTTTCGTCACTATCCGAGTCAAAAACAGTGCTTGACGCACATGTATAGTGCTTGGGAAATGCACCATTTTTAAGGTAGAACTTTTTAGCGGTTCGGTAATCAGTATCTATGAAATGGTTTTCACAAATGAACCTATACCGCAATGATTCATTGGGAAGACTGGCTAACTGAGCGTTTCCTTAAACAAAACAACTTGTAAGTTAAAATTATGAAATAAACCACTACTGTTTTATGGTGTTTACTTATGTATTGTCAACATGACACGTGTTTCACCATCACAGCGGCTTCATTAGATAAAAAGTATTGAAACAAAAGGACCCCGAACAAATCAAATGGGAAATGGATCTCCGTCAAATTAGCTGAAACTTTGGGAAAATGTTCTTCTCGGCATCCTGAACAAAAGTCTCAACGGGCCCAACAAGCTCCTATGATTAGTTTTTGAGTTATGGGACCTAGAAGTCCCAGATTATTGTTATTGCTTATATCAAACGGGATAGGAGTAAGACTACCCCTAAAAATGCATTCCGGGACCAGACAATGTTGATCTTATGCTTATTCGCTTATTTATCCTGAAGTAGGTTCTATTTTTCTTCAAATTGAACCCCACATCCCAAGTGGACTAGCCCGCTGACCCACTTATACCCCTAACGCCTAGAAACCACCAATCAAATAGGCTAACTCCGAAATCATCTAGTGCAGCCGCTTATTTTCTTTAAAATCATACCACAAGCGAGTTAACCCTTGATTCCTTAACCCACCTCATCCCTAACTACGTACTCTTAACCCCTAAAACCACCCCTACTAAACCATAAGCGGGCTAACCCATCTGACCTGGGAAGCACGAGTCGAGTCACTTCTGAAAATAATTCAATCCCACACCACAAACGGACTACTCCACCGACCTTCGAGCCCTTCTAACCTCTCCACACATACCCCCTATGCCTAGAAACTACCCCTGCCAAACCACAAGCAGGCTAACCCACCTGACCCTTGTAATCTGCGTGGTGAGGGAATAGGGAGGGGTGAAGGGGCAGCGAGGGAGGAGGAGAGAAAGTTGATGGTATGGGGGGGGGGGGTGGATTGGGTAGGATAGAAGAGAGAGGAAGGGACTCGGGAGAGAGGAGGATGGGAGAAATAGAAGAGGAGGGAATTGAGTGTAGGGAGGGAATACTGGAATCGCTGGTAAGAGTGGCTGATGTTCTTAGTAAAGTATAGGAGTCACACTTGGAAATAAAAGAAACGGAATCAACCACCAAAAGAGAAGTAGTAAAGGCATTATAAAAAGCAGCAGGGCAGATTGGAGGATTACCCTTGACTTGAGTGTATGTGTATGTGGATACGTATATATCACTCTATCGTATGTCAATATATCGAAATACATCAATATATTGAAATGGATGGATCTACCGAAAAATATTGTTATATAAAATATATCGCAATGCTCAGAAGATTAATCTTGCAGCTTCCGTGAATTTCCCTAAGTATCTTTTATAAAAAATTGCCTTCTAATGCTCTGGTTTCCATCTCATTAAAAACAATCTGACCAGTTTATATGCTCACGTTTGCTATCTAAAATACTACATACTGAAAGTTATTTTTGCCTGGAGGCAATTGTTAATTTCTTTTTTGAAATATAATTGTATTAATTTTTTTATATTTAAATATATTCATTATCAAAATGTTTAGTTAGTTATTCTAGTTATCAGACTGTGCTTTGACATAGATGAATCACTTATATTTAAATAAATACGTAGATGATCTAATTCTCATTTCCCTCTACCCATACTTCTTCTCTCTCCCCCAGTCCTACCCCTTCCCCATCCCTGCCTATTTATCCAATTGACTCGATCCACCCACACTGCTCCTCTCCTGATACTCTCCTTTCTCCCTTCCCTTCTCATCCTCATCCGCATCCGTTCCTCTCCTTCTTCCTCTTATCTATCTCTTCCCTTCCAATATCCCTGTCGCTCATTCCCTTTTTTATCATCCCCTCCCCCTCCTCCGCTACTCCTTCGCTGTCCCTCCCCACCAACCTCTCCCGCCTATCTTACTCTCTCGAGCCCCCTATACCACCTTCTGCCCCCCTTGCAACCCCGCCGCGTCTCTCCCACCTCTTGTTCCCTCCCTATCCCTCTAAAGTCGCTGTTTTCAAAGTCAGATAGGTTAGCCCACTTGGGTTTAGAAGGAGTGATTTTAGGGGTTAAGAGTATGTGTAGTTAAGGGTAGTTTCTAGGCATAGGGGGTATGTGTGGACAGGTTAGAAGGGCTCGAAGGTCGGTGGAGTAGTCCGTTTGTGGTGTGGGTCCGGGTGTGGTGATTGAATTATTTTCAGAAGTGACTCGACTCGTGCTTCCCAGGTCAGATGGGTTAGCCCGCTTATGGTTTAGTAGGGGTGGTTTTAGGGGTTAAGAGTACGTAGATAAGGATGAGGTGGGTTAAGGAATCAAGGGTTAACTCGCTTGTGGTATGCTTTTAAAGAAAATAAGCGGCTGCACTAGATGATTTCGGAGTTAGCCTATTTGATTGGTGGTTTCTAGGCGTTAGGGGTATAAGTGGGTCAGCGGGCTAGTCCACTTGGGATGCGGGATTCAATTTGAAGAAAAATAGAACTTACTTCAAGATAAATAAGCGAATAAGCATAAGATCAACATTGTCTGGTCCCGGAATGCATTTTTAGGGGTAGTCTTACTCCTATCCCGTTTGATATAAGCAATAACAATAATCTGGGACTTCTAGGTCCCATAACTCAAAAACTAATCATAGGAGCTTGTTGGGGCCGTTGAGACTTTTGTTCAGGATGCCGAGAAGAACATTTTCCCAAAGTTTCAGCTAATTTGACGGAGATCCATTTCCCATTTGATTTGTGAGGGGTCCTTTATCTTTAAATATGGGCCCTTAATTACAGCTATAACAATGTTAAAGAAATCCAGACTATCCGTATTTTGATTTTAGATTTATTTACAGAATAAGAAAGAAGGGTAATTTTTTTAAAATATGGATGATTACGTTTATTTATTATCAATTAAATATCATACAGCCCTAACACGTTATCATGTTTGTAAATAGAAAAATAATAATTTTTATTATTATAGCTGGGTCAAAACCACCTGTTTTCACGGAAGTGTATTATTGCAAAAACAAAGAAATGCTAAAAAAAAATACAAAACCATTAGAGTAAGACATAGAGAACCCTAATAAGTTAAAGAAAATTTTGGCATTTGAATAAGTACCTAAATGTTATTATATACAGTGGCGGCTGGTGAAATTTCTAAATTGAATATCTCTGTTCCTACTTACCCAATCAAAACTGGGAATGTTTTGGTAAGGAAAAAAAACATTTTGTAATTTTCGAAAAAAAGTTAAATTTTTGGTGTGGCCCTCCTAAAAAAAAATTAAGACGTCTAGGTATTTTATTTGTTATTTTTTGTAAACAAATTTTACATTATTTTATCGACAGTTTTTAAATTTTGAGAGAAAAAAATGTGTTAGTAGAAAGTTACAGGCATTTGAAGGTTTTTTAAAATTATATTTTAGGCTTAAAAAAAATCAACGTCCAGATTCACTAAGAAAGTTTAAGATTTAGTACTGGTTTAAATTAAGATCTTCTAGTTGATCAGTTATGTTTTGACGAGTTTTTGTCCTGTCGTTGTTAATAAGACGTCATTGAAAATTTATGAATTATTCGGATATTCCAGCGATTTGCTTCGTTTTCAAATGATTTTCATCTTGGAACGGGTTGCTAGGGTGAATTTAGTTCTATTATTGCCGAAAGTGCGTACTAAAATTCCCTTTTCTTTATAAATTTGCAAAAAAGCTCCGAAATAAATCCATAGTATAATATTTAGTTGTCTTATTCTTACAGTTGTCAGTTTAAAACTTTTGGTTGTCTAATTAGACCGGACTAGCGTTGGATTGGGTTTGATTGGGCAAATGCTGCAAATGCCTATAACTTTCTACTAACACATTTTTTCTCTCAAAATTTAAAAACTGTCAACAAAATGATGTAAAATTTGTTTACAAAAAATAATAAATAAAATACCTAGACGTCTTCATTTTTTTCTTAGGAGGGGCACACCAAAAATTTAACTTTTTTTCGCAAATTACAAAATGTTTTTTTTCTTTACCAAAACATTCCCAGTGGGCTCACTATTAAAACTCCTAAATTTGATACGGGTCCTCTAAGTAGTAACAGACATATACAACTTTGAAATTTCACCAGCCGCCACCGATTATATACAGCAGGTGTCATTAAAACAAGAAAGTTATTGGTCACCATGGTATAAATGCACAATCACAATATTGTAATATTTTCAACATCCCGTATATCTTTTTGACGAAAACACTATACTTTGTCTTAGAGCCCAACCTCTTAGATAATTAATTAATAATTGGTTATATGTATTACCAAAGTTAACAGAATTAGCAAAATAAAATTATAAATTTACCTTGCAAATTTACAAATTTTAAAATATTCCAAAAACTAAGAGACTTGGTGCAGCAATTTACCCTATTTTGGTCTCCAGAAATCGAAGATATTATAAAAAACAGGACATTCGATTTTTTTAAACTTGTATCAGATCTTTCCTTTGGGACACCGTTTATGTGTCTAAATAATTTTAAATTGTTCCCCTAATGCCCCCGTGTCATGAATAATGGGTCAAGGTGCTTAAATATTTAATAGTACTAACTTCTATCCCCAAAATATGTATGATTTTATTTTTAACGAAACGTTGAACATAACATTACAAACAGAATACATAATAACTATACAATATAATTTTTTTCTAATCACAAGAGATAATCCGCGAAATGTTTTGATCCTTACCACAATTTACAATCCATTTTTCACAGATGTCTTGCGATTTGATCGGAAATCTAAACAATCTTACTGTGGAATTTCTTCTTGAATTTCCACAGTTGAAATAATCACATTTAGCACCTCCAGGACGCATCGCAAGTTACTATTGACCGTATGACGGTGTCACTCTTTGCGCAGTAAAAGCTCTGAGAGAAATGAGTTGTCGCGTCGCTCCCAGTCGCTTGAACGCGTTGAGATTTAATCACAACTTGGCAATGCAGCTCACGTAGATGCATCGGTCATTGAACTGGTTCACCCGCTTTTCGAAGCCGGTGAACATTTCATACCTCGCGCGAAGACCATTGGATTATGTATCTGTTGCGTAGCTATATGGATCTGTGGCCGAGGTCAAATAAAAAATCTCGAGACGGGAATGAAACTTTTCACCGAGGTTTGTATACTGTTTTATTTTCAACCATAATTTTTTAATTTTATTTTTTATTTTTTTGATTTTTCTGATGAAAAAAATTGAGTCAACCATGACATTTATTTGCGAATGACTGATGTCACAGGATGTTTGGTCAAGAATATCAATTAGACAAATCGTCAAGTTGGCAAATTTTTGAAGCAATGCGATGGTTGATAGAGGTAAACAAGGTAGTTGTTAGAAATAAACATGCCACCGAGCCGTCGCAGATTTTTAGTTTTTACAACGAAAAATAATTTAAAAAATGTCGAGCGATAGAAGAAACTGCACTCTTCCTGAACTTAAGGAAAAAGCTGGGAAGGTAGAGGAAAATTTGCTGCCCGAAAAAAGTAGGAAGCGTTACGAAAAAAACCTTTAAAATGTACGAAAACTGGTGCACGGAGAAAAACGCAATAAATATTGCCTCAGAGACCGTTCTACTGGCTTATTTTGGCGATATGGGCACATATAAGAAACCGTCTACACTTTGGTCAATCTACAGCATGATAAAAACCATATTAACTCTCAGGAAGAGAGTTGGTATTTCGAAATTTGGAAAGCTCCTCGCCTACCTGAAGAAACAAAATGTGGGCTACAAGCCAACGAAGTCTAGCATTCTTTCAAGAAATAATATAGAAGATTTTCTACAAAACGCCCCAAAGGAGTTTCTTCCTTTCAAGGTAAGAAGTTTTACAATTTATTTGGAAAAAAAAACATATTACTTTAAAAAATCATTTTTTTTCTTAAGTTATCATTTTTAATTATTCCTTTTTCTATTGTTTCAGGTGGCGATAGTAGTTCGGCGTATCAGGGACATGCCGAAGTGATGAACTGATGAAAATGAGAATGCCAGACATCAACTTTTTAGAAAAAAAAAAAAGTGTTAATTGAGATTCCAGAGACAAAGCGTTACAGCGTTAGATCCTTTCTAATTACTGATGTAAGTTGGGTCAATGCACTAAAAGAATATCTCAATCTTCGGGAAAACATTCAAAATGAGATTTTTGCTCCAATGACGTTACGGAAAGGCGACCAATCAACCTTTTGGGCACAATTCAATCTCACAATTTCTAAAGAAAATTGCAACATTTTTGAAGCTCCCCCAACCAGAAAAGTTTACGGGCCACTCATTTCGAAGAACGGCTGCCACATTATGGTGCTTCCAATGGAAAGTGAAACCCCAAAAAAAGTAACGCAGCCGACACCTTTGACGCAACAGTGCCGATAAGGTCTAGCCATAGGCGTCCCAAAATATTCTAACCAATTTAAGATGGGACACAATAAAAAGTTTTAACGTTTTAACCAAATATTATTTATAAGTACCTATATCAAAACCTAACTGAATCTGCAAAAACGATGTTTAACCATAGAAATAATTGTATTCATGGGCGTACCGTCGACCGATAATTAAGACTTTAAACTAATGGAATAAATACGTTGTTATTTTTATGATCGTTTTGTAGTAAGTGTAACTATATTATATTTACACTTAGGTACTACAACTACAGGCGCGATTTGTCATGATCGAGATCAGCTATTCAGCTGAGAACCAAGGACACACATAATGGCTCGGATGCATTATGCATGTCACTTTCTTATCGTTATTAGCCAGGGCCACGCCTCTTGACTATAATTATTTTTCCTAAGTTTTTTCCTGGAATTATAACTTAGACCACTACCTGTCTAAGAAACCATTTTTACCGTTTCGTAAATACAGTTCTGGGCCCTCTAGTAGGTGCAAGACTACCTTGACCAAGAACGTTGATATATCCCAAATTAACAAGTACCAAGTATAGACTTCCTACATCTCAGTACAAAAGCCTGCGTCCAATTTCGAGACGCGGAGTGCATGTCTTTCATGCGTTTCACTCAGTCGTAACGACAACCGCGGAGACCGCCACACTGAATTTAATTACAAAGGCGGAGGACTTTCGTCTTTTTTCCTGTATATAGACTCTATTCATGGATTGTCCTGCCAGGCGCTCAGAGCAAAAAACCCGCCGCTCGGCCCAATTCGCTTAATTGTCTGATTAAAGTTGTCCATTTCTCAGCAGCATTTTGAAATAATTTTCCTCCTTCAAACCATCTTCCCCAAGACATGTATCCAGGTTGAATCGCCTTACGCGTTACCGCTAGCAAGGTAAAGTCATTCGGCCTGCCACTTTACTAGTGACGGAGGGATCATGTGCCTCCCGTCCCAAGACGCGAATTTTATAAACAAAGGACATCTTACCTAACACGTATTTTTTCAAAATTTACTTAGCGGAGTGACGCTCAGGTGGGTTGGGTACTAAGCATGTTGAGTTATTATAACTAATAACTGATTAAGGACAGTTGCTTAGTCCTTAACTGCCACGAACTTTTCGTGAATCCCACTCACAATCTTCCATTTCAACGTTGTAATTTTTTGACGGAGTTTAGATTTCCTGAAGACAACAACCGCGGCACCGCTGGACGTAAGTGTCGTTGCTAAGGCGGCAGGGCGATGGTCGTCCGCTCCCAAGATGCGCGTAGCAAGGACCAGAGGCTCGGCCAAATAGCTGAGTTGTGAGACGAAGTTAATCTTATCTTATCTTATCCTATCTCCAATTACAAGTTGAATTTTATTTTGCAAGGTCCGTATAGGTCCTTTAACTGAAATATTTATTTTTTGTTAGCTTTCCAGGTCCCGAATGGTCTCTGGGACCACATGGTTTGTCAATGTACCGCGCAAGAATCCCGTTCTTAGTGAAGACCCGAAATTTATCTTGTCAACGGATTTG
The DNA here is from genome assembly GCA_963971165.1 of Philopedon plagiatum. Classification (NCBI taxonomy): domain Eukaryota; kingdom Metazoa; phylum Arthropoda; class Insecta; order Coleoptera; family Curculionidae; genus Philopedon; species Philopedon plagiatum. The sequence continues at coordinate 55,796,260 of OZ020190.1, forward strand.
ACTGAATTGTTGCGCAAAGAATTTTTAACGATTTTTTATAGAACAAGAATTTTTTAATCCCACCGCAACCGACACACCGCCTCCAGTTCGAGGACAATGCTGCTTTGGTATTGGGCGAACTATGGCTATTTTGGCTAGCAACCCTTACCTAGCCTTCCACAACCCGGGTTGACGGCTTTACGAGCGTTTTGGGTGCGGAGCCTAGCCTGAAACGCGACCGAGAATTTATCTCTTCTTGTTTCTTTGTTTTTCTTTTTTCTGTTTTTCACTCGACATTTACAGAGTCGAGGCTAGCTGCACACTTGACCGGTACCCTGGATGATCGACAGCCCACTAGGGATCGTGAAGGGTTCCCAGGTATTTTACATCACCGAAACAGCCGTAAATATTTAGAATTCGTTGACTTTGAACATGTAAATCTTTATTAAACTCCGGACATGTTTCGACTGGCGATGCCACGGTCGGTACCGAAGGTAATTCAACATGTAATAATTCGCTTTCATCTACCTCAAAAGGTCGCCAAAAAGCCATTATTATAATAAAAATTTACTTACATAAACCACGTATCTAAAAACAAAAACACTTATAATACGCACTTCACTGGTCAAAACCTAAAACTTAACTGTTTTAAATAAATCATATTTTAAAAAAGCATCGGTCTAGACGTGATGCCTCAATTAAATGGAAATGACTCCGCCCACTACTGCGATAATATAATATTACCCTTGTGGAAAAGAGATAAAACGCATCGTCGCGGCAGACCGACATGCAGGTGCTGTTTGAACTGTATACCGAATGTATCACTAAGGAATTTGCATGAAATGTCAGTTATTTGCTGTGCGGTATGGAGCGATCCCGGTATTAGCGGCAGGCCTTTGTCTCGCTTTTTATACCATTTAAATCCTAAGAATTTATATTTATGAGATTCACTTTGGTCTGGAAAAAGTATACTTGCTAACAGTGAAGATGTCCTACAGCTTAAACGCCTGGAGGGCGGAAGTCTAGTACAGTCGCGGAAAGATACGTATACTCATCCTTGGACAACCAATCCAAAACAGAAAAAATACTGTCCACTCCTTTGACGTCCCATACGAGTCCCAATACGTTTTCTTCAGTAAACATGAATAGGAATTATACGAGTGAAACAAATCAAGAAATTAACGTTTTGACTACTGATATGCATCAACAGGGAGGTTGATCCATATCTATTAAAGCATATAATAAATCTAATTTGACTATTAATTATAATAAATAAACTTGTTATTCTGTTATGTTTAGTATTAGTTGTAAAAATGTACTTTGTTTAAAATTTTTTACAAAGGAAATAAAGTCTTATTTCTAAAATTTCACTTACTTTCCACCCACGGGTGGACAGTAAACTTTCCATCCATGGGCTGAAAGTAAAAGTTAAAAAAGTAGCACTTTTAAAAAGTCAGAAACGTCAATATTACCTATATGGTTGAAAATAAAACTGTTTACTGTGATTTATTACATACTATTTTTACAAAGTCTAAGATCTAAAAAACGGCTTAAACAAACCCAGGAAAACTATATATTTTTGAAATCAGGAAAATGTGCTCTTTAAAAATGTAGGATACCTACAGGATATTGCGTTTAAAAAAATATAATTTTCTTAAACATTTTACATTTGCGATGTTCAATAATTGTTTTTTCTGACAACGGATTTTAAACATTTGGGCAAAAATGTAACACTTTTATACATGCAATTTTTTAATTTCCTTTCAAATAACCGCATGCTGGTGATTTGTGAATATATAAGGAAGTACTCTGTGCATATAAATTTCTAGTAGATAATTCTTAATATAAGTATCAATATAAAGACTATAGCCGGGTAACCATGTAAAATCGGCCGGATTGCTCTTTGTTCTCATGCTCAATTGAAGACATGAGTGGATGAAGGTGATTGTCGCCTTTTTTTCCTTTGCGTTTTGTTGACTTGAATGAAGTTACATTTATGTACAATGTTTGGAACTTTTAAAAATCATGTTTTAAATACTTAAGTTGAAATCACACCTAAATATCATTTATATTTATATACAACTAAAGACACTTTAATTGTGATTTTCTCTAAATTGTATTTTGTAATGTACCTTTATCCGCCATAATAACATATTCAATCATTAGGGTCTAAAAGTTTGCAGTTTTTTAAAAATATTTCAGAAATATTAAGACATTACCTCGAATTAGTTTCAAACTATGACATATTGTAATAGTTGAAATTGTGCATTCAGCTAATATTTTCAAGAGATCCCGCTTACTCTATCCAGAAAAAATAATTTCTTGCAATTTTGAAAGTTTTTTGGTTGTAATTGAGGCATAACTACAGGTTTTTCATGGAATAATCTTCATACTTAAATAACATAACTAATATACACTAAAAAGTCTGGGAAGGACTGAAGTGGTAGAACATTCTAAAGTAATTTGTTTCTTACAAGTTACCTAAATTGGAACAAAATAAGCTTACCACTAACCTCAGTAATAAATACGTAAAAATATTATCTCACACTTTCCAGTGTTTTTTTTGTTAGTTGGTTAATTAAACCCCGAAAACAATATGCTATACACCATTCTTTAAAAAAAAAACTACTTGATCCCCTCTCATACACACTCCTTCAACATTTTTTAACATCTGTTAGATAAAATTAGATTTTCTGACCTCAATCACCACAAAAATCACAGTCAATATTTTTAAAGGCATTCCTAGCCGCTCCCTTTTATCCCTTCTCACCCCCCCCCCCCCCTTTAACATTGTTTAACATGTGTTAGACAGAATTAGATTTTCTGACCTCGATAACCCCGAAAATGACACATTAGTCGACATTTTTGGAGAAATTTACAGGCGCTTCATTTTCTCCTTCCTCCTCCGTTAATTATAATTATCTTTAACATCTGTTTGGCAAAATTAGATTTTATGACCTCAATAACCCCGAAAATGACATACTAGTGAATATTTTTGGAGATATTCCCAGCCGCTCCTTTTTATCGTGTCTCTTTCCTCACCGGGTTAACTTTTTAACATCTATTAGACCAATGATATATGTACACCTAGATAAATTATACAAAGGACAACGTCCTAGACCCCTTAATAAATGAGCTTCGTGTGATCTATAGTAGATGGCGCGGAAGCGGTTTTTTGGTTTGTGTGATGACTGGTAGATGGCGATATAACGACACTCGCTAAATCGATTTGTAGCAAGTAACTGCGAACACTGATAGAAGGCGCCAGCAGCTTAGTAGTGTCTAGTGTGAACGCTTTTTAATAGATGGTGTTAACACGCCACCAGTGGCGGGTTAACCCAAGGAGTTCTATGCGTTCATAAATCAACGACTGTGAGAATCGAATCGAACAAGAAATTGACTTGGTGCGATTACAGAAACCCTGCAAGTCAACTTGCAGATACCAGAAGGTTAGATGTTACCAGTAATTCTGAATGAGCTAAATAGGCAATGTCCTAAAACACTTGCATCTGCAAGTTGACTTGCAGAGCTTCTCTAATCTCACTGTTATATTATATTTAATGCGAATTGTGCAGTGCATTAACTGCTTCCTTGCCTTAACCTCCTCGGTTCCAAACAAACAATAGTCTTTTTTACTAAATACCTAAATTTTTTATTAATACGTATTAATTAAAACACAAAATAAGTACATATACTTTTCAAAATTTTTAAGTTCTAGCGGTGCTGTACTTGTTTACAGCTGCACTTGCACTGGTTACTACGTATCTTGTCATTTTATTTCTCGCTAAAATATTTGCGTGATCTGCAAGTGACTTTTTTGTTGTGCAGGGTTGAAGTGTTTCTTTTAACGTTTTGACATTAGAAAAAAAAATGAGTGGTGGTAGGTATATCTCTATGCATGTATAAGTTGTGTACATAATATGATGCATTTACATGCTATAACTAAGTAGGTATAATATTTAATAACAATATATTATATTTTTTTTCTAATTTATGCTTTAATTCAGTAATTTCTATTTTCGTAATAGAAATACCTGTAAAATGTTTAAAAATATAGATAGTATCAACGGAATATTTTAAGTTCTGTCTGTAAAGTAATGAGTAGATTTGGCCAGCTGGGTCTGTTAGCAGAGGCGTCGATGCCGAAAATTAAGTACGTACTTATACGGTATTTGACAAAAAGAATTTAATTCCTGGGCGTTGCCGTGATTGTGAAATAAGAAAAAACGGTCAAGTGCGAGTTCGACTCGTTAACAGAGGGTTCCGTACGGCGTGCCGTTATTTTTCCTATGGAGCAGTCTAGCAACATATACATTAAAAATGTCAAAATGGCACCCAATTTTACCGTCCGGGGGAGCATAAATCGACAACTGGTAGTCGAGCTATAGTGACAGGCAGTACCAGCGCAATACATGTGCGCGCGCACATTTTTGTTTTGTTTTTGTGGGGAACGTTTTTTCTCAACTTTTGTTTTCGACTTCTTTTTACATGTGCGCAGTAGACCAAAATATATACTTTGGAGCCTACATTCAAACCCACCACCAGAATATACCACCAATAGTAAAGCTACAACTACGTATTTAACATTAGAGACCGGATTTTAATATTACATGACGCAAAAACCTGGGTCAGACTCAGGTAACTGATGGAAAAGACAAATGAAATGAAATTAATATTATATTTTGTCAACTATACCGTATCCAGTTTATTTTGAGAATGATGACAGAAACCCATTTTACAACGGAGAAATCAATTGTCTCTCTCATGTTCTTTCTCTCTCATCTTTCTCTCTGGTCTTCTTTGTCTCTCTAACTCGTAAAATTATTACAGCTGGTTGAAAGTTAGGTTATGAGAAAGATAAACATGACATATTATTTGAAGCCGGTCCCATAATATAAGTTCTTTTTGCAGTGTAAAAATATACTTAGAAAGTTTATATAAAGTATTAGCAGCTTAAATTCCTGTTCTGTGAATCTGGGACTGACTATAACAACTACTGGAATATTACGCAAGGTGCATATTTGTCGTCCTCTACATTACTTGGACCGGGCGTTATGGGAATGAGTAACAGGAACGCCGACCCGATATAAAGTTGAGAATAGTGGGCATTACAGATGATTTCTCTAGTTATTGAGAAAGTAGTGAAAATTACGCCCTAGAAACGTTTGGTTTCAGTTCAAAGCTGAAGTCACAGTGCCATTACAAAGTGTATCTATCCTTCTGGAACTAAGACTCAACATTTACAGTTAAAAATTGTGACATTACTTAGAATATTCGATTAAACAATTTTTATCGCGAGTTTAACTTACGCAAACGTCACTGTTCGCAGGTAGGCTGTATTATAGATACATTTTCATTATATATCGGAGAATAGGGAATATTTTTTAACCTTATTATAAATTGTTTATCTTAATAAAAATATTTACTCATTTTTGCTATTTTTTCTTTATTTATTTAAAAACTTTTCCCCAGATCCTTTTATTGCAAATTATTGGTTAGAGGGAGTAGTAGGAAACAATTTTAATTAGTATAAAATAAGAAGGTTAATGTGGCTATGCTGACACTGTTTTTGCTTAATAAAAACGAGATTTTTGCAAATGCTGTTTGTGTTCAGTAAAAACAAAGGTTTTTTGCTATAAAATCTTAAAACTTACATAAGTATTTTGTCAGGTTAGAAATTTATTTTTTATGACGATTCCGATTAAAATTTCCCAGTAGACAACCTGAAATACCTGCACAAACAAAGCCGACTGTGATAAAACGTTTGATTATTCTTTTTTATTGGCAACATCATTTTTATTTGTCTTTTACTAATGCCCCTTTTGCTAACAAGGATAGAAAGAAATCGGATTCCGTTGGGAATTTTATTAGGAAAAAAAAAATAATTTTGCGATGACTAATCTTTCGAAGTATATAACCAGCAATACTTCCACAAGCAACGAAGGTACGATAAAAATTTGAACAAATTCTTTTTTTGTCTTTGTCTAATGCACTTTCGCCAACACGGATAGAAAAAAATCTGATTCTTCCGTGGTTATCAGGAAAGAAGAGATGAATATTGTGATCACTCAAATATTTTCTGGTGAACTGTCCATGGAACTGACATATAGGGTGAATTCTTGTTCAATTGTTTTTTCTGTCATCATTCTTAGATAAAATTGGATACAATATAGTCAAATATGACAATCTGTTTAATAAATATACTTGGTGCAAGTGAAAAGTTAACCGTTAAATCTAACAATGTGAACTAACCTGTTTGCAGTTAGGGTCAAGGATAGTTGGGGTACCCGTACCCTTCCGGTAGGCATGCACTTGAGATTGCCCGTTTTTTTTTGTTATGTACTTTTGTGTAGCTCGAGGTGGTAGACGAACTTCTAAATCCGTTCCTGCTGCAGCCGAACGCAACAACTCGACTCAGCCGCCCGCCACTGAAGCTTGAAGGTCGGCTAGCCAATTCGTAATTTGTGCTTGCCAAACCGATAGAAGATTTCATATTTCACTCGGATTGCAATATTAAAATACTGTGAGGCCGCCACCTCTCGGGTCTAATGTCGCGACGGAGTAAAAGTGTTACGACATTATTTCTCTCTCTTTTTAAAATACAGAATGGAATGAGACTCGATGTATTCGAAGCGCGGCGTTTCATGTCATAGAAGAAGACCAAAAGGTATCCCATAAAATCGTCCCAGTGAAACATCTAGGTGTACATATATCATTGATTAGACAGAATTACATTTTCATACCTCAACAATCCAGAAAATGACATATTAGTAAACGTTTTGATAAAATCTCCAGTCGCTTCGGTTTCACTCCCTTACCTTACTTTTTCTTAGGTTAAATACAAACACCGCCGTCATACTAAATATACCATATTGAACATGTTTCCACTCTTAAAGTGTATGGCTTCATTGTATGGAAGGCTTTATGTTGCATATATTAGGAGTATTTTGGAATATGCAGCCATCATATGGAGTCCCATATATGGTACTCATAAATACACAATAGAAAGAGTACAAAATAAATTCTTACGATACTTAAATTTTAAAGATACAGGACAATATGATCGCCATATTATCTCAAACACTTTTTTAAGAATTAAATACAATCTCTATAGTTTGGAAAAGAGAAGAGTTTTTAATTCTGTGATTGTTTTATAACTTACTTCATAATACGATTGATGATCCAGCACTGTTGTCAAAATTAAATTTGTAAATGTAATGTGTAGGCATGTTAATGATATACGTCTGGAATGTGATATATTTAACATTAGCAAATCTGAATTAACCACTATATTAAAAAATCGTCTCTTTATGAATGATTAGTTCACTTAATAGTACATATGTTTATTTCTGTTGAAACCTTCCTACTCTGTAATTGGGCTATATGCCTGTTGAGTTTGTAAATAAATAAATACATAAATACAACGGATACAAAATTATTAAAATAGGTGCCGCCATACACACTAGTGATGTAAGGATACGTATCCAAAAATCCGTTGGATCCGAATATTAAAAGAATCCGGATTATCCGGAACCGGCCGAGAACTTGAATACGGATTCGGAATCAAAATAAATTCGCATCGGGTGGTTACTAATGCAAAGTGCAAAGAGAAAACGGAATCGGAATCGAGTGTAAGCGAACAACACGGTCTGCGATTTGGCATATTTGATATTGTGCTTTCTCTTTCTAATGACATTTCCTAAAAAAAGATGGCATAGTTATCGGGGTAACGGGTATCATATGAGATGAGACCCATTGGTTAAACTAGTCCCGCCTCACCCGAACCGAATTCAAACGAGAACGGCGCGACGCGGTGCCTTCTTATCCCTAAACTTCGACTTCGACTGGTATGATACCGATACCGCATCGACCTACCTAGCCGTGTATCCGGATAGAAAATGTTTTAGTCTGTTGCATCCGAGTTGCATGTATACGTATACATGATCTGTAACCGCTTTCGCGCGGGTCAAGAAATGGATTCGTATTCGGATAATGGATACGGATATTAGCTGATTCCGATTCCGTATGATTCGGATATCTAATGAATACGGATATTTACAACACTAATACACACGTAAAAACTGTCGATCTTTATCGATAATTCTTTAGTTTTTTATAATTTTTAAGTTTCCACTCGCTTTAGCTCAATATGGGGCCATCCGGGAGAACACATCTACAACACAAAAAATTATCGAAATCGGTGAATCTGTTCAAGAAATATGCACGAACATACATAAAAAAACATAGATACGGGTATTGGTTAAAAAATAACAATCAATAATAATAAGTAATAACGGTCAACATTGGTACTTTTATATTCTTTACATTATATAAACTCAATAGAATACGATTTCAGTTTTACAATAAACATAATTGTTCATGTGCATGGAGCAAGTGATAGGGACAGCCGTCTTAAGTAGTACATGTTTTATCTATTTAATGGAACTATGTAATAGTCTTCACATGATAACATTCAATTTTTGTCACAAGGATTTATAATATATTTTAATTGCCGAATTATAATTTAGATATAAGTAGCGCCACCTTTGGTTCCGGTTATGAGGTGTACTGCTGATCTCGGTAGTTTCTAACTTAATAAACGGTTTGAGTTTACGTGTGTATTCAGAGTTCGCGTGACGTTTTCGTTTAAACAGTGATATATGCAACTTTCGTTTAAGTTACTACCTTGTTCACGTAATGCGCGCGACGGTGTTGTAGGGACGTGCGGTTAAGTCGAGCCAGAAGTCATCGATATTAATTTGTTTGTTTTATTTTTGCATAACGGACAATATGTTACGAACTTATAAGCGGGACGGGGCGCGATATGTTTCTTTTATACCTAGTTCTGACACCCGACCGTTTGACGTGTTGAGGGGTTAGTTTCCGTCGCTGTCGATACTTGACGGTATCGATTACCGTGGTTCGAATAGATACTATTCTGCACCGCTCTATAGCGTGAACACGAGGGAAAAAATGAATGAATTTTGGGTTCGTCCAGATACTAAAAACACGATCATTTTCACCTTGCTGCTAGCTCAAGACGGAAGGGGAGAGCATCCCTTTCGCCCCGCAGGGGCTCCAGTGGATTCAGGGTTGCCACCCCGAATTTTTCTTCCGAGTTTTGTTTGGCAATTGGTGCCGTTTGGTTGTTTGATACCGTTTTTGTTTGGCTTTGGATGCCGTTTCCTTTCCCGGAAGAATCTCATTTTAATGGATCTAAGCCGTAGAGGTTAGCAGTCATACGTGTAGACCCGACATTACAGCTCCAGGTAAGCTCGTTTTTTACCTCTCTCATAACATTAAGGTACTAAATCTTGCGTTCAATTTTACATCTAGTTTTGCCTCATTTTCGTTAATATCATTTTGATTTATTTTTTTTACGACATCCGCGTTTTTAATTAATTGCTCTGTAATTAAACATTTTCTTGATACAAGTAGATCGCTATATTTCATGTTAAGTAATGAATTGGGTACAGACGGTTTTTTTTATTAAGAATTAAATGGGTTTATATCTGCCGTGCCGGAGCAAAACCTAGTAACTCGAGTGCAAATACAGTCTAGTTACTAGGTTTTGCTCCGGCACGGCAGATATTTGTCCTTCACTTGTTTTGTAGGTAAGTTTTTTAATACGGTTTTTTTGTCAGCTATTCTAGCTTGATTTACTTAATTCTTTTGATAATGTTGGATATAACTGTACAGGGTGACCCAAAGTTAAATTTTATTTTGTCATTTTGTAAGTACTCCGAAACCATAGTGAATTTTTCGGTAATGTATGTACGGGAATTCAAATTTCAAGAGTTTTTTTCTTTAGCTATTTTAATAATCAATAGCCATTTTGTCAAAATTAATATCTCGTGTTTTGGGATGTCAGCTGATAGCGTTAGAGACCGGTAATTTAAATGTTTTATATTTTTGGCTGTCAGTGAGATTGATTTTCATAGTTCTCCTATTCTGTTTTTTTTTTGTTGACTGGCTTGTAACCAAACTTTACTAATTTAAGTAAATATTTTAAATTTCTGACAGTCAGTAGTACATTTTCATATTTCTCTTACTCTTTTTCTTTTGTTAACTTGTGTTTGACATTGACAAGGCTTGTCTTTAATTATGATATTTGATTACCAATTTAAGGGTGGGTGTAATACCGCAACGTTAACTATTCACTATGGTATTTGGTTATTCTTTGGTTACGCAGTACAAATACTGTATGGTTAATTTATATTCATATATATTAAGCTACGTTTACTATATTTTGATGTATACGTTTAGTAATAGTAATACCGAATTTTTCTTTTTGATTATATTTAACGTTCTAAATTTTATCACATTGTATTTTGCGTCTATAACTTTTCTTTTGTGTAATTAAGCTATTACCTAACTACCTTGGTCATGATTTTTTTTACCAGTGTACAATTTGATTGTATAAATATTTTGTACCTGCATGTAAATATAATTGGTTTGTAATGAATATTTTTCTGTGCACGGTAGCGCACAATGGCTACTCTTATGTAAATTTTATCTTCACTTTGTTTTGTTAATTCATTGGCTTCGATAATGCCTGTTTCTTTTTTTTAACGAGCTTACCTGGAGCTGTAATGTCGGGTCTACACGGGTGACTGCTAACCTCTACCAGGGCCGGCCCCAGGGTAGGGCGATCCGGGCGGCCGCCCGGAGCGCAATGATCTAGGGGCGCCAAAATCATGGAAAATAAAAATAAACTGATAAAAAAATAAGTTACAGGCTTTTATAAAATGCACTAAAAAGTAAAAAATATTTTTTTATCATTCTGATATCATATCAATAAATTATTTTTCATAATATTGCATTGTCATCGGACTCTTGTAAGTATACCAAATTTCATTGAAATCGGTTCCCGGGAATTTTCTCAAAATCGCGTTGCAAGATTTGACTGATAGTTGACAAGATTAAGAGGCGGCAGGCGGAATTTATCATTTTTATTTCTAAGCACATAATTCAAATAATATAATATATTTAAACATTAAGGCAAAATCTAGTTGAATTCAATTCAACATGACAAAACCACTCAACCACCGCCTTTCAAGAATTTGTTTTTCGGCCCGTGGCAACACGACTGTACAGGAAACAACAATTTTGAAACCAAGCGAAACAAGATCTAACAGCCCTTTTTAACTGCATATAAAAAGGAAGTAGACTTAAAACAATGCATTATTTTCCACTAGAGTTCGGCTGGTGCGAAATAAAATAGTTTGTTTAAATTGTTAGTGCAAAAAAGCTTTAAAAAAGTGCTTGTGCAAATTGTCCAGTACGTTTGGCTTCTGTGAAGGTAAGTGTTTTAATTTTTGTTTTCATTTTTAAAAACTAATAAAATCCATCAGACATAAGCCAAAAAAAGGGTGGGGGTAGATTTCAAAAATTAGAGTTTAGATCAAAACATGGCTTGTGTGGTACCAAATGAAAGGTAATTGAGTCTGGAGTTGAATAAAATGCATTTTATTTTTTTAAGCCAGTGGCGCACAAGGGGGGGATTTCAAAAATTAGAGTTTACATCAAAAAATGGCTTGTGTGGTATCAAATGAAAGTAGATTGAACCTGCAGTTGAATAAAATTTATTTTATTTTTTTAAGCCAGTGGCGCACGAAGGGGGGTTTCAAAAATTAGAGTTTATATCAAAAATGGCTTGTGTGGTATCAAATGAAAGGTAATTGAGTCTGGAGTTGAATAAAATACTTTTTTTAAGCCAGTGGCGCACAAGGGGGGATTTCAAAAATTAGAGTTTACATCAAAAAATGGCTTGTGTGGTATCAAATGAAAGTTGATTGAACCTGCCAGTGGTGCACGAGGGGGGGATTTCAAAAATTAGAGTTTATATCAAAAAATGGCTTGTGTGGTATCAAATGAAAGGTAATTGAGTCTGGAGTTGAATAAAATACTTTTTTTAAGCCAGTGGCGCACAAGGGGGGGATTTCAAAAATTAGAGTTTACATCAAAAAATGGCTTGTGTGGTATCAAATGAAAGTTGATTGAACCTGCAGTTGAATAAAATTTATTTTATTTTTTAAGCCAGTGGCGCACGAGGGGGGTTTCAAAAATTAGAGTTTATATCAAAAAATGGCTTGTGTGGTATGAAATGAAAGGTAATTGGGTCTTGAGTTGAATAAAATACTTTTTTTTAAGCCAGTGGCGCACAAGGGGGGGATTTCAGAAATTATAATTTAAATCAAATCATGGATTTTTTTTTGATATCAGTATTATCTTTTATTTTAATTAATTTGTTCCAGAAACCAAAATGTCCAATGCTAAGAGAAGACCCTCTGGGAGTGAATTTAAAAAGCGGAGATTGAACAAGCAAACACAGCTTCAAAAACAGTCAGATGCGCTGCAGAACTTCTTCAAAGAAGGTAGTTTCAACGCTCCCACAACCGACCAACATTTGAACAACGCCCAGCACCTAGATAATGACTTTCCGGATATGGATCCCCCTTTGGGCGCAACCGTCAGCATTACTGAGCTGGGTAAGTCATCTCAAACGAGTTTGGCGAGTAGTGATGTAGTTCCGTGCAGTTCCAAAAATCAAAATTCGCAAGTTGTGCAGACCTCAGAGAAACATTTAGAAAAGGCTACCGTCCAAAGTATCTCTTCTGACCCAGGATTATGGCCCTAAATCATGCGTGCAGCAGATAGAGTTTTTTTGGTTAAACGTGGTCCAGCTGCACCTTTGTATAATTTTGATTTTCCTTTTGATGATCAGCATAGAAGATTCTCACCAAAACATTACAAGAAAAGGCTTAGAAATGGAGAAGAGGTTTTAAGAGAATGGATGGTATATTCCGTATTTCAAAACGCTTTGTACTGTTTTCCATGTCGACTTTTTGCTGCACCATCTAGCTTGAGCGCTCTTGGCAATCGGGGATTTACAGACTGGAAGCATTTAGGAGACTCTTTAGCCCATCATGAAAATGCAAAAACTCATATAGATGGTTTGAAATCATGGCTTGAATTGAAGCAAATATTGAAAATAGGTGAAACAATAGATGCAGTTTCTCGGAGACTCATTGATTCTGAGTTAAATCACTGGTCTGAAGTTCTTTTACGCATTATATCAGTCGTTAAAATGCTAGGTGAGAGCTCTCTAGCTTTTCGAGGAACAAGCGATAAACTGTATGAACACAATAATGGAAACTTTTTGAAGTTAATTCAGTTATTGGCTGAGTTTGATCCAAAAATGGAGGAACACGTTCGCAGAGTCCTCAATAAAGAAGAAATCAAAGCTACATATCTAGGGAAAACTATACAAAATGAAATAATTGAATTATTGCATGACATTATAAAGCACCACATCATTGAGCAAGTTCAAAAGGCCAAGTATTATTCCGTGATTCTTGACTGCACTCCCGATGCAAGTAAAGTAGAACAGATGACATTTGTGGTAAGATTTGTCTCCATACAGGAATCAGAGTCTGAAGTTCAAGTTAATATCAACGAACATTTTTTGGGTTTTCTACCCATTGAGAGATCAACAGCTAAGGAATTGTCGGAGGTTTTACTAGAAGAGCTAGAGAAAAATAGGCTTAAAGTAGAAAACATGCGCGGTCAAGGGTATGACAATGGTTCCAATATGAGAGGAGAAAAATCGGGAGTACAAACAAGAATCAGAAATATAAATCCCAGAGCATTTTATGTTCCATGCAGCAGCCATTCGCTAAATTTGGTTGTAAACGATATGCAAAATCCTCGTTTGAGGCAGCCAACTTTTTCAATATTGTTCAAAAGTTATATACATTTTTTTCTTCCTCTTCTTTTCGTTGGGCAATATTACTGAAATATATTGATACTTACACCCTAAAACCATTGAGTAATATGTGATGGGAAAGTCGAGTCGACTCATTAAAAGCTCTGCGGTTTCAAATTGGTCCAATTCACAATGCTTTGTACAGCATATATGAAGATTCAGAAATCGATAATATGATCAGAGACGAGGCTAGCGGATTATTAAATAATTTGAAGCAGTTCAAATTTATATGCTCTGTTGTGATCTGGTACAAAATTTTGAGTCATATTAACCCCATCAGCAAACTTTTGCAAACTGTAAATTTTAATATGTCACAAGCTACTGATATGCTTAGCAACTGCAAACTCTTCTTTGAAAACCTGAGATCAGATGAAGCTTTTGAAAGCATCATAGAGATTGACGTGGAAGCTAATTTTGAAACCACCACATCACGTCATCGTGTCAGAAGCACAACAAGAACGTTTTTGTATGAGGGCCCGGATGAACCCGTTCAAGACCTCAAACAAAAATATAAAATAGATTTTTTTTCACACTATAGATGAAGCAATAAATGCCTTGGAAACCAGATATAATTTGCTAAATACTCACAGTAATTATTTCAGCTTTTTGTATAATATTTTTGGTCAAGACATGTCCCCCAAATGAGCTACTGGCTCATTGCAAAGATTTGGAAGTAGTTTTAACTGATGGAAATTCAAGCGATCTTAACGCCCTGGAACTAGCCGATGAAATAAGCATTGTTTCGTCATTATTAACAAAAAAGGAAACCCTTGTTGAAGTTCTCAAGTTTATCGCTACACTTAAATTCGCACCAAACCTCAGCATAGCATTAAGAATCCTACTTACATTGCAGTCGGCAAAATTTTAATCTGACAAACTCGAGGATTTACTGTGTTTTTGCCCCTCAGAAAGTATGAAAGAATATATAATATTTTTTTCATATGTGTCATCATAGGAGCAATAGGTTTTTAAGGCCTAAGTTTTTAAAATTTTTGTTTATGAATTTTGTGTTTTTTTTTATTTTATTTTTTTACTTTTTAGCTACATATAATGTAATCAAAAAAAGTGATCTTAAATTAAGATTACGTTGACCTTGATAAAACAATGCAAAGTCTTGAAATAAAAGTTCATTGACAATATCTTTACTTTTGATAATACTTACAATTTGAGCTGCATCCAAAGCATTTCCCTCCATTTTTTAAATACTTACGCTGTTATTTGACCAAATTTTTCGAGCCGGCAAAAAATAACTTAAAATGTTTAAAGTGAAAGGTACACAAAGTACGGCACAGCACAAGACAGTAAGACACAATATCTAATTTCTTAGGCACTTAATCAAGTACTAAGGAAAATGTCGAAAATGGTACTGAAAGTAGGCCTAAAATTTGCGAAAAACAGTAATCATTCAATACTAATCAATTCACCCAGTCCCTACTGTCAGAGTGTCACTCTTCACCCTCATCAAAACGCATTTCCGCAGTTGCCAATATCGCATCATCCTGGTTCTTTTGACCGTTGAAAATATAATTTTAAGAAAATAAACATTAAAAATCTAAACCACATCACAATAAAACATTCAATAATATACACTACGTATTAAATTGTAAGTAAATTAATATTTGCCATTATTCCACAAGTACAAAGAAGTTTTATTAACTTGATTGTATTGTATCAAAACCCAAATAAATTTTCCATGGATGAAAAAGTGCACAAATCGGCAACATGCGGCAAAACCAAGTCTGTCGCAGAGCACATTTGAAACACGGTGTTAAAATCTTTTAATTCTATTACTATTGTATGTTTGGTTGCCTGTTTCGGTAGCTTTTCTCGGCGGCTTGCCTCAGTGGCCGTATCCTAATCTGTGAGAAGACCTGCTATTATTACTTTCGGCCGTAGTCACTGCCTCATATGGAGATGACCGACCGGTGAAAGAGTAAATAAGTTTGTAAATAGAAATAAACAGTTGAATTAAAAGCTAAATAATTGAACCATTAGTTTTAAAAAATAGTTAAAATTAAAAATATAGAAATTTTAAATATTGAATAAGACATTCATTACTGCCTATTTTTCTATTTTGTTGGGTCGGCACTGCCGGCCTTGCCGCCCCTGGCAAGCCGCCACTGTTACATTGCCAGTCACTGTGGCTTCAGGGGAAAGAAGCTTTTCAAAACTAAAAATAATCAAAAATTATCTCAGAACGATGCAGACGCAGAATCGTCTCAATGGATTGGCAATGATAGCTATAGAACACCAAATTAGTGACAAATTAGACTTGAATTTGCCGAAAGAAAAGTTAGAAAAAGGGCATTTTAATTACTTTGGTTAGTTAGAATTTATTTATAATATGGGATATTAGTTTAGTTAGCATAACTACATTTTAATTTTTGCTATTTTGCCTTAAGTGCTAAATTGCTTATCTTGTTACCTGATGATTGAGTTTTTAATAAAATGCTTTTTTTCAATGTTTTCTTGACTTTCTGATATGGTCGCATGAGATTTACTTTTAAAAAACGGGGGGGGGGGGGCGCAAAATTAATGTTTTGCCCGGAGCGCCAAAATGTCTAGGGCCGGCCCTGCCTCTACGGCTTAGATCCATTAAAATGAGATTCTTCCGGGAAATGAAACGGCATCCAAAGCCAAACAAAAACGGTACCAAACAACGAAACGGCACCAATTGCCAAACAAAACCCGGAAGAAAAATTCGGGGTGGCAACCCTGAATCCGCTTGAGCCCCTGGGGGGCGAAAGGGATATATTATAAATCCTTGTGACAAAAATTGAATGTTATAACATGAAAGAAAAAAAACAAGGATACTGAATGAGTTTACATACTTTTAAGCGAAAACAAACGCAATATATCACAACCAGTTCCAATGTAAACAAATTTTGCCCTTCTCTGCGCCGCTCAGCTGTTTGGCAGAGACAGAAACAGCAATACCCCGCGCAGAACGATTTTCAGGGTTCGGATTGTTGAGCCTAGAGAACAGTACTCGAGAACGTTGATCAACTGCAGCCTCTCTAGTTCAAGAATCGACCGGAATAAGTAAACACGCTTCACTTTAGGTATGTTCGTTAGTGTGGCACGAAACTGCACTAATCTATACTTCTTTTTTATTTGTAGACGTCCATTACGAAAAACAAAACCAGTGCAGTTTCGTGCAACACAAACGAACAAACCTCCTAATAGGTTGATAGTAGAGAGGAGTACCGCGTCCATATTTTCTTTTTCGCCCACGAGTCTTCATCACTGTCCGTCTTAATAGCAATATTTACTGACTTTTATTGACTTTTTTCAAGCATGTTTGACCACTTCGATTCTTCTCAGACTCTTAAATGTGTATTACCAAAGTATAAAGATTATTACATGAAATATCTGTAGTTGTCCCTCTATTATAACAATTTTTTCTTCGAAATGGTGAAAAATTATTTTTTATAAGAGTACGCGAGGTCTTTTGAAAATATTACCTGATATGCAGCATTTTAATTCCTACAATATAAATGTATCATAGTTTGAAACTACTCAGAAAGAATTAACGAAATCCGAGCTGAGGTTGATTTTACATTGTTAACTCCGCTATAGGATTTATTATTACAAAGCATAAAATTTTAGAGCGGATCGCTAAAAATGTGCGTATTTTATGTGACTACAAGAGCATTATTGTTTTTTTTTAAACTATCATAAATTCAGTTTTTTCTCGGGATATGAATATTATAGTGAAAGTCGTTTGGAAATGGTTGCGATTACCATAGTCACCGGTCAACGTATTACTCAATACTGGGTTGGTTAATATAGGTACATTATTGTTACCCAAGCAAACCCAATCAAAGCTTTTAGAGAAAGAAAAATTTTAGGGAAAAGTACCATTTTTTTTAAAAGAGGCTGTTTTCCGTTACTTAAAATTTGCGTTTTTTGCAGACAATGAAAGTATGCAGTGGAAAATAAACTTTTAATTGATCCCTATATAAATTCCCAATATGTTAACCAACTCGTATTGAATTTCTCATTTTAGCTGACCCAGTCCGAAGTAATAGTAATAGTAATAAATCATTTTAAAAAGACATCTCAATGAAATGCTTGTACCTCGAAAAAATCAATTATTTTTCTCAACACTTACCTATAAAATCGGTTTTTAATCACAGATATCTTAATACCAAAGGCATACTTCAATCATAAGGATGCATAAAATGCCATTTTATTCACTTGTGAATAATATAATGATTTCAACTGACGCGTTTTAGCAACAAGCCGTAACAACGCTTTTAACAATCGTCATAGGCAACTACATTTAAAATCAGTATATATGATTGACGATTAAATTAGACTTTTCTAAATAGAAAGTAAGCATTTTCTAAATTCTCTTAGTATGTAGGTGTGGAAAAAAATGTTGTTTGCCTTCGTGAATAAAAGGTGTCGTTATTCACTTGTACCATAAACTTACTTTACTTTTTCGTGTCCGGAATAGCCTATTTATAATTTCTCGGCCCAGTATTGGGCCACGTCCAATGCTCTGGGTTTGCTTAGCCAAAGATCGTCCAAGGTGCAGTTTGCGGGACAATTGGTGCAGGTTAGAAGATGTTCCATATTTTGTATTTCTCCACAGTCGCACTTGTCGTCAGTAGGTTGTGTCAGGCCCCATTTGATTAGGTTGGTTTTCACGGGGGCAACCCCGGTTCTGATGCGGTTTAGCATTTTCCACGTCTTGAAATTACATAAGACACCGTTAGGAGGATTTTCAGTTAGAGGATAGCTTGGAGGGGGTTCGTCCAGGGTGCCTCTAAGGAATCGGTGTCTGGATTTTAATCTTTGAGATCCGCAATAGCTTCCAAAAAGAGGGTGGCGATCATCGAAGGTTTTCTTGAATTTCTCACCGAATTCGTGTGCCGCCCTGCGTGAGTTGGGGCTGCTGAAGCCTGACGCCCGGTAGAGCTTTGGCAGGGGTGTTGGTTTCATACATCCTGTAACCAGCCTGCAGGTTTCGTTGAGGCTTATGTCAACCTTCTTGGCATGCGCCGATCTTGACCAGACAGGGCTTGCGTATTCCGCTGTGGAGAAGCAGAGTGTTTGAGCGGTGGTTCTAAGAACGGAAGGCTTGGCGCCCCATTTGCTGCCAGACAGTTTTCTTAGAATGTTGTTTCTTGATGCTACTTTTTGGCGGGTTTTTTCGCAGTGGTATTTGTATGTTAGGGATCTGTCAAGTGTCACCCCGAGGTATACTGGCTTCTCTGTGTGCTCGATGGGGATTCCGTTCCAAGCGACGTTAAGTTTACGATTTGCCAGCCGTGTGTGGAGATGGAACGCACAGACTTGAGTTTTGGAGGGGTTTGGCTTGAGAGAGTTTTTGTCATAATATAGTGACATAGTGTCCAATGTGTTCTCTAGCTTCGTCTCCACTTCCTCAAATGTTTTTCCTTGTGCTGTCATGCCTAAATCGTCAGCGTATACGAAGTGTTTTGTGCCCTCGGGTGTTGGCTGGTCATTTGTGTAGATGTTGAACAAAATCGGCGCTAGAACACTTCCTTGGGCAAGGCCATTTTTCTGATTTCTCCAACGACTTTTTTTGCCTTCTAGGGTGACGTAGAATTGGCGGTTTTGCTGTAGCGATTCTATTATTTTAACCAGTTGGTAGTCTCGGGTGGTTTCGTAGATTTTAGATAACAACTTGCGATGGTTTACGGTGTCATAGGCATCGCTTAAGTCGACTAAAACTAGACCAGTTATTAATTTATTTTCGTAACCCTCCTCTATGTGTTCCGTGAGTGCTAGAACTTGATTGGTGCAGGATTTACCTGGTCTGAAGCCAGCTTGTTGAGGTATGATTTTTGCGTCCACGATGTTGCCGATTCGGTTTAAAATCAGCCTCTCGTAGAGTTTAAAGAGGTGGCATAGAAGTGAGATAGGACGATAGCTTTTTGGTAAGTTTGGGTCTTTTCCTGGTTTTAGTAGCGCTACTACCCTAGACTTTTTCCACAGTTTGGGGACCCTAAATGCCTCTCGACAGGTGTTAAAGAGCTTCAGTACCCAGCCTCTGGCACCCATGCCGAAGTGCTTGATCTGCTCAACGCATATATCGTCGACTCCAGCCGCCTTACCGTTTTTCATTGTGTTTATACCTTCGTTGAGTTCTTTCATAGTAAATGGAGATGAAAGGTGATTGATTTCTGTGTCGATGTTGCGCTGGAGTTTTGTTTTCTGACATTTCTGAGCGGGCTTACCGTTTAGGAGAAGTTGGTGAGCGACTTGGTTGGCTGTTACTCTAGCGGGCTCCTGGTTCTGTTTCGGGTCGCCGCTGATCTTTTTGATCAGGTTCCATGCTATTTTACTGCTATGGGTCATATCCATTTTTTCCAGGGTTTCGATCCATTTCTTTTGCCTTAATTCACTTAGTGCTATCATAAGAGTTGAACCGCAATTTATTGCTTATTCGCTGAAAGGGTCGCTGGAGTACAGCTCCTCATATTTTGCCATTATGTCTTTGGTGTTTTCGGTTAGCCCTGGGATAAAGTTTTGTCTACATCCTCTTGGAATGTGTTTCTTTGACACTTTACGTAGGGTCTCTACAAAGTGCGTGTAATTCTCAGGTATAGGGTTTAGCTTTACGACTTTCTCATCTAGTTCTTCGGTAAAGTCTGACCATTCAGCCTTTTTGAAGTTAAATCTCCTTCGGAAGGGTATTTTGGTTGATTTTATTGCTGAGAAGACCTGGACACCAATAGGTCTATGCTGGGTTTTTGGAAGTGCCTCGTACACGTTCTTGATGCAGCAGTCCAGGATGTTGTTACTGACGAAACAGTTGTCAGGGTTGTATCCTCGCCTCCAAATTTTGCTCATAAAGGAGCACGGTAGCTTCGGGTCGTGGAGTAGGGAGAAATTATTTGCATTCATCCATTCTTCCAGCAGTTGGCCGCCGGTGTCGGTTTCTCTGTATCCCCAGCTAAGGCTGTGGCAGTTAAAGTCACCTATGATGAATTGTGTTTTTTGATTCCCGAAGCTTTCTGGCATAGTGAGGCTAAAGTTATTACCTGGAGGTTTATACACTGATGTTACCGTAAAGTGGCCACACTCTATGTTAAGGATCTCAATACCATTCTCTACTGTTTTGCTCGTGGAAGTTAAGGCAATCTCAGGTTTAATGAAGATTGCGCTCCCATGTTTGTTATGTGGTGCCTCGATTGCTAAACGCATTCCGTTGATTTCGGGCCGGTGTGATATTTCATCTCTGTGCGTTTCCT
Organism: Philopedon plagiatum; assembly: GCA_963971165.1. Lineage (NCBI taxonomy): Eukaryota > Metazoa > Arthropoda > Insecta > Coleoptera > Curculionidae > Philopedon > Philopedon plagiatum. The sequence continues at coordinate 55,817,236 of OZ020190.1, forward strand.
GTAGACACAGAATGTCCCATTTACGTGTTTGGTGTTTGGTACCATAAATAACTAGGGCTAGTAATTATTTCTGCTGCGATTTAAATAAGTAGGTAGGTAAGCCCAATCGGCAAAAAAATTACTCGGGTGGTATAATAATTTTCTGTCAATACTTTAAATAAACTGCCTGTGAAACAATGATGGGCAAAATATCGTTCATGTGGTCGGCATAATAAAACTTTAAGTAACAAATAACTATCCCGTTGGGCAGTCCGAAATCTATTCGAGCAGTAAAATTATTAATTGGGCGGTGAAATTATTAGTCGGCTGATGACAAAATAAATTAGGCTGTGAATAAAATGTGCTCGGTCTTTAAATATCGTTCAGCAGATTTTAAGCAGCGTTTCGTTTTCTGCAAAATATTTACTTTAGAAGCCAGAAAGTCAAATGACCTGTATTTAATATTTTTAGTTGGCAAGGGTTCGAAGATAGCGGCGAGATTCGTTAGTTCGATCGGTTTCTTTAATTCGTCTGTTGAACTTTTGATCATCACTAAGATTGGCCACTTTTGATCTGTTACCAGAGGCGTCGATGCCGAAAATTAAGTACGTATGTATATTCACGTGAAATAAATAAAGACGGTCAGGTGCTAGTTCAACTCGCTCGTAGGGGGTACCGGACGGCGCGGCGTGCGGCGTGGCCCGGCGGCGTATCGTAATTTTAAAGAATTCCAAAAATTGAACTGCTGCTGCGGCCGAGTTCCCCGCGATGTAATGCTACTGGAGCGGCACTAACGGTGGGCAGCATGGGCGCCCACAGGAATTTTAAAGTTGTATATCTCTGTTGCTACATACGGGACCCATACCAAATTCAGGTGAGCCTACTAGGAATGTTTTGGTAAAGAAAAAAATATTTTGTAATTTGCGAAAAAAGTTACATTTTTGCTTGCCCCCCCCCCCCTGAGAAAAAAATGAACACGTTTAGGTATTTTATTTATTATTTTTTCTAAACAAATTTTACACCATTTCGTCGAAACTTTTTAAATTTTAAGAGAAAAAATGTGCTAGTTGAAAGTTAAAGTCATTTGAATTTTTTTAAACTTAAAACGTAATTTAAAAAAAAATCAAATGACTATAACTTTCTACTAACACATTTGTTTCTCTTAAAATTTAAAAAGTGTCGACGAAATGATGTAAAATTTGTTTAGAAAAATTAATGAATAAAATACCTAAACGTGTTCATTTTTTTTTCAGGGGGGGCCAAGCAAAAATTTAACTTTTTTTCTTTACCAAAACATTCCTAGTAGGCTCACCTGAATTTGGTATGGGTCCCGTATGTAGCAACAGAGATATACAACTTTAAAAGTCCTGTGGGCGCTCATGGTGGGCAGCCTTACTAATAATACCATGAAATGTATGTGCTTTTACATTAATCAATATTTGGAGTTTTCTAATTAAATGCTTTATTTTTTACGTAATTAATTACCCCTTATTACACGCTAAGTTAATTTTAGAGCAGTCAGAACAGTATTAGATTACCCATCAATTTGTAATGTTACAATATTTTTGCAGCAGTCAACTTGATTTTGGAGCAGGCAAAAAAAAATAAAATGTAATTTATTTCGCACAGACCAAATATTTATTTAGTTGCAACTTATTTTTTTTACTGCTTAAAAGATTTTGTAGCTGCTTGTTCAAATCTAAAACGCAGACCAATTTTTGTTTTATTACCTGATCAAGCTTCACCGCCCAATCCATCATTTCGCCGGCCAATCGTATATTACGATGTGTCAAAATTGTAAAATTTCGCGGGCCGTTTAAATCACACCCAATAACTAGTACTTCACATTGAAACTTTATTAACATAATAATTTTTAAAAAAATATCCAATGATTTAATAAAACAGATGTACAACATGGTAGAATAACATGCTTTATGATCTGTTTCTTTACGCATTGTGCTGCAGCTAGAAAACATTTTGTGGACAAAAAGCGTATATCATATTTAATCTTCGCCAATCTAATCAAAATAAACTAACCCATAACCACACCTGAGGAAAATTAGGCATGTAAGTGTCTAATTATTTTTACCTTTTTCCCAGACAAATCAAATCGAGTTACCTCGTAACTTAATAGTTCGCGGAGTGAAAATTTTACATATCACTAGTAATTTTGAGACGCGGTAATAAATTAGTTTCCAAAGATGACAATGACGTGCCATCATGGTTAAAATATTTATGCAACTAGTGGAATCAAAGTAGACACATAGTGTGAATTCGTGTGGACAAAATTTACGCTTTTAACAATAAGGATAACGATTTTCAAAGCGAAATGGCATTGTAACGACGAGATTAAGTAGACCTAAAAACCAAGTTAATTTTTTTATATTTTAGTGGTTATTTCCTGTACAGTAATGTAAAACCTGTCACAAAATTTTTATAAGATTTTCCCAACTTCAGTTAAAGTTTATTTTGTATTCAATTTTTCAAATGTTAAGCTTTCTGAATATGGTCAATAACCAATTCATTCTGTTAACTGTTTCTTATTAATGTGTTTTTAAAATACTTCAATAATCTTAATTTTTAAAATTGTGCATATTCTCAAGAGAGCACCAAAACAAAGTTTATTTGTACTTTTAAAATATAAGTATTGTTGTACTATAAGCTTTTCAAATTATTATTATTTACAAATGACTATCAGCTAAAGTAACGCTAGTTATGTCCTTAACAATCATTTCAGCTACTTGCCATGCCATTTCTTCTTTCCTATTTTGATCTTCATCCAGACTTATGATTTTTTTAACAACATCCTTAAGTTTAAATTCTTTTTTATCTGGTTCAGGTTCAATATCAGCTATGTACTTTCCTAACTCTGTAACTCGTCCCAGAGATAACCTATGAGACTTTTTTCTTTTCCATAAGGTATCGGGATCATATAATTCCCTAGTGTCTATGCTCATAATAGGGTTAGTATCTTTCTTTCTTTCATGTGTTATTTCAAGAGCTAAAAACGTATTGGTGCAAAAACTTTTTTCACTACTACAATCTGATGGTGAATATCCTTTATGTTCAACACTGGTTGAATATCCACTAGACTGTACTGTATTTATAAGTTCTGATAGGTATTTATAAAATAACTGAGACGTTAGAAATGTCTTTAAATAATGTCTACCCAACACTTGTTCTATTATTTTTAAAGGCAAATGATAACAATCGATAACAAGTCCATTTTCTCCACAAATATTTTGCTCTACAGTAAATCGAACTTTGTCACTAAAACCTAGTGGGCAATGAGCTTGTAACGAAAAATATTTATCATACAACACTATTGCATCATTTTGTGCTTCTATGGGGTCAAAAAATTCTTTTTGATCGCGAAGTTGTTGCTGCAAATTTGTAGCAGCTATCCAAAATTCTAATAAACTTCTCTTATTTTCTTGTTCTAAAAACTCCATAAAATAGAAAAGAGCGGTTTCGTTGTACAAAATATCATCTAAAATAACATTACCACTAGTGAAAACATCAATTTGATGTTTAAAATAGAAGTCGGTTTCTAGAAATGCATTAAAAAATTCAGTTTTCATTATTTTAGATAAATAATTTTCTACAGAGTCAAAACAGGCACCAGAAAGTACTTTTTCGGAGTTACAAATATTTTCCATAATTTCCTTACGAATTTCTTCAGTGCATCCAATGTTAAACTTAGCCTCAAGAGCAATATATTTTTTAAATATAGTTAAAGCAGTTTCAGTGATTTTTCTACTTAGGTCAAGAAACTTATATTTCATACAGTTTGTTCCATTTGTATCACATGGAGAGTTTGTTTCAGACATTTTCGTTTCAAAAAGAGTAAGGTAGTCACAAAAACTGTTTGAATCACCAGTGTAAGAATCACAGTCTGTACTTACAGATAAACTGTCATGCTCCGATCTGTTTAGAAGAGGGGAGTTATCAGTATGACTTTTTGATGTTTCATGGCTAATTTGAACATTTGTTTTAAATGTTTCAATATCTAAGTAACATAAAATGTAAGGAGATGCATTACGTATGCCCATATACTGAATAAAATATCCTAAAGCACCTTTGTCTGATAAAACTTCTTCCAGGGTCCTAGACAGACGTGATCTCTCTCTTGTGGCTTCAAATTCATCAATGTCATAAAGTCCTTCATCTTCAAGTAATTGCAACGGGGCTACGTTTCGAGCAGCCAAATATTGTTTTTCTGCAGCGGGCTCACTACAAGTAAAAGGATCATCTAAGAATGCAGATTTTGTTCTATCCTTATTCTGATAATGACCTAAAAGCATAAAAAACAAATGAAAGACATCACAACATAAAATTTCGTAAAATTCAGTATAGCGACATATTTACAATATATACACACATACAGATTTTCTGTCTATCAATTCTGCAAAACATATAAAAGCTAAAAGTCGATAGTCTCTTTCTGATTTAATAAGTCCTTCATAAAATTTTAATCTAATATTGTCAGTTGTTTCAGACAGATTTTAGTTTTTATTAACATTATCATGAACTATATCTCGACGAAGATAGTTCATGATGTTAACAAAATTTTAGATCTAAACAAGGGGGGGGGGGGGGAATCACATGGTATCCCAACAGTCCTGCTTAAACATAAGTTTTAGCTTGTTAAACTATATCTCCATATTTTTAATTCCTTAAAATGTCAAGGCGTTTTTTTCTAACTTCTGTAAAAACTAGTTTTGTAACCCCAATTTGGAGACAGATTCCTAGTAACTAATTATAGACCAATCAGCATCTTAAGTGTACTACCGAAAATCTTTAGGACCTCATCTGTGATATTGTGTGAAATTGATTACTTAATATAGTGGATTAGTTGGGTCTGTTACCAGAGGCGTCGATGCCGAAAATTAAGTACGAACGTGTACAGGGTATCCCATTTTCGGCACTTTTGCGGGGTATCTCCCTTATTTTTAAAGATAGAGGGTTGCGGTTTTCGCGACAGCGTGCTACTTTTTTGTGAAATTAAAGATAGCGCCAGCAGAATTTTCATAGCCCTTTTAATTTTTGAGATACAGGGTAGAATCGAAAACTGTAACGTTTGAGGCACCCCCCGTATCTGAGCTACTTTTAAACTTATCGAAGAAGTTAAAACGTATTCTTATAGAATTTTTTCCGTAGAATCCAGTGGCGTAGTCGGTTTTTTTCTAACACTTTCCGTTTTTTAGGTATGAAGCAAACATAATATGTTCTTTTAAATGGAACACCCTGTATATTATATTTCATATTTATTAGGCATAATGTGGGATTTCCAAAAATATATAATTGTATACAATTATTTTTAAAAACAAGCTCAGAATTTAAAATTTTCTAAAATGCTTTAGCTATGGCTAATTTGTTTGGAACAAAAGACAAAATGTCAAAAACTTTGCGGTTTTGTCAGTTTTTGATTATTAGTAAAATATTTTGGTTGTTTTGGTGATATTTTTTTAAAATAATGTTTACGAAAATAATGAAAAGTATGATATATTGGTTTGTTTTATATAATCTAATGAAAATCCCCAAGAAGCTTCAGAATTATATTTACAAAGGTAACGTATGTTCAGCGCTATGGCTAGGATAATATCTTAGTAGATTTTTTTTGTTCACTTTAGATATCCAGAGAGAAGGCAACCTTTCCCAGATATATTTGCCCGCCTTAAATCAAATTTAGTAGAGCATGGATCATTTATCCAGCCCCGTCCTAAGGCATACACCAAACAAGATAGAGATATAAAAGAAATAAACGTATTGGGTTATGTAGAAGCGACGCCTTCATCTTCTTGCAAGCGAATAGAGGAAGCAACTGGTGTATCCAAGTCTAATGATCAAAGAATTTTGCAAAAATATAAGTATCACCCATATAAATTCCACATAGTTTAACATTTGCACCCCGGTGATGCCGAGCGCCGAATGTTGTTTTGCCAATGGTATTTACAACAAATCAATAGTGATGAATCTTTTGGCAGACTCGTTATCTGGTCCGATGAATCTTATTTTTCAAGTGCGGGAATTTTCAATCGCCATAATACAAGGAATTCCATAGAAAATCACCATTTGATTTTTGAGAGGGCACAACAAGGACGCTTTAGGGTTGAGGTATCGTGTTTAATTTTTGGAAGACGCATAGTCTACAGAATTTTTGAAGGAGGTCTCACAGCGCGTCGGTACCGAGAAATCCTTGAGGAAGTTATTCCAGAATTGATGGAAAATGTTCCATTGGCCCTTTATAATGCCGTTTATCTTCAACAAGGCGGTGCCCCAAGCCACAACTCTGCGCTTTTAAGGGCCTTGTTAGACGATAACTTTCCTCAAAGATGGATTGGTACCTACGGACCTGGAAGATGGCCCCCTCCATCTCCGGATCTTTCAGTTTTGGATTTTTTCTTATGGGGTTTCATACAAAATAAAATCTATAAAACACAATATCAGTCTGTAGCGGATCTTCGTGTGGCAATCGATTTAACTTTCCGAAATTTGGAAAGAACGCCTATGATTCTTTTGAACGCTATTAGAAGAATAACGAAAATGTGCCAATTTTGCGTACGGGAAAATGGCCATCATTTTGAAAACCACTTTTAAAAACTCTTTGCTTTTTCAAAATTCTGTTTCTCTTTTGTTTTTCCTAACTTAAGTTTTAAGTAAGATAGGTAATTATTGTTTTGTTTTGCGTAAAATTCAATAATTTTATCATAATTAAGTTAAAATGTTGTAATAAATAATTACGACTTGAGAATTAAAAAAGATATTTTGAATTAAGTTTGAAAGTATAATAATTACTTCCATCGATTTTGTTTTTAGTAAATTTTGGCGATAGCCTACTACCTACTGATTGGACACAAAAGAAAATTTTAGAAAGTCTTAAATTCTGAGCTTGTTTTTAAAAATAATTGTGTACAATTATATATTTTTGGAAAGCCCACATTATGCCTAATAAATATGAAAAAAAATATACAGAGTGTTCCATTTAAAAGAACTATGTTTGCTTCATACCTAAAAAACGGAAAGTGTTAGAAAAAAACCGACTACGCCACTGGATTCTACGGAAAAAATTCTATAAGAATACGTTTTAACTTCTTCGATAAGTTTAAAAGTAACTCAGATACGGGGGTGCCTCAAACGTGGGGAACTTGTTTTCCCCAACTTTTGTTTTCGACTTCTTTATTTTGTCGTTTTTTTGACATCTGCGCAGTAGACCAAAATGCGTACCACGTGCAAACCGAGCGTGCTAGACATGCGCACGGAATTTCAGGGGATGTGCTTTGGAGTCTACATTCAAACCCATCCACTTTTAAGAATATATCTCCAATTGTAAAGCTACAACTAAGTATTTAACTTTTTTCAACTTTTTATCGGTCTTTTAATTTTTCGCTTTTTGACATCTGCATAGTAGATCAAAATGCGTACCACGCGCCACTGAGCGTGCTAAACATGCGCACGGAATTTCAGGGGATGTACTTTGGTGTCTATATTTCAACCCATCCACTTTTAAGAATATATCTCCAATGGTAAATCTACAACATTAACATTAGAGACGATTTCAATATAACATGACGCAAAAATTTGGGTCAGATTCAGGTAACTGATGGAAAAGGCAAATGAAATGAAATTAATATTATATTGTGTCAACAAGTTATAGGTGGTAATCTGTTTAATAAATATACTTAGTGCAAGTGAAAAGTTAAATCTAATAGATAAAAAAATGTGAACTATATAAAAGTTACACACTTATTTTGTCCTACCTTTCAGGATCCTTAGGGCATTGGAAAAATGAATCATTCTTAGAATCACTAATATTACATCCGGCGACATTACAATACCAAGGATGAGACGTCATTAAAAAACTAAATTTTATTTGACGCACTCGGTACTTCCCTTTTAGGGACACGAATTTTACGAGCACAAACTACCCTGTGTACAAGTAACCCGCGCCCGGTGTTACCAGGAATCGAGCGCTACGGGCTTAGGCGAGAGGCGAGCAGCGACAGAGGGGGATTTACACCGCGATAAGCAAGTGACTATACTATTTAGAATATTTTTTGACGATGCCATAGGTATTGAGATTTTTCGTTCTGTAAGAAATTCACAATATTGTATGTGGTACGGAACCCTCTATGCGCGAGTCGAACTCGCACTTGGCAGTTTTTTTTATTTCACACAATCAGGGCAACGCCCATGAAATAAATTATTTTTATCAAATACCGTACACGTACGTATTTTATTTTCGGCATCGACGCCTTTGGTAATAGACCAAAAGTGGCCAAGTTTATTGATACGGAGATATTAACCCACGCCTTGGAGAATGGGTGTCAGTTGATACCACATATACTGACCTCTCCAAGGCGTTGAACAGGGTCTTCCATAAGGTTCTGGTACATAAACTCAAACCCCGGGATTCACTAAAAAGGTGTGTTAATATTTCAGATGTATTTGACAAGCTTAGAAGCATTGACGTAAACAAAGGGCCTGCGCCTAATTAAGTTGACCCTATATTTTTAGGAAATTGTGCCTCTATACTACTGGAGTGTATCCGAATGTCTGGAAATTATCTTATGTTGTTCCTATATACAAATTTTAAGGGACTGCTGTTGAAAATTATCGACCAATCAGCAAAATATCATTAATAGCAAAGAATGTTTTTCTTGTTCAACCCTGACTTCTGGAGGCTGCTGTGTACCTGTCTTACGTCCAGTTGCACAAGCATTTTAATCAAAAATTAAACTAATTGGATACTTGTAATGTGACAGCACTCATGTTAAGGCCATTACTAAAAGTGACACTAAACGTCAATTAAATTTATTATTTGACTAAAACTTTTGAAAAACGGGTTGCGAACAATCTGTCCTAATTAAAATGATATTCAAAACTGACAATTTATAAGGATTGAAAATTAAAATCTACTGAACATATGAAATGTCTATTTTAATATGAAATTTAATATAACGTATGCTTTACATTATTGATATCCTGTCAAAAAGTGGTGCTTACTTTAAAATTTCTAAGTGAAATACTTCATACTTTCAATAAATTTTCGAAACTTACGTTAAAGTTGATGTCGAATAAGTTAAATACCCATTTTAAGTGCCTGTAATTATAATAATATACTTGATAGGATATGTGTGCCTATAAATATCTTGCATTAATTTTTTTTCAACCAAAGTCATTCTCAAATTGATCATAGTGAAAGCAAAGCAAAGCAAAGCAGTTTTTTCTTTTTTTCTTATACTCGTGTCACGGGATCTTTATTAAAACACTGGCTTCATCATTAATTATTACTGCAGCAATACTTTATTAAAATAGAATGAATATTTATATTTATACAATTTACAAGTATTCAAACGAGTTCTAACTGTTAATTCCTAAAAACACGTCGACGGAGGAAAGTGGTTCTGGCGTCGCTGCATCTCACTTGGCTCGAGAGGTAAAAACTGACGTCTACGGCTCATCTTACCTACCAGGTCGACCCCTGCCGCTCCCACCTCTAGGCCGATATCCCGACGAGCGTCGACGATGTGCGTCGTCGCTACCGGACATAAGCAGGAGGGGTGACCAGTCAGGTGTGATAGCAAATAATGTTTAATAATTTGGTGACACTCGTATGAAAATACTTGTATAAAGTATCATTTTCACTTTTTTAATAGAATTATTGTATTTTTGGTTTCAAATATGTTATTCTAATATTAATTCTGCTTTTGTTTTGGTCAAGGAAAAAGTGCCCCACAATTGTAATCATGTATTGTGATTACTTTACGATTACATAAGTATTCGAAGTTGACCACAATTCTTAGTTGTAATTAGTAATAGATAATCGATTACTTTTTTTTAACAAAGTAATGTTAATCAGGGATCCATTCATTTTTGTTGTAATCGTTCCAGCTCTGCTTCCAAGCAATAATTACTGGAAACACAAGAGGGAAGATAACATTTTGTCAACTTTACCACTCAATCAACAATCTTAACAATTTTAGATTATAATCTTTTTGATTATGTTGGCCAGCTGATATATTTCTCTGTTGATACTGATAACACGACATTCCACTTAAGAAAAAAAAACTTTTATACCTATCACTGAGGATGGGTTATTTAGATATTACAATAAAATAGAATCATATTCGTGAGATTTTAGTGACAGTAAAATAATTTGTGTTAACACTAAATTTGTGATTTTTATAGAGATGCTGAGGGAAGTATACCTGCAGTTGTTTCCTGAGAAGACCTACCAAAGCCGGGTGATGGGCTACATAGTGTGCCGTGGTTCAATGAGACCCTGTGACACATGAGGAATTACTAACAAAGGCAATAACATTGCTCTGGCAAATTATCGGCCAATATCGCTGTTGCCCATCGTGTCAAAGACGGTCGAGAAGTGCGTGGCTAAGATAATAATTGCCATGCACTTCGAGACAAACAACCACTTCAAGCCAAACAAGTTTGTTGAGTACCTCAGGGCTCTGTCTTGGGGCTCATACTATTTTTAATTTATATAAATGATCTCTCACTTACTGAAACAAAAGCAAAATACATTGTTTCATGATGACTACCTTGACTGTGTAGGGTGGTGAACTGGATGTTGTCAAGATGGAGCGCAGTTGAGAGCTGAAGAGTGGTTTAATGTAAATAAACTTAAATTAAATGAATATAAAACTCAAAGAATGATCTCACTACAAGAGATGGTTGTAAATAGGAATCCAGCAGAGGTCAAATTTTTGGGGATATATTTGGACCCTAAACTCCATACCGACAGGGGTGTCTAGGCGGCTCAGGGGTTGTGTTTTTCTAATAAAAAATTTAGCTGGCTGCGCCTCACTGAAGACCATGATGTATTATGCACTATTTCACTCTGTTATGTCACATGAAATAATGACCTGGGGCGGTGCAGCGTCGGCGGATCGGGTCTTCCGGCTGCACGGGAAAGATGTAAGAATCTTGGCTGGCCTGAACTTAAGGGGCGACTGCAGGCCTGCTTTTATGAACGTCGAATTTAGTATTGTTAAAAAGTATTTTCGGAGTGCTTAACAGGGTTCCCAGCGATTTTCTGAAAGGAAATTCCCTGACATTTCCCTGACACTTCGACAGAAATTCCCTGACACAACAAAATTTTATTAAGACACTGCTTATTATATCTATTTTTGTATTAAGTCCTATAAATCATGTTCTAAAAAGCAAAATGTAAATATCCTAATGTTAAAACGTTTATTCACCAATGAAAAACTACAAATATTTTACATGTTTACAAAGTAATTATATTATGCATAATATATACATTGCGCAAACCTAGATCTATTAACCAAAATTATGTTCGATGTGCTAAGTAATATAGGTATACACGTTTATACCTACATAATAAACATATTTTTAATAACATACATATAATACTTATAGTCCCGCTTGATGTTAATTTTTTATCCCATTGACTTTCTTCATTAAAATACTTGATTAAAATATCCATCTGACAATTTTGGCTTATCTTAATTAGTGCTTCATCACAACAGACAACTTATTTGTCACATTTTACTAGTTTCTTTAAAACAGTTTTTAAAATATGGTTGTAGCCCATAAGAATTAGAGTATGCAGCATTTGAAGAACTAAGTGATATTTTCTTGGCAATAATACTGTCAGCGAACACACTTTTCATTACGGCTACATCTTTGTCCACTGAATTAACAGATTTGTGATTGTATACCGTATTTAAGCACCATCTTATTTCTGCATCAACAGCGTTTTTATTGAACATAAAATCCGATAAAAAGCTCGAATTTAATGGAATAGATCGAATTAAAATCTGTAGCAGTGGTTTCTCTTCGCGATATATTTTCAGATTTTTTGGAGTTAGACAGCATAGCCAAAAGGGTATTGTTGGTATTTACTGCATGTAATTTTTTTGAATGAAATGTACCTACTTTTAAAATGGATAGCAATTGCCCTCTTCCCCTTATTGCTAGGTTCTATTACCTTAAAGCATAAACTGCTGTAAGCCTGATATTTGTTACTCTTGTTCTGGCTTTAAATATTTGCCCCATTATGGAGGATTTAAATCTGGATCGACACTTTTAAAAACTGTTTTTATCTGGGATCTCGACATCGCATCGCACCAAAATTTTAAAACGAATGTATACATACGAATATGTTAACTTTTCGAAAAACGCGATTATTTAGTGGACATCACTACGATAAACATAAAACATAGGGGCAAATCAACAAAATACTCGATCTGACGCAACTTTAGCTGAAAAAAAAATCGGAATGCAAAAACGATCGGAAAGATTGTGTATGAGATCTATTCTGCATCTTTATCTCACTTTTAATACTTTCTTCGTCGTTCTGATAATAACGATTCGACTGGTCAGAAGGACGAGACAAAATATCCACTGCATGGTGCCTGTTTTATTTTCTTTTTTATTTAAAACATTTATAGCGTAACAAGCTGTCTTTCTCTGAGAATGCGAAACTATATGAATGGGTAACGGGTTGCCTCGAGATGTTATAAAACATATTATTATACGAGGCGGTACCGCAAAATACCGTACCTACTAAAAAAAAATAATAGTTTTAAAAATTAAATTAACGGGAGTTGCCATTTTCCCTGACTTTAAGAAAAATATCTTTATTTTTACTGACTATTAGTAAAAATTTTCATGTTCCCTGACATTTCCCTGTTTTACCTGACCCTAGGAACCCTGCTTACGTATATGACGACGAACCAGAACAGAAACAATAGTGAAACTCAAAAGTCATTTTTGAATACATTAAGCGTCCAGTAGTTTTTTGTCTCCGTCATTCTGTGAATTATGCTTAGTGTTTCGTTGATGTTAAGGCATAATATCCGCCTTAGGTTGTGAAATAGTGCGCCATAACTGTTTTCTTGGTTCTCCTAATATTTTGTGTAACAATTCACTGTAAATTTTGATATTAAAACCTTTTTCTTCAGTTTTTGCAATTGAATTCTATCGGAGGATCAATGTGCATGCGCCCCAGCGGCCACTTTTGTAACCAACATATCAAGAATATACTTTGTATTTATTTTTATCATTTTCAAAACCTCAAAATTAGTTTTTTGTAATTTTTGTTTCAAAACCTAAAGCATATTTAAAAATAACAAAAACAATAATCAAACCCTAAAATCATTGTGGAATAACTTCATTGTACAGTTAGTGAGGTAGATAATATAATCTATCGTAGATTAGTTCTCCCGTCATTCGACGAACTGGTTAGTGTTATTCAATATGCATAAATATCCGTTTTACTTGTAAAATACTGTGCATTGACTATTTTCCCGGGTATCTTAAAATTTCTGTGTAATAGCGCGATATAAGTTTCGACTATTACAACATATCCGAAGAATGGACTTTTATATCCACAATGACCAAACGCTGTGTTAAAAGTGTACAATGGTTGTGTTTTGGGTACAGTTTAAATAAAACTTAAGTGAAAATGTAAGTTCACATCGTTATTTAAGAAAAGAGGCTGTAAAAGTTGCGTGGTCTGACCAAGGAAATTGGAGGGGTTAAGGTGAAAACGACGGAAAAATTACCTACCATGGAACAAGTTAAACGTCATTAACGGCAATTTTGGGGGACCACTCGATTAACCACAATTGGATCGATCCGAATCAGATTTTAAACTTTTAGCGAAATGCGTAATTACAGCAAGTAAAAAGAGATACAATGACACCGAAGTGTTGTAAAATGATCCGGATCGATCCAATTTTTGCCAAGCGAAAATGGCTCAGGGATTATGCGTATTGAAAACCTAGCATATTTGGCGGAGTCAATGTCCACGAGCACATCAGAGACGGATCAGTTAGTTTATTTATTCTCGACTACTACGAATTGTGTGTAGGTGAGCGGTGCCGTAGGTTGTTTATGGTCCTTAATCTGGAACCCCAAAACCGGGTTTGTAATCTCGAACCACAGGGAGGGAAGAATTAAGCTTCATTTGTGTTAACGTTGCGTTGTTGGCTTTGTCAAGCGGTCTATCGTGTGTTTCAGCTTTGTTTGTTCAGTTTTCTTGTGGTAGTAAGTTTTTGTGGCTTTCTGAAAAACGAAGTTAGTAGTCTGACTACAAATAGTCCTTACTATGAGTCCCATTTTTTATATTTTATTTGGCTTATTTACGTCACTTTCTATAATCCAAATTATTATTAACCCAACTACAAACTAGTAGCATAACCGGGCTGATGTAGTTACTATGGTATTTAACGATAGTAATGACATATTACAAATTATTTGTTCACAATATATGCATTACACTATAAAAGAAAACGTTTCATAGTGTCATATTTCCCCAGATATTCATCATTTTTTCCAAATTTCTATACATTTTTCATATTATTTATTTAACATTTCGGAAACCACTCTACGTGCTGCGATTGCATATCGCTGGCCTCGCCTTTATTTTATGAACCCTGACCAGTTTGAACCGTTAGTATAAACTGTTCTTGGGGGATTCATATAAAAAGCGTACCAGCGAGGTGCAAAAAGAGGGCGTCACTGTGGTGCCGCACGAACGGTACAATTAGCGCCAGCCCTTTAGGCTGACCGAGTACTCCGATAGAAGCTGCCCCCCACGCTACCCAACTTAGTGACGTAAGTGTATTATTGTGCTTGTACCAATATAAGTGTTTTGGTAAACCGCAGCCTATTTTATCAACCCTGACGACCCCTAGCGCGACATTTGGTGGAGGCGCCTGGTTCGTTCTCGTTGGTAAGTTCTTCCTAACTTGCCAAGGGCATTTTGTGTTTTATAATTTTTACTATCTCTTTCAGGTCATTTTAGTGTTTTTCAGTGCATTTTTAAAGTGTTTTTTTCAGGGCGTTATAGTGCATTTTTTTATCAAAATTATTTTTAAAGCGATTTTTTTTAGGGCGTTTTTACAGTGTTTTCTTTCAGGGTATTTTTTACATGGGTTTTTAAAGGGTATTTATTTTACAGTGGTTTTAAGGGGAATTTTTACAGTGCTTTTTACGTCTATATAATTTTCCTACCCAATTCTTATACCTAAAAACGTTTGACATAATTTTGTCTTGTGCCCGTTAACGCTGGCGAGATTAAAATTATCCAAACAGAACCTATAGGAAAACCCACCTCGTGCCCGTTAACGCTGGCGAGGCTAGGTTTACTATAAATCCCACCTCAAAGCGTCTACTGTTTTCCTGTCTGTGCCCGTTAACTCTGGCGAGACTAGATTACATGGACTGCTAAATATAGAAGTAGTTCCACCTCGTGCCCGTTAACGCTGGCGAGGCCAGAATTATTATATATTGGGGTTAATCACTAAACTGCCCTCAACCCTTTTATTCCTGTTATCCCTTTTATTTAATTTTTATGGCCCGTAGGAAGCTTAACAAGATTGAAAGAGAACGAAAAAGGCAAGAGAAGTTGAGGGTTGTTAATAACGGCACATCGTTAGGTCTACCAAATACACTACCCGTAAAAATTTTTATTTCAAACGAGCAACAATTAAGGGCCCTGAGATTAAAAAGGAAATTTTTAAATTTATTTGGCGACAATGAAATATAATATTTTGTTTTAATGACATTGAGGTCGTCGCTCATGAACTTAAAGTGTATTTTGAAATTCAATACACAAGGTTCACGGGCTTGTTATGTTATCAATTAAGCATGTAATATTATTAACAAAGTGTTATACAAATAGTATCGTTATTTTTATAAACATATTTTCATATCTAAGCGCCATTCAAATATAAAGATTTCCAATTTTTTAAATATTTTTTTTTTATTATTATCTTGTAGGTATATTTTTACTGCCTTTTTAACGCAATTTTTGATAAGGTACCATAGAGATATTTATATTTTATTATCATTTTTAGGTTTGATACTTAATATAATAACAGTACATATGTATATTTCGCCTCTGATGTTTAATGAGCAGCCGCCACGGCCGGTAACGAGGTCCCGTAGCAGCAAATACAAAATTTTATACCTGTTTTTAGGAAGATGCTCATTTTTACTTTTTTTCTAAATAACTAATCTATTTTTTATTTTTACAGGACCGACCTTCGAAAAAATAAAATAATGTTTTTTTGTTCTCCAAAAGTCCTAAAAGCCGCCTGTGAAAAAAAAAATGGGGCTAGTACTCTTTTGAGAAATGAAAGAAAGGGGTATTATTTTATACATGGACTTTTTTTTTCATGTAATCTGGGCTAAATGCACTTTTTGTTTTAAAATGGGACTTACGAATTATAAGCAAGAATATAATCCATTTAATATTTTAAACTATATAAAGGACCTCCAATGGATAAAATATTTTGGGAATCCAACCATTATGTACATAAAGGATGGTAAGACTTTTTCTTATTTTCTCTGGAAAAGTATTTTTTTTGTAAAGTTTTAAAAATTTGTTTTCATAACTAGGTGTTTGGTATGTAAATGTGTGTTTTGTGTTGTGTCAGTGTGTTAGTATGAAAGAGGGTATACCCAATGTTTGTTGGTTTGAATGTTTTTTATGTATAATTTTAAGTATAGTTTACCTTTATTGCGATAGTAAATTTTAGATTAAGTTAGCACAAACCATACAGAATACTATTTTTTATTTTTTGCGTTTATAATAAACAAACATATCATCACGTATAAATTTGATCAAGTTCATTACTATAAATAAGTCACGAAGGTAAAGGTAGACAGTTCATTATTTTATTTAATCAGCAGAAAAGTAAACAATTGATATATAATATTAAAGATACCATTCACCTAGGTAGTTTTATTAAATTGTAATATACGGTGTCTAATATAAATAAGTTAAACAAAAACAAGGGTATATTTTATGACTGAGACATTGAAAAATAAATCAGGGTCAGAATTTTTTTTTATAAATCCAACTTCTTTTTTACTTTTAAGTCGAATATTATTATTATTAAGTAAATTTAAATATAGCGTACAATAATGATTACCTACCATATGCATTTTGTAATCGGGTGTTTATTTGTTTATATGACTGAAAGTCATATGTTTTCCAAATAGGGGGACATGGAGGATGACTTTGAACACGGAGTTGAATGTCCGCCTATTTGATGGTGATATGTGTTATGTATATGATTATTTATTTTATTTATGACTAAAAGTCATAATATGTTTTCCGAGTAGGGGAACATGGAAGATGGCCCTGAGCATAGAGCTGAATGTTCGCCTACTCGATGGTGGTATGTGTACCGTTATGACTAAGAGTCATTATGTGAGTATAGGGAGACATGGAAGAGGACCTTCATATAGGGTTGAATGTCTGCCTATGCGAAATATTAAGAGTTTTATGCAAGTAGTATTTGAAGTTTATGTGAATTATGTGAAATATTAAGAGTTATATGCAAGTCGTATTTGAAGTTTATGTGACTTTATTGATGAATAAATAGGATGGTATATATGGTAAATATTTGATGATGTGATTACGCTATATTTGGGTTTTAAATTGTTATGTAAATGTGTATAATTTTGTTTTTCCCCTAATGAATTAGAGACCTATGTCTCACTGTCTCCAAAAGAGTAATACTTAGACACCAATAGAGAAGTCGTATGTAAAAACCGGGTGAATGTTCTTAGTATGTCTACTTTTACTTAAACATCATAGTATCATGTAGGTTTTCATTATTTATAAACTGTTTTTTTCCTTTTAACTGCCGGTAGTCTTTTTTTTGTTTTCATGTACCATTGGGAGACCACACGACCTAGATCGAGAGCCACAAACACACCAAAAACCCAAAGGCCAGTCGCCGCTTGCGTCCACACAGCCAGCGTCATGCAGCAACCACGCACGGTCCACCATGTCTCGCCAGCCTGGTCTTCCCTCACTAAGACTGAACTGCTGCACAACGAGCCGTGATGACACTGGTACAATGTACATACCTAAGGAACTTACAGCGCTGGTTGACCACAACTAGTCTCAGGATCAGCCCAGCAAAGTTCCCGTCACTCACGGCTCAGTCCACCCAAAGTCCGGATGGCCGCACTCTTCGGAGGAGGGAGACCCCTGCTGCACTGGGAGTCGGCAACACAACTAGCCGATCCCAACCCCAGGACACAGGAACCGTGACTGCTGCATCTGAACAAGAAACGCATGACGACCAGCCTCAACGTGTGGCGCCTAAGATGTGTCGGTGTGTAGGCTATTCGATCAGTAACGTGTTGGAACTCCCTAATAATAGAACTTTGTAAAGAAAGTGTGTAAATGTGAACCAGACTACCAGGACAGTAACCATTTTTATTCTTCATTTTTAAGCTAGTTTTACCATTCCTCATTTCACCCAAATAAATACGGAGTGTACCGAGCCTGCGAGCTCCAATTGTTTGTTTATTAATAATGTTTTTATGTTTGTTTATTGTATATTTTATTTATCTCCGTTTTGTATATTTGTATTTTGTAAATATGTGATATTTTGTATATATGTATTGTGTAAATTTTTAAAGCTAGGGGCTAGCTTTCACAGGCGCGGGGGAAATGTCATATTTCCCCAGATATTCATCATTTTTTCCAAATTTCTATTCATTTATTTAACATTTCGGAAACCACTCTACGTGCTGCGATTGCATATCGCTGGCCTCGCCTTTATTTTATGAACCCTGACCAGTTTGAACCGTTAGTATAAACTGTTCTTGGGGGATTCATATAAAAAGCGTACCAGCGAGGTGCAAAAAGAGGGCGTCACTGTGGTGCCGCACGAACGGTACAATTAGCGCCAGCCCTTTAGGCTGACCGAGTACTCCGATAGAAGCTGCCCCCCACGCTACCCAACTTAGTGACGTAAGTCTATTATTGTGCTTGTACCTGGTATCAATATAAGTGTTTTGGTAAACCGCAGCCTATTTTATCAACCCTGACGACCCCTAGCGCGACAATAGTTTGCATTGCGAATAACGTTCACGTTCAATAGATAATGGCTTGGCACACTTCTTCATGCCATATAGAGAAACTAGTGAACTTACTAAGTGTACTTTTCACAACATTAAATCCCTTCTAGGTTTGGACCTTTTTAAAACTTTTGGGAATTATCTGTACGGTGGCGCTTCTTGTATTTTGTATTTCATCATACGTGTACTATACACTAAAACTCTTTGTAATCTTTATCTTTGTATTGCAATTGCAAGACATTAGATTTATATGTAAGACTATGTCCATGTAATTACAGTGAACACACAAACTTCTGAAGTCCGGACATGGCCTGCATTCTAATTTTCAAGGTAAACTTGTACCTTAAATGATACTCCCCTACTCCATACGGAGTCAAATTCATTTTTTGGGCAATGACTTTCCTTCACCACTTCCAACTTCCTTGGGTCTGGCCAGATCCATGCATGGTGTTTGGTAACGAATGGGCCACACCTTAGCAGTGGCTTCCTGGGCTCAATTTAGATCGATTTAATCTAACTTATTTTATTACAAAAGTTGATAATAAGAGAGATGCAGGGGGATATAGTTAAAATTTTATTTTACATTTTTATCGATATGTTTTGAACGATACCTACTAAATAAATTCACAAAATTTGGTAGGCAGGGGTTTTTTAGGATGGGAAAAACAAATTCGTTTTCAAATTTGCTGTATTTTGTAGGGGGCGCCACATACGGCATTAAATTCCATTTTAAAATGTCCCGACTTTTTTGTGCTTCGATATACACAATTTCTGAATAGAAATTCTTATTCCCCTACCTTATTTACTTAAAAAAGGGATATTTTATTAATGTCGCTAGAAGCAACTGTTTTTTAGAAAAACGCGTTTGAATTCGGTGTTGCACAGAATAAATAAGAAATCATAATTTTTAATATCGGCAAAAAATAAACATTTTTATTAAGGAAATGCAAACATCAAGTGAAAATAATAAAAAAGAAATAAAACACGAATAAACAATGAAAAAATAAACTGCTAACAATTAACTCATTGCATTCTGAAGACTTGCTTAAAAATAAAATAATTATCATAATGAAAGGTAAATAAATTTAATTATTTTCCAGGAAACGTTCAAAATGCTCACCACTTTTTAGAAAATTTCTTCTAACACCAAAAAAAAGTTGTATGTACATTTCGAACGGCGCTGCTGCAGCTACTAACCTTTTTCAAAGCTCATCTCGGGTATTAATGACTGCAGCTGAATATACAAGATGTTTTATGTATCCTAAGGAGAAAAATTAAGTTGATTCAAGTCAGGGCAACGGGGATGTTCACTGCCTCGCCCAATCCAGCGGTGAGGAAAGACCGCAATTTGCTGTATTTTGTAGGGGGCGCCACATACGGCATTAAATGCCATTTTAAAATGTCCCAACTTTTTTATAAGTCAGTGTACACAATTTCTGAATAGAAATTCTTATTCCCCTACCTTTTTTACTTAAAAAGGGTATACTTTATTGTTTAATTACAAGAAAATATAATTAAAAAATAGAATAAAGTTAGAAAGGCGGAATTTGCGGTAGTTGAAAATCCACTTACCCTTGTTGGCTTCGTGGAGGTCTTCAATCCAGGCAGGGTCGCGAGGAAAATAATATGATGCTCTAGGTGAGGTAATAGCGATAAGCGACAAGATAGATAATGGTGCAGCAGTATTGTACCGCACAGCAGTATTGTACCGACTCTTCGTCGTATTCCTGCCGTACTTCCGCCGCTGTGTCCAGATCACGTGGGATCTCAACTACAAACTTGCGCGAATGCTTTAAATTCAGCCGCGAAGAAGTAAATTATAAATTAGATATTAAGGGTCCTTTTAAATAATAAGTAAACTAAAATTAAAACTAAACTAAATTAATAGTTGGGGAGTGAATAGCGAACATCCTGCCCCCCAAAAATATGAAATATTTTTTTAATTGCTTTCTAAAGAGCTCAAGGGCAAAGGGCAGAGCTTTACCAACGGCCTCCTTAGAATGCCACTGTTAGTTTTAACAGTAGCGACTCGAGCCTCCCCATCTTCACCAGGAAACAATTCCATTATCCGACCTAGCGGTCATTTTGAAAGAGGAGAAAGCTCATTTTTTATTACAGCCATGATACCTGGCATGACGGAAGGAGAACTGGGTTCCAGCCACTTTCCTCTTTGCTGTAGCGTGTTTAGATATTCTTTATGCCACCTCGACCAAAAATCCTGATGAAGCCGCTGCAGCATTTGCCAACGCGATAAATGACTCATTTTTAAATGAGACAAATCACGATCCGGTAAGGCAGAGAGGGGTTCAAGCGTCAAAAAATGCCCGGGAGTAAGACAAGACAGATCATCTGGGTCGGCACTCGAAGTACATAAAGGGCGGCTCTTTAACAGATCCTCTATCTGAACGAGAATTGTATAAAATTCTTCGTAAGTAAAGATTTGTAAAAATTTGTAAAACATATGCGATCAAATCGGCGAGTAAAAGAGCGGCGGTTAGTTCTAAGCGTGGTAAAGATATTTGACACAAAGCTGCAAAGGTGCGATTTTATCTTTGGCAATGATAAAAAAGGTTGAAAATTCATTTTGACTATTTAAAATTCTAAAATAAATTACAGCGGCGTAGGCCTTCTGAGAGGCGAGGGCGAAACCATACAGTTCAACATTAGAAAAATTTGAATTTGAATATATGCGCCGCGGAAGCTTAAAATTCGAAAGCAATTTCAATTGTGGCTTATAAGCGTGCCATCGCTCACAAATACTTTTTGGGGGTTTATCATTCCAACCTAGACCTAAAGTCCATAAAAGTTGCATAATATATTTAGAAAAAACGGTACATGGGGCAAGAAAATTTAAAGGATCCTTGCGATTTCAGAGAGAATAGTTCTTTTACTAAACTCGCGATCTACCGGTTCAACCCGATAAGTAAAGACATCAAGATTAGGCTGCCAACGCAAACCTAGTATTTTTATGACTTCATCTGAGTCAAATTTTAAAGAATTTGTTTGCATGTGTGAAACAGGAATATCTAATAAAAAACTAGGATTGTTACTATCCCATTTTCTTAGTTGAAAACCTCCGGCTAGTAACAATGAAATTAGTTGATCACGCATGGTTTTTCCGTCAGAAAGCGATACGGAAAATCCCGTTATTACGTCATCAATATACAGGGTGTTATGAAATTCACTGCATATATTGGAATGGGTGACTCCTGGGGCAGTCTACAGACATAGCCAATACTTTTTTTTACTTAAATCGAACATTTTAAAAATTTTCAAAAATACCCTAAAACCAGTCTATATTCGCCGCACCTGGATAGCGAGCATATGGTCCGTCATAGCGCTTGACAGAAAATTACGCGGGAAAGCTTAAAACAATTGAATTTGTTGTAACGTTGCCAGACATATAAATCTTTAAGAGAATTTATTTTCTGTTTTTAAGCGTAATATAAGACAAAGAAAAAAACCTTTTCCTCAGAAAAAAAACCTTTTCCTCAGAAAAAAACAATAGTAAAAAATAGTAAAACGGCATTGCGAAATCAATCCTTTTTGTAGTAGCCCCAGTTTTAATTAATATTTATGACACCTTATATTAGGTTATAAATAAATAAGATAAGCGGTATTCCTACTAGCTTAAATAAACTTTCTGCTAAGAAAAAGTTAAAATCCAAACGAACAATACTAATTGAGCTCGACTACATAGTACTTTAAAAGTATAAGCAAAATTCTTTCATTACGGCATTTGTAAAAAAAAACACATTATTCTGTTTCACGCAGCATGTTCAGAAAGTTGTTATTCGTCCTTCAGTTAAGAAGAAATTATCTTAAACTTACCGATTTTTTTGAAAAGATCCCCATAAATGAGTTTTGCACCCGCAAATGTTACCATAATATGTAAATATTATTAGTGTTTTATTTAATTTAATTTTCAACCATATTAGGCTAATTTAAGAAACGCTATAATCAGAGCACAAACTATTTTATACGTCGTTGTCTTGAAATAAAGCGCGAACATTAAGTTTTTCACTTTTATTTCAGGATTAGACTAAAGTTATGAGTTCTACATGATTAAGCTTAAACTGTAGCACCTTCTTAAGCTTACACGTGAGCTAAATAATAATAACATTCCAAATATTTTAAAACACGACACTTTTACTTAATTCCCCATTCTTGTCTGGAAGAAGTTTTTCTTCTTCTCCCTTTCTCTCGCTTTTACTGACATCTTCTGTCCCTTTTGACGTAGTTCGTTTGCGGGCCATGTTGGCAGCACCTCATGGGATAGCCGCATGACGACAAAATATCCAAGGGCAAGGGAACAGGTCCGTAGTAGGGGTTTTAGTTTGTTACATAGCAGAGAATAGGTATGTTGAAAATGTCTTCCATTACTTGCTTCCAAACAAGCGTGCGTCCGTAGCGTATTGTCCAGAACCAGTTGAAGGATATTTGTTAGGATAATTTTAATAAACACTGGGATCAAAGTACAAACGTATTTTTTATTGTTAAT
The DNA here is from genome assembly GCA_963971165.1 of Philopedon plagiatum. Classification (NCBI taxonomy): domain Eukaryota; kingdom Metazoa; phylum Arthropoda; class Insecta; order Coleoptera; family Curculionidae; genus Philopedon; species Philopedon plagiatum. Next base: position 55,840,592 of record OZ020190.1, read on the forward strand.
GAGCAAAAGTAAAAATTATCAGCTTAAACAAAATACTTTGTTGAACACACTACACTAATTACTTCAAACTTTCTTCTCAAGTTAAACAAGAAAACAGTATTGATATCATTAAAGCTTTGGAAACGGGGGTTAGTCCAGGGATGGTTCTAACCTACTTGGATATAAAATTGGGATCCGATTTGAAAATAAAATACAAATATTTATTTACTCACTCTGTGTAATTTGAAAATGCGAAATATGAAAATACTTCGATAAAAGTAATATAACCTATAGGGTGTCTAAAAAGTATTAGTATGGGTAAATATCTTTGTTATTATTAAAGATAGAGACACCAAATTGTAGTTGTATCTTATTGGTTAATAAATCTACTTTTTTCAGCTAATTTGACTTTTCAACCCTCTTGGGGGGTGACGCTAGGGAGCTGAGGTCAAAAATTTTGAATGCAAACCTATGCCGTGTGGTCCCTTCTTTTAAAAGTCTTCAAAAAGAAACATTTTACCGCAAACCCCGTATTTTAATTCATTTTTAAATGGCAAGCCTATAAAAATTATAAACCGTAAATCGTATAATCGGGCGAGGCATAAGTCGACCGTTAGTGGACCTCTTGTGCCAAACAGTACCAGTCTGCTCGCACATTTATTTTTTGTTTTGTGGGGCACTTTTCCTTCTAACTTTTTGGACTTCTTCATTTGTCGTTTTTTATATTTTTCGTTTTTTGACATCTGCGCAGTAGACCAAAATGCGTACCACGCGCAAACCAAGAGGGCTAGACATGCGCACGAAATTTCAGGGGATGTACTCTGGTGTCTACGTTCAAACCTACCCAATTTGAAGAATATATCTCCAATAGTAAAGCTACAACTACGTATTTAACATATTTCTTCGATTTTATGACGTCTTACTCTTTTGAACATTCTTAACTATGTGACATTGTGACACCGCACAACAAGAATATGGGATGAAACATCAGCAAATTTATTAAAAATATATAAACACAATCTTACGGTGGTACGGAACCCTATATGCGCGAGTCGAACTCGGACTCGACCGTTTTTTTATTTTACACAATCACAGCAACGTTCATGAATAAAATTATTTTTGTCAAATACCGTATACGTACGTACTTATTTTCGGCACTGACGCCTCTGGGAACAGACCAACCGTGCCAGCCTTTATAATAAGTTATATAACCTATACGCACTGACGCATTTCCGGCATGGCCGCCTCGTGTTATTTATTCAAGTTTACCATAGTTATTGAGACTTTTGCGTCCTGTGAGAAATTGACAATACTGTGTGTGGCACGGAACCCTCTCTGCGCGAGTCGAACTCGCACTCAACCGTTTTTCTTTATTTCACACAATTACGGCAACGTCCATGAATTAAATTATTTCTGTCAAATACCGTAATACGTACGTACTTATTTTCGGTATCGACGAGTCTGGTAACGGACCAGCAGTGCCTGCCTTACTTATTACGTTAAAAGTTGTTTAGAATGACCACCACGAACTTCTTGCCAGTAATAAAGTCCATTTTGGAACTCTGCCAAGAAGTAACATCTGCCATTCTCGAAAACACCTTTAAAATGAGGTACCACACGGCATAGGGTTTCATTTAAAATTTTTGATGTCAACTCCCTAGCGTAACCCCCAAGGGGGTGGTAAAAGTCAAATTACATAAAAAAGTAGATTTATTAACCAATAAGATACAACTAAAATTTGGTGTCTCTATCTTTATTAATAGTAAAGATATTTGCCCTTGCCAAGACTTTTCAGACACTCTGTATGGTATATCACTGTAACCGAAGTATTTTCGTATATCGCTTTTTCAAATAACACAATGTGGGCAAATAAATATATTTGTATCTTATTTTAGAATGGATTTACTTCCAACTAGGTTAGAGCCGTCCCTGGAATATCCTACGGTTGCGAAGCTTGCTTGCCGAAGCCACGCTCAAGAGTTGTTGACCCTATTCCGCCCGCTAGAGTGATTCCGATTGGCTGAACCGAGCTCATGCGTCATCGTCAGCTGTCTATAATACGGTTTACATTATTTTTTATTATTGCCATCTATTTCTTAATTTGTGAAAGAAAAAGTTAATGCCGTTAAATATTAACAAAAGTTAAAGCCTTTTAATAGTAATAAAATATCGTTTCGTCGCTTAGTGAGGTGCATTTTAAATTTAGTTGAAGTTGGGGTATTTATTTTGGTTTAAACAGCTTTTCTCTAGAGAGTTTTATTAAATTTGTGTTATAGGCAGTACTATTTTAACATTTTGAAATTATTAATGTGATATGTGTTTATAGTGTTGGCTATTTACTGGAAGATGGTATATGGTATGAAGGTAAAGTTTATTATTAATTTAGTTGTGACGAATTTCGCTTAAAAAGTCGGTGGTTTTATGGCAAAAGGTGATATGTGAGAAAAGTAAAATTTTACAGGCGAGCAAAAAGAAGCTTTCTGCCATAAAAATATGTAATAGAAACAAACTTAGCTCATCTTGACAATTTAAAATAGAATTATATTTAAGGCAAATCGGGCCATATGATTTTTAGAGAACATAGATCTTATTGCCATACCTATAATATGTAATACAAAAAACGTGATTTGGCTAAAATATCGACATAGCACCTTTTGCCATAAAACCACCGAATTAAGGACGATAAAGGTAAATAAACCTGTTAATAAATGCCAAATCTTCTGTTAAATATGATTTAAAATAGGCAAATAAAAAAAAGTACATTCTTAAGGGTTGGGAGTTTTTTGTTTAAAGCTAATTTGGAACCAAAATTTTTGTATAGGTACTCTTTTTCTTCCAAAAATTTCTGGTCGGCCTAGTTGAACAAAATTTTACTCTTGTTTTGAACAGCTGTTCTCTGAATTTTTTGTGTTGTTGTATTTTAACGTTTCGAAATTGAATGTTTTAAAAGATTTAGTATGATTTCTTACTTTAAAGATAACAAATCTATTATTTTTTCAAATCTGTTACATAGGAATATTCTAGAGAGAATTGGCAACGTCAGTCAGTGAGTACTGATGTCAAAACAAAAGATTTTTTTCTGTAACCGACGTTTCCCGCTGTTTTTATATGGCCATGTGTATATTGCCAGTGGTGAGCTGTTACTTAAGAAAATTTTTTTCAGGGCCGATATCAACCTTTTTTTTATAGTGAAGCGCCATTTATGACTATTTTTATTCAATCTGAATTCATATCAGGATTTACCAGTTTCAATATATGCAGTGAATTTCATAACACCCTGTATATATCTTCCTTCAAAATTTTAGAAGCTAAAGGAAATCGAGCGCCTTTATCACGTTCCAATTGTAAAATGGTGCGATTTGCTAAATATGGCGAGTTTTTAAGTCCAAACATAACTCGTTTGAACTTATAAACATTCAAAGGTTCATTAGGAGAAAATCTCCAGAGTAAAAGTTGAAAATCTTGGTGCTTTTCAGATACACGTATTTGATTGAACATATTTTTAATATCACATATAAAAACGGTTTCGTGAAGGCGAAAGTTAAGCAAGATCGATACAATGTCCTTTTGTAATTTAGGCCCTGTTAATAACGTATCATTTAAAGAAATTTTCTGAGATGTTTTCGCGCTGGCGTCATGCACAATTCGAATTTTTTCTGGTTTCACAACGCAACTATGGGGAATGTAAAAACAATTTTTACTTAGAGAATTTTTGTTAGCTACTTCGATAAAATTGTTGTCAACATATTCCTGCATTATATCGCGTTATTTTTGATACAGATCAGGCTTAGAAAATAATCTCTTTTCTAGACACATGAATCGTCTAAAAGCATTTGAATAAGAAGCATTCGAATCAAACTCAGGTTCAAACTGGTTTTTAAAAGGCAAATCAACAATATAATAACCATTTTGATCTCTTGAGAGAGTTTGTTCAAAAATTTGATTACATAATTTTTCTTCTGGGGACAAAATTTTAGATCTTGGAATATCTTCAATTTCCCAAAATCGTTTAATATAATTTTCTAAGCAAAGAATATCATTATCTGTCTGCTGAGACATAGAAAACAGAGAAGTCGCCCAAGAAGTATTATCCATGACCGTAGTTTTCCCCATAAGTACATAACCAAAGATTGTAGAAACTGCGACCGGTTCATTTATATTTCCAAAAATTTGCGAACCGTTTAAAATATGTGGAAAATATTCGGCACCCAGTAAGTAGTAAGTCTACATCGCCCGGTTTAAAGAATCCCGGATCAGCTAACTTAATATTAGAGATGTGCGACCATTTTTTAAAATCGATTGGGTGCGACGGCATAATTGGACACAATTTTGGTAAAATAATTGCTTCTAGATTTATTTTCGGATTTAACTTGTCTACCGGTTTTAAAGTAAACGTGACCACACCTTTGCACGTGACGTCACGCATGTTACCTAGACCTTGAATATAAAAAGAGCAATCTGAGCGAGGTAAATTTAATTTTTTATAAAGATTTTCCGAAATATAATTAGTTTGACTTCCACTCTCTAATAAAATGCGGGCTTTATGCGTTATACCGTGGCAGTCGAAAATTTCAACAATTGCGGTGGGCAATAAAACTGTATGCGGTCGAATAGTAGTGGTCAAGGCATTAAAATTACTTGAGTTATCAAAGGTTTGCGAGGTCGAAGGGATATCCAAACTTGGATTTTCTTTATCGTTGACCAGGGGCGGAGTACGGGAATTTTGATTAGTAGAACGTAAATTTTCGGAAAAATTGCGGGAAGGCGGCGGCGAGCATTTAGAGCGGTTTTCATCAGGATTCACAAGTGAAGTAAAGAATGGTGTCTTTTCGAACAGACGCGACATGATAATTTTGAATTGCAGTTTCCGATCGGATGCTGAGAGCTTAGACAATTAGTACACCAAGAGTGATTTTTTGCATAATTTACGCGATCAAACGGCGGCTTTTTTAGAAATTCACATTTATAAATTTGGTGATTAGATTTGCAAAATAAACACATTTTATTGCCAGAAACTGTACCAAAAAATGTGTTGCCATATTTTGGCGATACTCTTGGTTTATTTGAATTCTTTAGATAAACAGAACTTTTTGGAGAAAATTGAGGTGTATCCAAAGCATTGCAGTGACGTGGAACGTAATTTTTGAAGGTCTCAAATGTAGGAATTTTGTAGTTATCCGTAAATTCCTCTATTTCATATTTTTCTATAGTTTCTTGGTCTAGGTGTTTACTAAACCAATAATATAAAATGAAACCCCAATCATCGACCGGAAACTAAGTTTTTTAATGCGGCGATATTTTCAGTAAGTGTTTGTTAAATTTCTAAGCGATTTTGAATTTTTAGAAGCGCTACTAATAAAAGGAGCGTTGTCCATAGCCTGTAAATGAGTAAATGCGATAATTCTCTTATTATCGTAGCGCTTCTTAAGAGCATCAAATGCAGTTTCATAATTGTCAGCTGTCATAGGTGTGCACTGAACTAGACTTAAAGCAGGTCCTTGTAAAAAGGATACCTGCAGATAATTAAACTTCTCAATATTCAAAAATTGAGAATAAATTCTCTAACCACCTGAAAATTCCTTATACAATAAGGATTTCAACAAATAATGGTAAAACAGCTATTCTCCGGGCTATATGCCCCTCCGAGCGCTGAATTACATACCAAAATTTGCCGTATTTTCTTCAAACACAGTTTGATAAGAAAATACTAATGTTTCGAATGCAAGAAACTACCAGGAAGAAGGAAGCTTTTTCTTTAGTTAGAATGTCGTCACCTGCAGACCGGTTTCGAACTCGTTGGTTCTCATCAGTACAGGATAGACGAACATACCAACCTTCCGAAAAAGTAATCCCTTAAAGCTACAACTGTCGTACTGCATAAGCAGTGAGACACAGGCAGCGCCATCCATTAGCAGTTTCGAGCATTCAGAGTAGAGTTTACCGTAAGGTAAAATTTTCAAACGTATGAATGAAAGTCTACTTGTCAGGGGTACATATAAATATGCAAAAATTGAGAATAAATTCTCTAACCACCTGAAAATTCCTTATACAATAAGGATTTCAACAAATAATGGTAAAACAGCTATTCTCCGGGCTATATGCCCCTCCGAGCGCTGAATTACATACCAAAATTTGCCGTATTTTCTTCAAACACAGTTTGATAAGAAAATACTAATGTTTCGAATGCAAGAAACTACCAGGAAGAAGGAAGCTTTTTCTTTAGTTAGAATGTCGTCACCTGCAGACCGGTTTCGAACTCGTTGGTTCTCATCAGTACAGGATAGACGAACATACCAACCTTCCGAAAAAGTAATCCCTTAAAGCTACAACTGTCGTACTGCATAAGCAGTGAGACACAGGCAGCGCCATCCATTAGCAGTTTCGAGCATTCAGAGTAGAGTTTACCGTAAGGTAAAATTTTTCAAACGTATGAATGAAAGTCTACTTGTCAGGGGTACATATAAATATGCAAAAATTGAGAATAAATTCTCTAACCACCTGAAAATTCCTTATACAATAAGGATTTCAACAAATAATGGTAAAACAGCTATTCTCCGGGCTATATGCCCCTCCGAGCGCTGAATTACATACCAAAATTTGCCGTATTTTCTTCAAACACAGTTTGATAAGAAAATACTAATGTTTCGAATGCAAGAAACTACCAGGAAGAAGGAAGCTTTTTCTTTAGTTAGAATGTCGTCACCTGCAGACCGGTTTCGAACTCGTTGGTTCTCATCAGTACAGGATAGACGAACATACCAACCTTCCGAAAAAGTAATCCCTTAAAGCTACAACTGTCGTACTGCATAAGCAGTGAGACACAGGCAGCGCCATCCATTAGCAGTTTCGAGCATTCAGAGTAGAGTTTACCGTAAGGTAAAATTTTCAAACGTATGAATGAAAGTCTACTTGTCAGGGGTACATATAAATATGCAAAAATTGAGAATAAATTCTCTAACCACCTGAAAATTCCTTATACAATAAGGATTTCAACAAATAATGGTAAAACAGCTATTCTCCGGGCTATATGCCCCTCCGAGCGCTGAATTACATACCAAAATTTGCCGTATTTTCTTCAAACACAGTTTGCTAAGAAAATACTAATGTTTCGAATGCAAGAAACTACCAGGAAGAAGGAAGCTTTTTCTTTAGTTAGAATGTCGTCACCTGCAGACCGGTTTCGAACTCGTTGGTTCTCATCAGTACAGGATAGACGAACATACCAACCTTCCGAAAAAGTAATCCCTTAAAACTACAACTGTCGTACTGCATAAGCAGTGAGACACAGGCAGCGCCATCCATTAGCAGTTTCGAGCATTCAGAGTAGAGTTTACCGTAAGGTAAAATTTTCAAACGTATGAATGAAAGTCTACTTGTCAGGGGTACACAGGCGCTGCCTGTGTCTCACTGCTTATGCAGTACGACAGTTGTAGCTTTAAGGGATTACTTTTTCGGAAGGTTGGTATGTTCGTCTATCCTGTACTGATGAGAACCAACGAGTTCGAAACCGGTCTGCAGGTGACGACATTCTAACTAAAGAAAAAGCTTCCTTCTTCCTGGTAGTTTCTTGCATTCGAAACATTAGTATTTTCTTATCAAACTGTGTTTGAAGAAAATACGGCAAATTTTGGTATGTAATTCAGCGCTCGGAGGGGCATATAGCCCGGAGAATAGCTGTTTTACCATTATTTGTTGAAATCCTTATTGTATAAGGAATTTTCAGGTGGTTAGAGAATTTATTCTCAATTTTTGCATATTTATATGTACCCCTGACAAGTAGACTTTCATTCATACGTTCTCAATATTCGATAATTCACAATTTTCATGTACTAGCGACTAGCGAGGTAAACATCGAGAAAGGGTTTAAATGACATATATACACCGGTAAATTTGGGAATTTCAATTTTAGGCAGCTTAACGTTAGGCTTATTGGACATAGACGATTGATTGGCTTGAGAAGCAGGCCCTGGCTGACTTATAATAGTGTAATGTATTGCGAAAACGAGTGAACTATTAAATTCAAAATCAGTTCGAATGGCTTCTTCAGCCGCCAAATCTTCGTCCAGAGTACCAATCTGTGAAATAACATTTTGATGATTTTTTCTAAAATCCTCGTTTATAGATTCAAAGCGATCAAATAATCTGTTAAATTGAATTTCCCACTTTACATCTTTAGACGCCTTTTCTGCAAAACTTTTAAGTTTTGCCATTTGATTAACTGCGATTTGCCTGAGCGCTTTAGATTGCTTTAATTTTGATGCGGACATAATGAAGGATATTTTATTAAAGTAAAAGTCAAAAATATTTAAAGGGAAAAACACCCTGTATACTGGTAATAATTTAATGGACTGTATTTAAGAAAGTTCGCTAGGGAATGCTACAAAAACTGGAAATATCTTATCTCTTTTTTGTTGGATGCACGTACTACCACATATGTGTGACCTTGCGAATGATTTAAATAAACAACAATATTTCAAATTTAATTTTAAAAATTAGATGCTTTATTACGTGAAATAAATGACCTTTAATAATAGATGATTTTATTTTATTATTATCCTAGGCTCGAATGGGACCAAGTGTTTAGTTACAAGAAAATATAATTAAAAAATAGAACAAAGTTAGAAAGGCGGAATTTGCGTTAGTTGAAAACCCACTTACCCTTGTTGGCTTCGTGGAGGTCTTCAATCCAGGCAGGGTGGCGAGGAAAATAATATGATACTCTAGGTGAGGCAAGAGCGATAAGCGACAAGATAGATAATGGTGCACGCACAGCAGTATTGTACTTCCGCCGCTGTGTCCAGATCACGTGGGATCTCAACTATAGACTTGCGCGAATGCTTTAAATTCAGCCGCGAAGAAATAAATTATAAATTAGATATTAAGGGTCCTTTTAAATAATAAGTAAACTAAAATTAAAACTAAACTAAATTAATAGTTGGGGAGTGAATAGCGAACATTTATTAATGTTACTAGAAGCAACTATTTTTGAGAAAAAAGCATTTGAATTCGGTGTTGCACAGAATACACATGGCATAACAATAATAATAATAATAATAATAATAATAATAATAGTGGTGTCATTGTCACTGTCATATCATTGGCAACGCACTTATATTTTTCTCAGACACAAATTTATGCGCTCTAAAATTTCTGTTGCATTTTAAGTTCATTAACATTACATGCCACGTCACAATTTGTTTTCAAATTATGCCCAACAAATGAACGCGCTGCTTTAAGAAGTTATGCTGAAACATATCTCAACCGACGACAATCGGATCGAAAGTTGTTTTCAAGACAGGTAGCTTTCGCCCCCGTAATCGCCCGTAGCTCGAACCGTTGAACAAGCAGTTCTAAATCTGGTCGAGGAAGACCCAACTATTAGTATTCGCCGAATAGCTGAAAATGTTGGACTATGTTCTTGGACTGCTCTTACAATTTTGCACGAACAGTAGCTACATCCTTTTCATTATACCCCAGTCAAAAATCTTTTGCCACGTGACTTTTTGCCAAGAATACATTTTTGTCATTGTGAGTGCTCTAAACCATTATAGACAGGATTCCGCTTTTGTTTCCAAAATTCTGTGAGAAAAGGTATAATGTATAACTAACCGAAAAAGCTGCCTCATATGGACAGATGAAAACCCAAATGCCACATGGATTGGGCATTTTCAATACGAACTTAATTTTAATTAATTAATTAATTTAATTGAAAACTAAAAGTCCAATTTTTATTTAAATTCTGTAGACAGGAGATTTAAATAGTATTACGGTTAGCTTTCGTCATTCGGAATTATATTATCATTACTGCAGTTATTACAGTTTGTCGGTATGAGTGGCGCCACCTTTGGTTCACATGACCTATACGTTAGTGCATCTATTGCCTTCAGTTGGAAGTAGTGGGTTTCTGTAGTTCACAGACGGCATAGCCGATTGAGTTGGAGTGATGGCTGAGAGGTCGCATGATGGTTTTGGTGAACGGGTAGTGATATGAAACCCGCACTTTTAGCGGTACCTGTGGGTATCGATACTTTTACTTTAAAACTTGGATGTAGCATTTATACATAAAAGACAGCAGGGAGTTAACATTTAAGCGAAACAAGGCGTATGTTTTTTTCGCATCTACTTTTGCTACCCGAATATCTGATGCTTTTAAGGGTTGGTATACGGTGCTGTCGATACTTGAAGGTATCGAGTGCAGAGTATCGAATAGATGCTATTGTGCACATCACTGGAACTTGTCAACTTGAACAAAAAATCAATATTGGGACGAGGAACAAGGGTCCATTTTGCGGTTAGCCGAAGATAGTGGGGGTGGACATTCCTTAAGCCCTTTTTGGGCACATTTTGGATCTGGGTGCCATCCCAAATATTTATTCAGGGACCTTTGTGTACCTTACGTTTGATTGGTTATTTGCTTGGCTGTCGATGCCGTTACGCCCGGAAGAATAACATTGGTAAATGGATTTAAAACTGTAATGGCTAACACGCACACTTCAGGCCGTCCAATAACCTTTAGGAAAGTTCTTTTCACTCACTAGCTTAAGAGCTCGGCACGAGAACACTGAATTCTGAGTTTTAATTTTCTCGGCTAGTTTTAAATTATTTTCTCTTATTTCTTTTTACCAATAACGCCCACGTGTAAGTCGTTACAAGAACTGTAACGGGATGGCATGTTTTCTTTTTGGTGATAAATTCGTTACTAAGCCGTGGGGTGTCTACTGGTGGATCTATATCTTGTGTTAATGAGTTACTTACGTACTTATTACTTCACTAAAAGTTATACTGAGGTTTTATATTTTATCTTACCTTTATCTGATTTTTGGGGCCTTGTTTGGCCTACCTTAATACCTATTTTGAGTTATCGTTACAGTCTCTTAGCTATGATCTCGTCTCTTAAGAACTTACTGTATTTTTATTTTTATTTTTGATGTTTTGCCATAGCAGTATCGTGTGTAACCTAGAGCATAGAAGATTTTTTATACTGTATGCCACCCAAAAACATAGTGTATTAGCCCCGTCAGTTTAATTATGTCAAACTTGAAGTTAACAAGTTTTTTGTGTCTAGCATGGCAAGTAAAGTTATATAACGTTGTCTCAAGTAGCTTATATTAAATATGCCACATTGTATGAACTTGGCTGTTACAAATATTAATTTTATTGTAAGATGGAATAGTATCAACACATTTTATTAATAAACAATCGCCCTTTTGTCCGAATTACACTGGCTGATTTCATAAAAATTGGCAACTTAATTGTTTTCTTCTTATATTTTTAACTGCAAACGGTATTTTCTTTAATGAATTTTGTGCACTCGACAGATTGCTGTACCTAGTTCTTTTTTAATAAATGTCTCGTACCTCTTTTTTTATTGGCTTTTATCTGATGTTATAGCGGTCATGGGACAGTGTTTATCTGTAATTATTTTTATTTAATTACCGTTATAAGAGTACGGTACCACTTTATCTTTGATTCTGCACTATGTTATCTTTTGAATACCGTTAAATTAATAGCCAATGTAATATTTATTTGGTTACTTATTTTTCCCCAAGTGTTAAATTTAAGGGTGATCGAATTACTGGAAGCTTTCCACTTTGTCAACTTTATATCTCTTTTTTTCCTATTTCAAGGAAAAAAACTTAGTCAATAAATTGTAAATTTGTTCTTGAAATTTAGTTGTTTTATTTGACTCACCAAGCAGCGCAGTTTGAAGTTAGTTTTTTATGTTTATGTCATGTTATGTTTTTTATGTTTGCTATAGTTACTGCGTGAGTTGAAAGCGAGCTCCCAATGTTATCTAGGAGGGTTTCTGTTTTTAACCCAGTTAATCAGTGGCGCCCTATTAATTGACCCCCCTACTTTCCGGCATTGGAGTTAGGGCATTCTTTTGGCACGCATGCACAAGCTACTCGCCTTCGGCTCGACTCGTTGCCTTTTAAAATTTTGAATTTTCAGGACTTTTAAACTTAGATTTTTCAGGACTTTTGAATTTTGATTTTTCAGAACTTTCCATTTTAGTTCTGAAGTGTAAGTTGAAGTTTATTAAATTCTTCTCTATTGCGGAAAAGAGCGTGACAATAGGTAAATTTAAAATATTCATTATTATACGACTCTTAGTAAAAATTCTGTATATCAGTGGTTCCCAAAGTGTGCGCTGCGGCGCCCCGTCGCGCCGCAACTTCCTAACAGGGGCGTCGCCGCGATATTTATAATAAATTTCATATTTTAAATTTTTAATTAAATATGGATTGACAACCTGGCGAAGGCAAACAATTAAATAATTATAAGTAATTTGTTTATTTGATACTAGATGCCACTATATGTATATATGAAATCTGTACTTCTGGACTATTCGGTTAGCTTCTTGAATTTCTTTGACACTTTCGAAATATAACTATACACGGATCGCCGAACAGATGGAGTGAACAGGTGCAAACCACCTGATGCCAATGTTTCTAATTTATCACCTCCTAGAAAACGATATTTGGCCTACCATTATACAGGGTGTCTGGAAAAGGTCTGTACAAAATGCTACCACGTATTCGTGAGACTAAAATAAGACGATTTAACCCAACTTACCTATATCCAAAAGTGTTTCGTTAGGGAGCCCCAAAGGGGTACTTAACGATTTACTTTTTTGGCTCTAACTTTTGAACGGACTTGTATAATTTAATGAAATTTTAATATTTTATGTTGGCCATAAAGACTCATAAAACCATACTACAGTAGATGTTTGACATCGTCAGGGAAGTCAGGATCGGACTTGCCACCACACTCTTTGGGGCAAAATTTTTACAGGTATCATTTTACAGAGCTGAAAACTGATTTTTTAAATACTTTGGTCATTCATCTTTGAAAAGGGTACTCTACATTTGTTTCGATAAAATTAAACGTTTTCGAAAAAATTAAGTTCTTGTATAACACGTTATTGAAATAATTTTATCAGAATACTACAATAAATCACCAGTCGTTTTTATTTCGTTAACAATGTGTTAATAGCTCTGTTCGAAGAGAAATCACAAACCGATCAGGGCCAATCAAATTTTAGTTATTTGGTAACGTGATAGTTTGCGGACTGGTTTCCAGTAATTTCATTGGCTCTGACTGGTTTGAGACTGTTCTGCGAACAGTGACAACACTTTTCAAAATTGTCTGACTGATTATACAAGAATTAAGTAATGGAGCATTATTCCTATAGCGAATATGCTGACATGCATCTAATTTATGGACAAGCACTTGACAATTGTGTGGAGGCAAGAAGAATTTATTCTGGTACATTTCCAAATCGACGTTTACCGCACCGAAGAACTTTTGAAAGGGTGGATCGTAGCTTAAGAGAAACAGGTAAAAAGTCAAGTGAAATAAAAAAAAATGCTAAAAATAGCGAATCTTTTGCTAATCCATTTTAGGATTAGCAAAAGATAGCCGCGCCGTGGTGGAGAAGGGCCTCCAAGAAGACCAAGACAGTCTCAGTTCGAGGAGGAAATTCTGGATGAGATTGCTGAAAATCCCTCTAATAGTGTAAGAAAGTTGTCGGTTCAAGTTCATGCGACAAAGTGGGTTGTTCATGAGACCCTTCGAGAACAACTGCTACATCCGTATCACGTCCAAAAGGTACATGCCATGTCTCCCGCTGATTATCCTGCAAGAGTCAATTACGCAAATTGGTTTTCTCAACGATTTAGGCAAAATCCAAATTTTACTAGTATTGTTTTGTTCACGGACGAAGCCGGTTTCACCCGAGACGGTGTAATAAATTGCCATAATTTGCATATCTGGCATGAAGAAAATCCCCATGCAATAGAACAGACAAAGCATCAACAAAGATTTATGGTTAACGTGTGGGCGGGGATTATTGGGAATCATTTCATTGGACCGTTCTTTATTGAAGACAGATTAAATGGTGCCATCTATTTTCAATTCTTGCAACAAAACTTAAACGGTTTATTAGAAAATGTGCCCTTAGAAATTACAAATCAGATGTGGTTTATGCACGACGGCGCACTGCCCCATTTTAGCAATTTAGTTCGTCAGCACTTATCAAATACTTTTGGTGATAGATGGATAGGTCGAGGTGGGCCTATTGTATGGCCACCGAGGTCGCCCGACATGACTCCTTTAGATTTCTTCTTGTGGGGAAATTTAAAAAGGCTTGTATATTCAACGCCAGTTCACACCAGGGAAAACCTGATAGAAAGAATAACACACCATTGCAACGAAATTCGATACAATCCTGGAATGTTGTTTCAAGTACAACAAAACATCCGTCGGATAAGAAAATGTATACAGCTACAGGGCGCCCACTTCGAAAATCTGCTCAAGTAAACAAGAAGAAGGAGAGCTTTCACATTTTTAACATTTTTCTGTTTAAGCGATTTCTCAAATATCAAAAAGATTCAGTTTTAAGTACTTTTTATGATTTAACTTTTACCTGCCAATATCACATTGTTAACGAAATAAAAACGACTGGTGATTTATTGTAGTATTGTAGTATTATTTCAATAACGTGTTATACAAAACCTTAATTTTTTCGAAAACGGCTAATTTTATCGAAACAAATGTAGAGTACCTTTTTCAAAAAGGAATGACCAAAGTATTTAAGGAATCAGTTTTCAGCTCTGTAAAATGATACCTGTAAAAAATTTGGCCCAAAGAGTGTGGTGGCAAATCCGTTCCTGGCTTCCCTGACGATGTCAAACATCTACTGTAGTATGGTTTTATGAGTCTTTATGGCCAACATAAAATATTAAAATTTCATTAAATTATACAAGTCGGTTCAAAAGTTAGAACCAAAAAAGTAAATCGTTAAGTACCTCTTTGGGGCTCTGTATCTCCCTAACGAAACACTTTTGGATATAGGTAAGTTGGGTTAAATCGTCTTATTTTAGTCTCACGATGGCGTCGGTAAACATAAGCGAGTACACAAAGTAGCTTTTGGATCATCTATTAGACGACCCGTTCGATCAGAATTGTTAAAAGCTGGTGGGAAAAAACTTATCGATAAAAATATCATGAAAGCATCGAAAATAGCTGCAGTAGCTGCACGTAAATCCCTAAGAATAGCCGGTGGCAAACGAAAAATTCGCACGCCTAGAATCATTCCAATTCCGAAGACTGGGGGGATATTACCGTTAATACCAATATTTGCAGGACTATCGGCCTTAGGTTCATTAGCAGGTGGTGCAGCAGGCATCGTGCGTGCCGTAAAAGCAGTAAAAAAGTCGACTGCAGAAAAAATAGGTACCGGCTTACATCTAAGTTCAAGAGGAAATGGATTATATTTGAAACCATATCGCACAGGTTTGGGATTATATATAAACGGCAAAAATAAGAAATCAAAAAACTAATAGAATCCCTACCTCAAAGACCACTATCCAATATTGATATAGAAAAGTACGCCTTAAAAATGAAAATACCACACTTTCGAGGCGTATATATGAGAGATTCATTACCTGTACGCGGTCCCAAACGTTATGAGGCCGCCATTATAAATTTGGATAGTATGTCGGGTGTAGGGACTCATTGGGTAGCATATAGAAAAAGCAATTCTGATGTAACATACTACGATAGTTTCGGTGATTTACCCCCACCTATGGAATTGGTACGATATCTGCAGATGGGTTCCGAAGCGACGAAGAAAATTTACTATACATACGACCGTCAACAAGAATTTGGAACAGTCTGGTGTGGACATTTGTGTTTGAAGTTTCTTTTACAATCGTAAAAAGTATGTCTTTGACACCCCAAATGGAACGTGACAACTACACCAAAATGTTGCTATCACTTAAAGCATATCGTGAAGTCGGAGGATTACAAAAAATGACAGCTGAACAGTTAGAAAATACGCCCAAAGAAGTGTTGATCGCATTAGCTCCAAATGAAATAGCACTAGTTGGGGATAGGTTACCTAATCACCTAAAAAGTGACGTCGATATATTGAAATATCAATACTGTTTCGAACATTATAATAGCAATAATTCAGATTCGGATGAGGGTGATGGACCGATACCAAAAAAAATATTTTGTTGTTATTGCAAAATTAACGATGTGAATATAAAGGCAGAAAACAGTTTAAAAACGTCCAAAGGAATAAAGCAACGCTTCAGCTTAAATCCATTTAACTGTTGCAAACAGCAATAAAATAGCTACACAAATAGTTTCGTCGTCAGTCATGTCTTACACATTCACTCTAACAGGACATAAAAGTGTCTTAAGTGCGGATTTTTACCCACCCATCGAGTTAAATACAACAGGCAAATATGGAGTTGCACTACTGGGATTTTACACATATAATTCGATTTTTAATATCGACGAAAGCAATAATTCATTCAGCCATTTGAAAACAGTGATACCAAAGCATTTAAGGATTCCACCAGGAGCTTACGAAATTAATGAAATAGCAAAAGCCATGTACACCGCTTTAAAAGAGTCATGCAATGAAGTTGGTACCGATTTATTTTCATTAACAGCCAATA
Source organism: Philopedon plagiatum (assembly GCA_963971165.1). Taxonomy (NCBI): domain Eukaryota; kingdom Metazoa; phylum Arthropoda; class Insecta; order Coleoptera; family Curculionidae; genus Philopedon; species Philopedon plagiatum. The sequence goes on from OZ020190.1 coordinate 55,857,043, forward strand.
ATAATACGTTAAAATGTGAGCTAAAGTCAAAATATAGCATCGATTTTCGAGGTAGCAACAGTATCGGCAAAGTGCTCGGATTTGGCTCTGTATTGCTGCAAGGTGGACAAAGACACGAATCAAGTACCATCGTGGACATAATGAAAGTGCGCATCGTACGTGTGGATTGTAATATAATTTCCGGAGCATACCTGAATTCTTTGGAAAGTCATACGTTATTTGAATTTGATATTGACGTCGAACCCGGTTACAAAATCTCCAAAGAACCGCAAAATAATATTTATATGCCGATAATGCCGGATGGTCGTCAGTTTATCGACAACATTACTCTACGCATCTTGGACGATAGCGGTGATTTGATCGATTTTCGAGGTGAGAAAATTATAGTTAAACTAGAGTTGAAAAAAATCGTATAATGGGTTTTTGCTTTAACCGTCAACTGCATATGCTGTCAACAATTTAAGATTCAGTTAAACGACATAAAAGTAAGCAGACAACACAGTCAAGGTTCATTCGCAAGTCAGACGGACGATCGAAAACACATCCGCACAGCAATCGCCAGCTCTCCGTGAAAGATTGCAAATTTCTACAATCGATCGGTTTGAAAGTGAGAAAAATTAGAAAATGATGGCCGCTAGCAGTGACAAAATCGAAGTTTTTACCGAACCAATTTTTGATAACTCCATTATTAGTTTTCAAGAACACACATATAAACCTTACGGTTCTCCAACATTCCGCAATTCGGATGAAATTCGCATACCTGTACACTTTCAAGATATCATTTTGGATATATCGGATAGTTACATTTACATCGAAGGAACATTCAAACCCAAAGACGTTACTAAAAAATGTTATCTATCAAATAATGCCATCGCCTTTCTATTCGACGAATGTCGTTATGAAATGGGAGGGGAGCAAGTTGCCGTCGCTCGGAAACCCGGAATTACTACAACGATGAAAACTATGGTGTCATTGGGTGCCGCACAAAATAGAGCTCTCATGGCATGTAGATGGGGTCTAGACGAAGCAAATCAAGGTATACTAGATTCCACAAGTAACGTGTTCTCCGGCAAGCTTCCTCTAAAATATCTCATGGGTTTCGCAGAGGATTATTCAAAGGGTATTTTTAACGTCAAGCAAGAGTTGATTTTAATTATCGCCCGCACTTTCAACAATTGCTATATCGGCGAAGTAGATGCAGACATTTCAATTGAAAAAATTGAATGGAAAATTCGTCACATTATTCCAGACGATCGACAGAAGTTAAAGATATTATCACGCATGAATAAAGGTGGAAGTAACGTAAACGTTCCAATGGCTTACCGTAAATGGGATCTTTACGAGCTACCTTCTTTGAGAGAAACATCGTCAGACGTATGGGCCTTAAGAACTAGCACGAGTCTCGAAAAACCGAGATATTTGATTATCGGTTTTCAACCAACTAGCTCTTCCGACAACAGAGCAAAAGATAGCACACAATTTACAACGGCCGATATAAGTGATATTAGGCTCTATCTGAACTCAGCCGTATTTCCGTACGAAAGATGGAATTTAGATTTTTCAAAGAAACTGTATGCCGCAGCCTATTATAATTATGAGAATTTTCAAGCTAGCTACTACCAGCGAGAACTGAGCGATCCTATGATGAGTTTTGCCGACTATCTTAAAAATCCGTTATTCGTAATCGATTGCAGTCACCAACCAGAAGCCGTTAGGACGTCCACAGTGGACGTGAAATTGAAGTTCGAAACACGCAAAAGTAAATTTCCTAAAGACATTAAAGTGTACGCGTTAGTTATTCACGATGCATTTTTTAGCTACAATATACTTAATGGTTCTGTTACTAACAAATCAATACATTAGTTTGAAGTTGTGTAATTCTCCAAATTATGTACTTTACATATTTAAAATAAACTTATAAACGACATATTGGAGTTTTATTCTTACTACATACGACATATTTGAGGCTTATTTTAATACTTCAAATGTGGGGCTTTGGTAAATAAGGTCGAGAGATGAAGAATAGGCAGAAATTTAGGAGAGGGGTGGGGAAAAGAATGTATATAAGACGTGATTTAGAAAATTAAATTCACTCGAAGCCAAGATGTCATCAAGTTCTGATGATGGATATTCCAGTGACGACGAGCAGACCGCGGCACCAAATGTGCAACATAGGCTTGTACTGAGACCGCGAAGGCTTAGACCTAGGTATTGCATCATGCAATCCTACGTCTCATGGGGGTCTAGAGATTTGTGTATGCACTGCTACACGAGAGGATTTGGAGTTGTGATGATGGATGTTCATTTCGTCACAACTCATTTTACAGTGGGTTCGCGAGGTGATCAAAGGCGGAACCACTCGAGGTGTGCTTTGTGTAGTGAGAGACTGTTTACAGTCGTTCATCAGCAGTCTTGCCTTATTTGTAATAGAATGTAAATTCTATTACAAATAAAGCTCCTCATACGACAACCCTGCCTGCCCCCTGACAAAATCAGTCCTTTTCAGGACTACAAAATATTTGATCGTAGTTTGTAGTTAAACACAATGTTTCCTAAGGAAGATATTTCTCGATGGAAAAATTGTGTTACTTTGGGTAAGAGAAGCATTATGTGTTTAAATCATACATAGATAGCGAGAGAAAGAGCATTTGCAATATTTAGCTTGTAGTTTTTACGTATGATAAGAACGCATATGCCTCTATTTATTCAAAGTGACATGACTTTCTATCAAGAACATATTTTAAAAAATAAGGTCACTCTACATTAGGATTCTTGTCGTTTCACATAGAACGTTGGCTAATATTAAACCCGCTCTAACGTATGACAAAAACAGACGTAGTTTCAGAGTAACAAAATATTTCGAGCAAGAAATCTATTCTTGAGGACATATTTTTGTTAGTCTTAAAGGATATGTCAGAACCGTTTAGCCCCACCCTCATCCCCACTCTTACCCCCACCACCCTAAATGCTTTTAAAAGCGGGAGCAGCCATCACATTTTTCATATCTCAACCAGCCATGAAGTGGGACAGGCTGATGTTAAGGACGACAAGGGAGTCCAAAATAAGCGAGTTTTGGGAGGCTTGGCGTTTAAAAAACGCGAATAAGCCAACGGCTATCGTACAGCCGATTCCAAGACCGCCGCCACCACCGGAGCCGGCTCCAACAGAGCCGGTGGAAGTGGTGGAAGGACCCCAGATGCTGCTGGGTCCGGAAGAAAGGGAGGCTCTCTTACAAGAGCTCACGGAGCGCCGTCGGAGCCGTCGCAGCACGCGACTGGAGGCACGAAGACGGCGTGCCGCACCGCAATCGGTGCAGATCGCGAGAGGGGAACAACCACTCTAGGTTTCCCTCTCCAACCCAACCCACCGCGAAAACGGCCCTTTTCAGGGCCACAAAAGATTTGATCGTAGTTTAGATATTCTTAGTCACTTTGTGTTTGACACTGAATCAGTGAAAAAATGCAAAGATGACCAAGGATGACATTTTATGGACGTTTAAAAATAGACGTTGACATTTTCGCATAACTGTTTTCGATAATTTACCTAGAAGTATCTAAAACTAATTTTAAGTTGAAGGTCCACGATCTGTTAAAACTGTTATATTTCTAACTTAAAAATTGTATCCATATAGTTATTTCCGAGGGGCAATTTTTGGTTCTATAAACTTTTTATGAAGTTAGAAAAATCGATATTAAAATCCCGCGGTTTGCACGTGCGGTGTCGCGCGGAACTCAAACTTTGTGGTCAATGTAATGACATGGGCATAATAGTTTTACCATTTAGTAGGCAATGACTATAAAAAAAAAGTTGTTGATAATGGTAAAACCAATGTCAAAAAGTTTTTGGACACTTCTAGTGAAATTAGGGAAAAAAGTAATTAGAAAATGTTGTTTGGAATGTCCATTTTAATCGAAATCCGCTTTTAAAAAGTGAAATAACTTTTAAGATCCGCGCTTTGCTCGGAAAACAAAGATTGCACGGGAGTTTTTAGACACTTCCAGTGAAATAATCCAAGCAAGTTATAAGAAAAAAATGTGCGTAACGACCATTTTTATCGAAATCCACTTTAAAAAATTGAAAAAGTGAAAATTGAAAAAAGAGTTATGGAAAATTATAGGTTTTTAACGAAATTGCACATTTTAGACCATTTTAGACTGCTATAGCTCCATTATTATTAGTCGCACAGAAAAACCGCGGGGATCAAATCTTAAGGAAATTTTACGTAGAATCAAATTGAAAAAAGTGGAGGGGGAAGGAAAACATTTTCACAAAAATTTAAAAACGCGAGATAACAGTCAAATAAACATCGCCCAGCGCTCCAAATGGGGGGGGGGTGTTACTATGCGGGTTTTTTTTTTGTTTTTTTTAGAGTCCCTGCTCCGCTGCGCTACGCAGGGACATTCGCTCATCTCAACATGGCATCATCAGATGATGATGGATAATTAAGCGATGATACTCCTAGGAATTTGGATAATTGGGCTATAAGACGGAGGAAAGTTTTCCCCGTCCGATCCCGCCGGGTGTGCAAGACCTTAAACCTGGTGAAGGTGGGTGATGACGAGTGGTGTATTGGCTGCTATGCCGACTTGGAAAACAAGTCGGCTGGTGACCAATTCTTCAGTGGTCATGTAACCCAAGATTTCGGTAGTCGCGCGCACATACCGAACTGCAAAGGTTGTGGAGTAGCTCTTGGTACTCTACAACATAAGAGTGCGTGCCTTATTTGTAATCGAGCCTGATTACAAATAAGAGTTTATCCCTTGAAAAACGGTCCTTTTCAGGGCCACAGAATGTTTCATCGTAGTTTTAGTTACCTAATGCCATAGTACATGTGGTGTTAGATAGAAAATTATATAAGTCCAGTCGGATCGAGTATAATTTTCTTTGCAAAATCCGTCCTTTTCAGGACCTCAGAATATTTTGATCGTACTTGTATTTATCTAATGCCACGGCATCTGTGACATTAGATAGAAATTACGTAAGTCCAGACGGATCGAGTATAAGTTTCTTTGTCGGTCACATTTCCAGAACACAATTACGCCATTTTGAGAACTAAAAGCAGTTTTCGACAGTGAAATCCGCCAGTATCATTTTTGGATGGAGGGCATTTGTATAATAAACTCTAGTTTGTTAGAGGTGAAAAGGTGGGGATGGAGTGGTGGAGGGGGTAGATTATCTCTATTTAAGCGGTTGCGAGCGAGTCACAGAATCACTTCATTTTTAAATCTTAAAGTACCAAGATATAACTATGAATTTCGAAAGGCCGTTAAGTCGCGGTTCATCGGTTTTTAGCGATGATACCGTCGACATGAATGATGTCGATATGGATGATCGGCTCTTGGACATCGAACGACTTCTAGACATCGAGGCAGAAGATATGTTTATTGCCTGGGAAGATGAGCGGGCAGTCGAAGAAGCAGATCTGGGTCAGGAATTGCCAAACATCGATTGGCAAAATGGGGAGTTGTCGGCTGATGAGATGGAGCCGGACTCCAGTACCGATTGGGTGCCACCACCGCCGCCGGAAGATCATGACGGTCCGGCCGATTCATCCACTTGGTGGATCACGGACCATCAGGATGAAGATGGTCCAGCGGATTCCACCAACTGATCCCGGAACCATGCCCTCCCCGATCTACCCCGACAAAATCAGTCCTTTTCAGGACTACAAAATATTTGATCGTAGTTTGTAGTTGATTCATGTCACATCTCATGTAACATGATATTTCTCAAGAATTAATTTCTTTTGGGAAATATTGTGTTACTCTGTAAAGACATGTACGTTCTTACCGTACGTTAGAACTAGCTAAATTTCTAGTAAGTTCTCTACGAAAATGCTGAGAGTTTGGTCTATTATCTTACTTGTAGTAAAATTCACATTTTATTACAAATAAGATGCATGTTCTCAGCCATTGTAACGGATAGCCTCTCTTCACAGACATAACACTTTATCGCATACTTAAGTTGTGTGCATCTAACGATTACACACCTAAAGTTACGGCCCTACATTTTCCGTCTATTCGTTTTTCTATTTTGCATTTTCACACTATTTTTTGTGTGTAACTTCCGTATACTTATTTTAGAAATAAAAAATATTGTTTCATTTAACTTCTTTTTTTATTATCATATATACAAAAACATTTTCTTTTACTTATATATACATTACTATTACAAAAATAACTTAACTCTATATTTACAATAAAATTCTAAAGCTACTTCTTATACGCTAAATTATTCATTACTTCCAGTCTTTTAACGCACTTCTCCCTTGTCCTTTTAGTTTCCTCCAACTTCACCCGCAGTTCATTAATCTGTCTTTCAAAGTCCGCCTCATCACTATCACACTTTTTTAGTTCGCGCAGTAGTTTTTCCCTATACCTATATGCCGCGGAGAAGACGCACTTTTGACTCGCCGAAAACTCGTTCAACCAGTCCGGCTCTTCAGCAGTTGTTGCTGACTGCTGCGATTCCTCGTACGATCGCTTGCATCGCATCTTGACCGGTTTGCGGCACTTCCCACGTCCTATTGTTGGTGATAGTGGTGCACCCGCGATCGAAGGCATGGACTTCGGCGGCTCGGGCGTTGTCGAGTTTGGGCCATCATTAATGATGACGACCGGTGACAGAGGCTTCGGTGGCTGTGACGTCTCCAAAAAATCGGGAAATTCCACTGGCACTGATGGGCGTTTGAACTGGAATTTCTTCTTCTTTTCACCCTCGGCAGCCGCATAGAATTCACCTTTATTAATGGTGGCCGTCTTGGGTTTGGTCAGAAGTTTTTGTAGTTTCGATGTTGGCCCCCGCCTCGCCTTTTTGATCACCACATCACTTATAATATTAATTCGGCCTCCATCCTCCTCAGTCCACTTGTTGACGTAGTCAACCGCCGAATTAACTGTCTCCTTTTTCGCGTCTACTTCTTCCACAAACGCAGTGTTCAGCACGTCGTCATTGTGCCATTCTTCGAAGACACCTGGGGTCAGCAGGTCAATCACTTCCTGCCCCATCAACTCTGCTTGGATACTTCCATCCAAGTTAAACGCATTTAACAACGACTCACTACCGGAATTCATTTTTCTAACTAACTAAGTCACTGCACTAAACTGACAAATGTATTTACTTGGCGACTTGTTCTAGCGAACTATGAAATGCTCTGCCTAGCAAACCAAATTTATACTTATCACCCCACCATAAACTCCCCCACTCTATCTGACGGTTGATGCTTTGGAGGCCAAACAAGTTCATTCAACTTACAAGGTTGCGTTCGACGGCTAGACAGCGATTCAAGGACATATTTTCAAGGTAATCGTGTGTCCTTACTTCTGTTATTGTTTGTGCTCTCAAGGTTATATGATCCAGGCAACCCACATTTATAGACACTCTCTTTCCTTCGATGACTATTATCAGAAACTATAATGTTGCCTGCAGATCAAGATAACAATCGTCCAGCTGAGACTTTTTCAGGAGCAAAAATAATAATTTCTGCCGTTTGCTATAATTGTAAAAGAGAAGTATATATTTGGACTGACCACATGCAATCTTACAGTTACATTGCATTGTTGAGAGTAAGGATTGTTAAGTGTCATTACTGTGGAACGCTGATGTGTCGACGAGGGCCGATTAGCAGATCTCATATGCTGAGAAGACAATGGATGCTACGAGAAGTTTACAAGCAAGACATTAATTAATTTTTATTTTTGTAACTTTATTACTATATTGTAAAATAAAACAACATATTATTGAAACAATTATCTATGTATTTTACTATCCTGCGTTATAAAATTTCAACTATTGCTATTAATATAGTGGTTAAGAAAACTACGTGACATTCGAGTTAATATTTTTTTATTTTTCTAAAACATAGACTTTCCAACATTTTTCTAATTTTAACTATTATTTTCGGGTAAAAAACTTTGCATAGCTTGTATTAGCATATTTAGGTTATCTTCAGGGTTTGTTTCGTAAAACTTTATGTCTGGGTGCCCCCAAGGTAGAGTTTTTGTTGTTGATGGTATAATATAACGTTTATCGTCGTGGTGAGATAAAGCAACTTTATTAATTATTTCGGTATAAACGTCGTGTTTATAACTTCGAAAGGTTTTCATTTTTCGAAATATCTGACCACCACGTTCTACGATATTCCGATAATCTTCCAGGTCAAGCTGTTTTTCAATTACACGTTTTTTATACCTTTCGCTTTTTTAATTTCGCTACTGACTGAGTTTATGTAATAAGCTTTGGCTCCGGTACCATAAAAACTTATTATTGGATCACCTGGAAATTCATCCTTCATTCTACCTACTACTGACTGACTTTTTTTTATGTTAAAAATATTTCCTTCGGTATAATTGGATGTATCGAATTTATCCGCATTTTCTGCAATTATGCTATAAAAATTGTCGGTGTAAACTTTTAATATTAACGAATCTGTGTCTGTATACAGTAAAGAAGCATTTTTGCCAAATTTTGTTTTAATGAATGAGTAGAAAAAATCATAAATTACTGTTTTCGACATGTCCAGTATGGAAAATCCGATATAAATTGGTTTATTATAAGTTACCTTTAATTGATCCATATGAATGGCAACGAATTCTTTATTAAAAACCGTTGAACTTTTAAAATAAGGACGAGAAATTAATGCTCGTGCCCCAATTTTATTCCTGTCATTTTCCCATCGGGTAACTAGTTTTATATCATTACGATTCTCCACATTTTCCATGGTCTTGCCAAAAACAGCATTAATGATTAATTTAAAAGTGTCTTTACCAAACTTTGTTGTTGCCCTATTGCGCAAATCTGTATTTAAGTCGATATATGTCTTTAACCATCGGGATTGATTAAATTTTAAAATTCTGTGTGTTTGCATTACCATTAGGCCGTTATTGATTGCTTGTTTTAATGTTCGGTAATGAATGATGTATTTCTTTTTATCGTTTAAATTCGGAATTAACTTTGAAAATTTTGCCGATTCCGTGGGTGGTACAATATTTTCAACTAAAAAGGGTAAGTCGGAATGGTCATCATATAGCGTATCCGGATAATGAACGTCAACTTCCAAAACGTATCCTTCTGGACCATTATCGTCCACATCCATAATATTTAAATTTAAAATTTCATGCTCTGATAACCATCTAAAGCCGCCAAATGGTAATGCCTGCGACATACTATGACCGTATAGATTTGTTGCATCAAGATAAACAATGAAAGATGATGGTTCGTTAGGATCGTAGTTTGGTACATATATGTTGTTGGCAGCGTGCATCCTTTCTGAACACTGACTTATACCGCCTCGAATACCTTTTTTGAAAAAATGAACCGTGTCGATATCAGTCAATAGCTCTAACTCTACCTTAGAAATACGCAACATACAATCAAACGAATAACTTGGAAGGGTATAGTACTGTGCTGGATCCAGTTTATACGTTTCTAAACAAGTATCGCGAAACTGTTCAAAAACATCGGTTAGTAATAAAACATCAGATTTCAAATATAAATCCGAATAGTCCCCCAAATTCTTACAATTAAATGTGTCCCACACCTTTTTAGCTCTATCATAATCTTCATCGCTAATGTGCTCCTCTGACAAACTATCATAAAACTGATTTTTTGTGGGTAAAGTTGGATGGTTCATTTTCTCCATTGAATCGACAAAACTATAGGGAAAACACCTTTTTTGCGCATTAAATTAAACTGCTCATTATCAGAAAAATATTTTCCTGTTTCCCTGAAACTACCCACAGCTAATCCATTACCCAAATTTTCCAGCGAAGTTGATAGAAATTTAAAACTATCGATGAACCGCAATTTCAAATATTTTTTCTTTATTGTCCCACTTTTATTATCGACATAATCGTGAACGTAAATACTTTTCGTAAACGAAATATACTTTTCCTTGCTTTGAGCTAAAACATCGATCTTGTCTCCGTGACGACACAACTCTTTAATAAACATGTGGCAACCGTACCCGCTCAAGTTATGAAATATAATTGGAATAAAATTGGGTAACTTATAATTTAAATTGCAAATCGAATGAGCAGCACCAGGCCTTTTTTCCCCAGTTATGTGACAGTGGTCCTTTACTTTACAATTATTATTTTCAAAAGGTCGTTCACATACACCACATTTTGTGGCATTATTGAACTCCGCTATTTGGTCCACCGTTAAAGTTTCCATTGCTTTTATATCTCTTAAGTATGTATTGTAAAGAGATCTTAAATCACTTTCAAGTCGAGAAACGAAAACCTGGGCTGCGTCGTTTCCCCGGTAGAGCTCAAATTTTGAAATCGAATCGTCAAAGGAGCACTTAATTAAATACGCAAAAGAATATGGTTCATGTTTGATGCTTTTGACTAAGTAAGAATTTGTGGGATTTGGTTCCACTTTATCCAGCGGTTTAAGCACCGATTCAAAATCCGCGTAAACGACAAACGGTACACGCATTTGCTTTTCTATGTTTTCAAATTTTAATATATTTTCACTTACACTCCTTCCAAATTTATCTATTTTTAAATTTAGTGATGGTGTTAATGAATATTTGTGGTTACAGTCATTTTTTTGGTGTGATATCAAAGATGATGGTGAACTAAAATATATCAAACAACCATCACAAAAATACATTTTATCTCTACGCGATGTAATTTGACTGGAACATAATTTCGATAAGTCTTTTATCCAACAATAATGACTTTTAGAACAACGCGTATCACAAATATGCTCATCATCATCTTTAATACTACAATCCTTTGTTATTAACAACAAGTTTACATGTCTGTTAAGTTTTCTACCCGAATACCTTAATGGACCGACAACTTCATACTTTAACATATTATTTTCGAAAATTTTTTGCAAACCATAAACGTTAACTGAAATATTATTCATTTCTTCAAATTTTGATATATCACGCAACTTTACTGGAAAGTCTATACCTGTAAAATTCAGCAGTCTTGAATAGTGTGGATAAGATTGAATCTGTGATGCCCTTCTAGTGGTGGGGCACAAAGCAGACACGATTGACCACGCAAAACAACACTCATCTTGATTAATCACATTGATGATGACTTTTTTCAATTCGATGAATCGGGGTAACTTTATATATGAAGATCCACCAAAAGGTTTATACTCGTTGACATTTACTTCCAGGTATAGAATTTTTTCCAGAGCCCAACCTACGAAAACAAGAAAGAGTGACATAAGTATTTATTTTATTTTTAGTCGTTAATTTATAACATACCTGAATCTTTTTCCTGAAACTCAGTCGATTGAGTCTTCATGGCTTCCACTAATGATTGATATATTTCTTCCAAATCGCTTCCTGAAGTAACAATTTCATTGCGTGTATTAAATGACTTGTCACTGTACATATTATCTTGTGTTGGTAAAAGATACCGACCAACAACCACCATATTAACTTTCAAAGCACAACGCACTCTTACTAGGTCACTTACTACCTCTAACACTTTTGCTTTAATTTCATCAAAAAATAATGAATAGTCAGTATGTTCATTATCACTTGATATACGGTATGTGGCAATCCTATTTCTAAAAGCACTGGACACGAGTTCAACACCGGCTGATATAGGTGAACATGCATTACTTTTATGGTGTATTGTTCTTTGATGAGCTGCCATTCGATTTGCTGGTATGGCTATATTGCAGCAAGTGCAAGTACGCACCTCAGATGTTGATGCCCCATCGTCAACTTTTCGCTGTTTTCCACCATGTATATTTGCAAATCGTGCCACGCACGATTCTCTTTTATGTCGTAACATATTATAACTCTGGGTAAACGATTTACCACAATTTTCACACACGTACGCCATGACTTTCAAATTAACTTGCTTGAACCGTTTTACTCAGCACAATGTTCTATACTAAAATTTAATTCCCCCTACCCTCATATATACCGAACCACCTAAGCAAACCTAAGCAAATGTAACCTTGAAATAAGCGTCGTCCACCTGGCCATCACCAAACAAAGAAACATCTGCTCGCGTTCAAGGCCAAGTTATTGACCTTGACCTTGGAATAACACCTGCGCATATCAAGGCCAAATAACAATAGCACACCTGAGCGTTCAAGGTCGACCCTACTGCGCATGCGGAAACTCACTAAGCATCTACTTATACTACTCAAGGATAATCAATTGCTCTGCCTTTTCGTCGTCCACAGAAGACATTTTTAATAAAACACCATGTAATGTAAACTGTATAGAATCAGGATTGATACTGCGACGCCGCGCGACCTGATTGTAAAGTTCTACATATTCAGCCACAAGGATAATCAATAATTGCTCTGCCTTTTCGTCGTCCACAGCAGACATTTTTAATAAAACACCATGTAATGTAAACTGTATAGAATCAGGATTGATACTGCGACGCCGCGCGACCTAACATAAAAAACGCTCACGGAACAATTCCATTGTTGCCGCGCGACGAAGCGACGCGTCGTAATCTGTAGTGCAGCGCAAGTGAGAAAGTAATCATTTAAAGCCATGAAATATTTATCTAGCGACAATTTGTAACGTAGCGTCGCGCCGCGTCGCCGAGCTGAGTGTAGCGCAAGTGAGAATCGACCTTTAAGGTCAAACAAATTTGTACAGTCGTTGCTAAAAAAACTTCGAATTTCCAAAAGCTGATGCTGATCTAGGTGGTATCATGCACAATAGGTAAATTTAAGGTTGTGGCTCGTTATTAATGCTCTAGGAAATCGATAAATAGATTGTGCTTGTATTCTGTTGAGTTTATTATATTGACTAATGGATTTTATCCACAATCACTTATATTGTTTTATACTAAAAATTGCGAATAATCAACGGCCAATCGGTGCAAACTGTAATAATTTATGAACTATCGACACAAACGGTTGATAATAGTTACTCGAAATCTTGTTAACTTTTACAGGTTTGTTTAAAGAACTGTTTTTACACGGAAACGTTAAATTATTGGCTTTTTTTAACCGATTTCGCAAGAGGAGGATGTTAATTCGACCATATTATGTATGTTTTTTATGTATGTTCACGCACAAATCTTGAAGGGATTTACCGATTTGTGTTTTGTAGGTGAGTTCTCACGAATGGCCCCATTGTAAGGGATTTTAGCTTAACTGAGTGAAAAACTAAAGAAAAAACTCATAAAGACCGACAAGTTTGCTTGTGTATTCCGGAATGGCAGTACCGATTTTAATAATTTTTCTCTGTTGTGTTTAATATGACGGCCCGGTTGCTCTGTTTGTATCTAACTTTAACAAAATAATAAGAGGGGGGTTTGAGGGTGAGGGTATAACACCGGAGCGCATGAGGATTTTATCCGAAAATGTTGACTAATATATAATTTTCGGAGTTACTGAGATCAGAAAATCTAATTTTGTCTAACAAGTGGAAAAAAATTAACGGGGATGGGGATTCTGAAGGGATTCACCGATTTTGATGAATTTTCTTGTTTCGTAGATGAGTGCTCACAAATCGCCCCGTTGTAAGGGTTTTAAGCTAAAAAAAGTGCAAATCTAAAAAAATATGAAAACTAAAAAGAACTCATGAAGATCGACAAATTTTGCGTGTGTACTTCGGAATGGCGGTATCGATTTCAATAATTATTTCTCCGTTGTATTTAAGATGGCGGCCCGGTTGTTCTGTTGGTATCTAACTTTAACATAATAATCAGGGAGTAAGAGCATTTAAGACCGGAACAGATGAGGATTTTTTTCGAAAATGTTGACTAATATATGTAATTTTCGGAGTCAGAAAAACTAATTTTATGTAACAAATGTTAAATAAAAACGGTGGTGGGGATTGGGGGGGAGGGGATAAAAAGCTGCGGCCGGGAATCTCTCCAAAAATGTTAGCTAATGTGTCATATTCGGGGTTATTAAAGTCAGCAAATCTAATTTTGTGTAACAGATATTAAACAAATTAATGGTGGGGGAGAGGATAAAAAGAAGCGACTGGTAATTTCTCCAAAAATGTAAAGTAATGTGTCATTTTAGGGGTTATTGAGATCAGAAAATCTAATTTTGTGTAACAGATGTTTATTTAATATTATATCTTCTTTTTACTTTGTAGTTGTACCTCAGCAACCTCCATGACGTCATGTATATAGATGGCGTAAATTAAATTGGTTACATTTTGGACTGGAAAGTGAACATAACAGAAGAAGCTCCAACTTCCTAGCTATACAGAGGAGCAGTGGAGGCTTTTCAGACAAACTCAGAGCGAAAAAACTATTATTAATAATATTTCATCAGCCGAAGAGTTAGAAAATGAAGTACATATATTGACTGAAAACCTCCAGTCTGCAAGGAATCTTGTAGCCAGGAAAATTAAAGTGAAGCCAGCTGAAGATCGACTTCCAGACGAGATCCAAAATCTAATTAAATTTAAAAACAAACTCCGTCAAAGATGGCAACGTCTTAGAAGACGTAATGATGGCATAAGAGTACGGGAGTTATAGCTAACGATTCGCAGAAAAATTAAGAACGAAGCCTGGTCGAGTGTCCTGGAAGGATTGTCAACCATGGACAACTCTCTATGGCGCTGTCCAAATTTAACAAAATTCCATCCCTCGATCTAAACCATCTCCAAAACAGCCAAGAAAAAGCCGATACATTGGCCATGCACCTTAAAAATGTTTACGGGGTCATGCCCAATGTAATGGCTGAGCAGAATAACATAAGTAGTTATGTAAACACAGTCATCTGCAAAAAATACCCCATTCCCCCTACTATGCTGAAGAAGCTTTTTGCTTCTCCTGGAGAGCTCGCAAAAGTCATTAGATAGTTACCAAACAACAAAGCACCAGGGTTACATAGTCATAAAATCATACCTAAGAAAACTCTCGTACAACTCTCGCTCAAAAGTAGCAAAAAAATCATACTAGCAAAATTAGATAGTTTAGATCTCGAAGCAAAAATGCCTATAGAACAATTATTGGGCTTCAGAAAAGAACACAGTACGACACTGCTGGTGTCCAGAGTAGTCCAAGACTCTCTGGACAAAATTAACATCCAGCAAAACACAGTTTTACTTTCATTAGATATTAAGCAGACATTGGACAATGTGTGGCTTAATGGACTAATTTATAAACCGCTAAATTATCACGAATTCCCATTCCCTTTGTATATAGCTGCGTTAATATACTCTTACATAACAAACAGATCGTTTAAAGTAGAAGGAACACTCTCCATCTCACAAAAAACACATAAGAGGAGTACCGCAGGGCACTGTGCTATCTCCAAAACTCTTAAATCTTTATACTGCCGATATTCCCCATTATCCTACAACAAAATTAGCCATGTTTGCGGACGACGCGACGTGCTGGTCTATGCCAGCTCATTCTACGCAAACGTGGTTAAATCAAACATAAGCAATCACTTACATTACCTTCTTCCCTGGTACGCAAAATGGAAGTTAGCAATAAATGAAAACAAATGCGAATGCATAATTATAACCAAAAAGTTTACCAACAACAAAATCCGCATCCCTATTTGAATAGGCGACGCTCAGATTGTTCCAGTGAAAAAGCTGAAATATTTGGGCGTCGTCATCGACTCCCGTCTACGTTTCCATAATCATACCTCCACAATCCTACAAAAAGCTTTCCTTTCCATGCAAAACATTTACGCAATCCTTTCTCCTAAATCCTCTCTTTCCCCGGGAAACAAGTTGACGATGTACAAACAGATTATTATGCCAGTTTTGACATATGCCGCACCAGTCTGATGTAGCATGTCAAATACACAAATGGCCAGAGTTCAACGATATCAGAACAAGATCCTGAGGCGTGCTACTTCCTCGCGAAGACTTAACGTAACGGTTGACGAGCTGCATAATTTGGTAGAAACACCTAGATTCAATGAAGTCGTATAAACAATTTCTGAAAAATTTTACCGCACTAAATTGACAGTTTCAGAACTTTCGAGGGAATTAGCACAAGTCAGTATCAACGATAACGTAAAGCACAAGCCTGTTTACGCGAGACTTCCCATTTTGTTTGAAAAAATGCATCATTAAAATATACTAAATCCTAAATAATTTCCTTGGTTTTCCATTTGCCTACCAAAAATCCTTTAGCAAAAATCCAGTGCTAAGTACAAGCTCCTCCCCTTTTAAGCTCCTCCTCCATATATACTCTTCCAAAATCCTCCACATAGCATAATGCACAGCAAACAATCACTCTAACAACATAAATAATTAGTTTAACCTTATAAATAAATACTTAAAAATAGATTGTATATTTATTCTAATAACTCTTAATTTTAAACAAGAATTATCAATAAAGTAACTGAATTGCAACTATTCTATAATGACGTAAAAGGCGACGTTCAGACCTCCGTACGTCCACTTAGATATACATACATCGAATGTCGTGAAACTAGCTTTTTCACGATGCTTTTTCTGGGAAGAAAATAACCAAATTACTAATTAAACCACTAAAATACAGCAAAACTGACAAAAGGTATGCGAAACCTCCTGCGATTATAAAGGGAATGAATGCCAGAAGGATTCAGCGCTTGAAAAAGCTCACTAACGTTGCCAAATACTGCAAACTAGGAAAAGTAAATCTCGACTCCCTTCACAAGCCCCGCCCACTTTCCACACGTTCACATCTGAAAAGCTATTGGAAGCTTTCTGAAGCTGGGTTAGATACTGTCTCGGTCGTTATGGTCGAGAATGGCTAAGCAAAAGGAGAAAACCGTTAGAAAATGGCGCAAAGCGCTATAATTGGCTGTTTTCTAAAAATGGGAAAGTCGATAAATACGCGTCGTGCTTGCAAGGCAAGATCATCAGTCTTCGAGGTGCAGTCCAGAAGTCAACTTTAGTGAAGAATCAGTATTCAACCCGGTGTTCGCTGTTCGCAGATCTGACGTCAGCAAGGTGTTCGCAGAAATTCCACGGATTTTCAGCAGGACATTGCAGGGTCCCTTTGATCTTCTTTGTGAGCTTCAAGCATCTCGTTGCGCACCCGAGATTATCGTGTATATACACTGTGCATTTGTCGGCGAAATTTCCATTACCTGGTATCATCCATATATCAGTTTGGGATTTCGTCACATTTGGCACAGGCCATTTGATCCGGTTAACACTTGGAATACCTCCTGATAAGTCGTTGCCCCAGGGGACCGGTCAAGTGGCAGCCAGCCTCACTAGTAAGTGTGAGTGAAGTAATTCGCGAAAAAGAAGAGACGAAGACTCTGAAGATTAAATTCACGGTCGGTATTCAGGCTTGGCTATTTTCCTGAAACGTTCGGAAAAACCGCCAACCAGGTGTTGGGGAAGGTTAGGTACAGGAAATAGCCGGAATAGCCATAGTATTGTCTGCAACCGGCAAAATAATTTAGAGAATGCAAGGGACGGCTAAAACAATGTTGCAAATTTGTTTGTAAACCAGATATGGTAAGAAAAGTTTAAATCTTATTAACGAAAAATTAAACAATTTTTCAAAACTGGTTTCCAAACAATAGGTAACGTTGTTTAAGCCTTCCATTGCATTCGTTAAATTCCTTTGCCGGTTGCAGATGTATTGGGCGGACTATACGTACCCTACTCTGCGGCAACATTGTCCTCGAACTGGAGGTGATGTCCGGCCAAAGATAGAATGGAACAAACATAAATACATCGTCGTAATAAACTTGCGCTCGATAATTTTCCGACAACCAGTCACTGTTCGGTTGCGCTTTTCTCAAAGCGACGCAAACAGTAGATTTACCGGTTGCGACGCTAATTTTACATTAAACCAAAGACCGATAAAAATACTTTGGAATTAAAAAAAAAGATCCCTAGTACCAGACTAGGTCAAGCTTAATCACAGACTAGCAACGAATTGTTCCAGGGGACAATGGTGGCCGCCAGCTTTTAAACAGCGAGATGGGTCGGAGTTAAGATGTTTATTTTAGAGCGCCACGTGATTTTAAATGTTTTACGCCATGTCCCTGTATATAGATGTTGTGCGAGGATAAGACAAAAATCACGAATTGTCCAGCCCCAGCTGCAGTCTGCCTTCCACCAACACTTGTTCCGATACTAGTATTTAATGAAACAACAACGCTTAAAATAACAAATTGGTTATATTAATTAATAACCGTTAAAATTTGGAACAAATTAGTAATATTGATGACCGATTAAAAATATATTAATATTAAATTAAAAGGAAATATACTATCGTATAAATTTTAAGGGGGTATAACCAGCGCACGCTCGGTCCCAAACGTGATCACGTCTAGTTTCTAGTGCCTTCGCACACTGTTTATTATAACCCCTGACTTAAACCTAACATATGGGACACGATAAGATTCCCATTAGTTAATTATCAAACAAAAGAAATATTCGATGGAATTTATCACTAAGATCAGTACATTGGTACTATATACAGAACACAGTAAATGTTACATTTAGGGGGGGACAGAATATTAGTCTCGTGTTGCTCCTCGAGGTAAAATTTTGAAATTATTTATTATTATTATTATTGTTCATTGGTCGAGCAACAAAATAATAGGTCAATATAAAAAAAATGATTAAAAACTTGCGGTTTCCTTAGCTGGTAAGGCCTCAGCCTCTTCTCTCTGGAGGGGTGGTGACCAGCAACCAACGCTTGAGGGCTGACAGGTGTATGGTCAACCTTGGTGGTAGGAAATCCTGGACAGATGTGGAGTCCTATAGTAATACTGGGGTAGCTGTGATCTTCAAATCGGGCCGGATGTAAGGAAGGGCCTCTCTACTCCCAGGAAACGCAAATAAACCAGGAACCAACCAACATGTGGTAATAAAACCCAAAAATAAAAACCCCTGGAACGAGAAAATCAATCAGCATAACATTCCAGTCCAGTAAACCTTAATCATCAATATTTCTACACTATCTACGGCACAATAAATATACGATTACCTTTCGATGTTAAATGGGGTTGATCAAATGCACGTGGGCGTTGAGAATTTTTGTCCTCACAATGAGTGTGGCTAGTCAACTTCATACAACTAACATCCAATGACATAAGCCACGACGAGTCTTTTTAGAGATACTCCCTAACAAAGGGTACTGGTTGAATCACACCAACTAGTGAAATTTTCCAAAAAAAACTCTATTTCTCAGCCCACACCCAAAACGTGTCTGGTTAGCAAAAGGTCTAATCTGCGTCTGATTTTTCTTCTCGAAACCGGAAGTCTCCACCAGCGTCTTTTCTAAATCTACGCATGAGCAGAAAGCAAGGCCTCATAGCTATCGTCGATTTTCCAAATTAAGGCGAAGTTAAATGCAATTCCATTAGGAAAAGTTTCCTCAAGACAAAACAGAATTTTTAAGAGCTTTCCGAAGAAATTCCGCTTATTACTTTTGGAGATTTTGACCAAAACGTACCCCAATTTTGGGGGTTAGGGGCTATATTACTAGATCCTCCCCAGATAACAACAAATAGCCCCAGAACTGGGTGTGTCAGGTCACTTTAAGTTGGCAACACTGTCTGGATAGTCACGCTATCAGATGACAGTGATAGACGTCAGAATCAAAAGTAAACAAACGGCTGTCAGCCGATATTGCAAATTGCTATTTAAACATTACAAAACATGAATAAAACTGCCAAATAATACATATAATTCACAGTAAGTACTCCAAATCATATCTCAAGTCCTGGTAGTGAAAACTAACCCAATGTTTACATATACACACAAATGACATTGTTCTAAATATTAATCATTTCAGGGTAATTGGTCAAAAACCAGTCTAAACCTGTCTCCGGAACACTTAACAAAGTGCAACATTTATCTACAATTAACGGTGGTCAACACAAACCAGAAATATTTAAGCGGACCCAATGTAAACAAACAAACTCGAGCATATTTAAGCAAGAAGGGGGCCCTCTAGGAGAAGGTCGTAAAATACAATAAGACTGTATGCAAATAATGCTTGGAATTATGCCAATAGTTGTTACATATATCAGACATTCAACAATCAATGACAACCAGGCATCTGATTAATCAGTTGGTCAAGCTATCGAGCGAATATTAAGGTAACAATAGTAATGATATCTAAACGACAGCCCTACTTACATTCCTTCTGGCTTTTCTTTTAGTGGGAAGAAAGCCCTGATTCAGAGAAGCATACCTGAAGTCAATCAAACTGTGAGTCTGTAAAGAAGCATGCAACTTTGGTAAAATGATATATCATATTTTAATTTCAAAGAAAACTAGCCAAAAAGACAATTTAAAAATAAGTGAATGTTACTTATAGTAAGTATATGGTATTGTTACGCTGTATAGTGATTACATTGATGAATAAATAAATAAACCAAAAGGAAAAAGGCATAGACCTGTATATTATTGTAATTTAGCTTCTTTAATAGTCCTTCTTTCTTAAATAACAAAAAAACTTACTGGATATTTATTTATTTGCTTCTAAATTACTGAAACTAAGAGAGAAAATTATACCCACGCATTCGCCAAAATATAAAAACATAAAACTTGAATTTTAACACGTTACAAATCCCCCCCTTACTACAAGATGATTAACCCTTCTGGGGTTAATCACTGAAGTAAGGTGCTTCTTTTAGATCCTTCAGATGCCAGATACCTGGGTTTCCACCATACTCATCTCTAAGTTCATATGTCCATGGAGAAATTCGTCTGTGGACTATAAAAGGTCCTACATATTTAGGTGCCAATTTCTTACTAAAATATTTGGTTGCGTCCGAGATGACATAGTTCTTTCTCCGTACTTTTTGTCCAATTGTCAGTTCCGTGTCTCTTTTCCGCAAATTATATCTCAAAACACCCTTCTCACAGGCTACTTTCAATCGTCTTCTAACATCTTCATACATCTTTACAAAAGCTGTGTTTCTAGAGACTGGTGTCGATTCGTCATTATCCTTTGGAGCTAACACACTCCTGTCATAATCTTTACCTGATAAACACATGTTCCGGCCAAAGTTCACAAAATAGGGTGAAACTTTAGTCACTTCCTGACGTGCTGTGCGTAAAGCACAAGCCAAACTATGTATATTAGCATCCCAAAGTCTATGATTTTCTTGAACATACATGGCCAACATTGTTTTCAGGGTTTTGTTTTGTCTTTCAGTCGGGTTTGCACGAGGATGGTAATTAGCATTAAATTTAATAGTACAGTCGTACTTATCGGTAAACTTCCTAAACTCAGTACTTCTGTACTGTGGTCCATTGTCACACAACAGGACTCGTGGGGCTCCAAACATCAAAAATACATCCTCTTCCATACGCTTTATGATAGTGGCTGATGTTGCCTTGCGAAGGGGAAACACAAGTGAAAACTTACTAAAATAATCTGTCACTACTAAAATAAATGAGTTCCCCTTTGTGGACCTTGGCAGTGGTCCCATTAAGTCTGTCGAGATCATTTCCCATGGTCGTGAAGGTATGGGATGTGACACCATATGATCTTTGTTTCCTTGAGAGTCACTTTTATAAGCGATACAGGTGGCACATTTTCTGATATACTGGGCCACATCACTTCGCATCTTAGGCCAATAGTATTTCTCTGCCAATCTAGCGTGAGTCTTATATACGCCCATATGACCTGCTGTGGGAGGATCATGAGCTTCCTTGATTATGGTTTGTCGGTTATCTTTCGGTACTACTATCTTCCAGCAGTCACTATCGGGTGAAAGTGCAGCATAGTCGTCTTTAACATACTTGTACAATACTCCTTCCTGGTAGCGCCAATTCAAAAACTTTAGAGGTGTGTCTTCTACCTTCTTTACCATTCCATTATACCATTTATCTAAAATAATCTTTGGCTGAGCACAATCTCCTATACTATCTATAACAGGTACCGTCCTTGATAACATATCAGGAAGAGCTAAATCTTTACCTCGTCTATGCTGTACTTTAAAGTCATATTGTTGTAGTTTAACGGACCAACGTCCTAATCGTCCAGTTGGATCTTTCAAATTCATTAACCATCGTAGGCTAGAATGGTCTGTTATGACAGTGAACGGTATACCCTCTATATATGGACGAAGTTTTTCAATAGCGTAGACCAATGCTAACATTTCTCTTTCAGAGGTGGTGTACAATCTTTCCTGTTTCGTAAGTGAACGGCTCAAATAACAGATTATCTGTTCTCCATCCTCTTGAGGTTGAAGTAACACTGCACCGATGCCATATCCTGAAGCATCAGTCTGGATTATGAATTCTTTGCTATAGTCGGGGCAACTTAGTATTGGTGCTGTTACCAACAATTCCTTGATTTTTCTAAAAGCATTTTCACATTCCGGTGTCCAGTTAAACTTTTTGTTCTTTTTGGTAAGCGCTGTGATTGGTGTGACGATGGCAGAGAAGTCAGGGACAAATCTCCTATACCAAGAGAAGCTTCCAATTACTCGGCGAACCTCGGTGACTGTTTTAGGCCTAGGTAGTTCTAACATAGCTCTTACCTTATCAGGATCCACATGTAGGCCACGCCTATCTACAACATACCCAAGATATTTCATTTCAGGCCGACAGAACTGACATTTATCCCAACTCACCGTGATTCCCGCTTCTCGGAGTCTTCTAAAAACTTCATTTAATACTCTTAGATGTTCATCAAAAGATTGTGAAATCACTACCACGTCATCCAAGTACACAAATACTGAAGGTTCTAAATCTTGGAGAACTTGATCAATCAATCGCTGCCAAGTTGCTGGTGCGTTATGTAATCCAAAAGGCATCCGTTTGAACTGGAATAATCCTCGATGACAGATGTATGCTGTAAGTGGTTTCGACTTTTCTTCGATTGGGACTTGCCAGTAAGCACTCTTGATGTCAAGACTAGACAGATATTTGGCGTCTTTGAGCTTATTCAGGGTCTCAGATACTAACGGCAGTGGATAACTATCCCTCTGTATTACGTTGTTCAATTTGCGATAGTCCACACAAAATCTTACTTTATCGGTGTTCTTCTTTTTTACAATTACTACTGGAGATGACCAGGGACTATGCGAAGGCTCAATTACACCCAATCTCAACATTTCGTCAATTTCTTCATCTATATGTTTCTGTATCACCGGTGAAACTCTATAACTTCTTTGTCTAATCGGTTCTGAATTTGTCTTAATTTTATGTTGGACGAGAGTCGTACAACCTATCTCTGATCCCATCAAATTTTTATGTGTCTCTACAAGGTCATTTAGTTCAAGCTGTTGTTTTTCAGTTATAACAGTTTGCAGTTGCTCCTTCTCAAGAGTACAGATGGTGTCAATATTTCCAGAAAAATGCCACTCGTCATGCCTTAGATCGGGTACTATACCCATAGTCATCCAAAAATCATATCCCAAAATCAACGAGTGTGGCAACTCTGGTAGAACTATAACTTCCATGATCTTCAATCTGTCTCTAATTTTCATTGGTAATTCCAAAGTTCCGATACTCTCTTCTCGTTGTCCATTAGCAACGGTACAAACTGTCTTTTTACTTGTATTTAACGGTAGGTGTAGATTTTGCAAGACTGACCATCCTTTTTGACATATGAATGTTCTAGAGGCTCCAGAATCCAATAAACCTAAGAAGGTATACCCAAGGATATCAACTTCAAGGTATGGTCGCTCGTCATTTTGTGCATGGTTAATAATAAAGTCCAAAATTGGTTTGTAGCCGGTGGATTGAACAGGCTTTCTTAAAGGCCGACTTCCTAAGAGTGCCGTTTCCCGTTTCCCGAATTGCAGGATGGACAGGTGCGCTTCGTAAAACCTTCTTTTCTACATCCATAGCAGTATCTTTTCTGGCTTTGCTCCGCGCATCCTATAGCTCTATGGCCTGGCTTTTGACATTTAAAACAAACTACCTCCCGTCTAGAACTTCCACTTGAACCTGGTTCCGACAATCTAATTTCATCTATTTGGTCTTCCAACCCAACATATGCCAAATCAGGTTCCAAAAATTGTCCCTTTTTCGGGGGAGCTACATAGTCGCCAGACTGCATTCTTTGTTGAATCCCTTTGCATAATGTCTTTAATTGGGATAAACTTGTAATCTCCAAAGCTCCTAACTGGGTCCGGTATATTGGTGCAATATTCCTAAGCAAGATATTCAGCTTTGCATCGTCAGATATAGGACATTGCAATCGTTGGAAATATTTTGACATTATTGCCATATATGTTCCAATCGTCTCATCTGAACCTTGACTTCTTCGTTTAATTTCTTCCAGTAACTTTTCACTGTAAAAAGCCGGTTGATATTCCTCCTTAAATTTTGCAACTAGTTCATCCCATGTCTGAACTTCTGTTCGACAGTCCTGGAAAAATTCGTAGGCTCTTCCTTCGAACAAGTCAATGCCAGAATCAAATAAAATTTCCTTAGTTACATTCCTGGCACGACGCAATTCTTCAACTCGCTCAAAGAAAGCCATGACAGACATACCTTTTCTATCACCAGTAAAACGTAAATTCCATTTATGGGGCAAAATCGGCTTAATACCAGCTACAGAATATGATGTAGGAAGTGCAGTACTAGTACTGGGAGGCTGTGAACCAATAACTGAAGAACTTGGGAGTGAAGGACCTACAGGTGTTGAAGTAGGGTTAGCAGGCTGCTGTTGTGGCACAGGAGCAGGGTTAGGAGTTGTCTGCGATAGTTGTAAACTACTCTGAAGAACAGCAAGATTAGGGGGAATCGATTGAGTTTTCCCGTCAACTAATGAGGCCTTGGTGTTAAGTTGATCAATCATAGTCAATGCTTGAGCTACCAATATTCCTCGTAAATTTCTTTCTTCTGCGGTAGTGCAGACCATGTGATCAATCCTTCCTAATACATGATTCAACTTAGTCCGTAACTTCAAAAATAGTCCACTCCTACTTGTGTCTGAAAATGAATCCACAACATCGCATAGTCCGTCTAACTTCTTGGTCAACGCTGCAATATCCTCTTGAAACGAAAATGGGTAAGGCGGATAATTTAAACTTTCTCCAGATCTTTCCATTTGTCTCGCCACCACCAATCGATGTCTCATTTCATCCACCGTACCAGTACCTATACCTCTCCATTCCAGCTCATATACAAGTTCATCCCTGTCTAATCTGTTAATTTCAATTTTTCTTAACATCTTGGAAACTTATCACTGATCAGTTAAATCACAAAATATATACAAGTAGTCACTGGGATACACACCTAATTATCCACTATTACACCACTGTACACTACGTAACTAAACCACTGTACTATTTCACGCTATATACATATATCACCACACTTCACTGACATGAAGTCACCAAAAAAAACTGACACGAAGTCACCAAAAATAACTGATAAATATCTGTACGTAATGCCTTAATACGAGTGGTATAGCTGCGGTCACACGAACCAACCAAGATCCTCAGTAGACCAAACCCACGATCAAATTTTTCCAAGATATCACTAAATTCACATTTCACTGACACAAACCCAAAAAAAAATCTGACACGAAGTCACCCCAAAATAATACCCCAACAAAACACCCAAAAAAAAATAATTATATCTGTACCTAAAGCCTTAATACAAGTGGTATAGCTGCGGTCCCGAACCAACTAATACTTCCTGATGAGTTCCTGTCCTAATAGTCCTATTCTCAACAGACCTAACCCGCGACACCAATCTTTCTACTATACCACTATATAATTATAAATTAAAATAATAAAAAAAAATCAATGAAGATTTGGGAATTTATGGCAAGACCGCGGTTAAGTCAGCTCTAAATACCATTTAACCCTCTACCAAATCATCAAAATGTTCATTTAAAAAGAGAAAAAAAAATCCTTAGATTTAGAGAAATTTCTCAAAAATGGCAACCACGCAATTAAAATGGTCCCACTTCAATAAAAATGGCCCCATGTTGGGCGCCAAAAATGCGACGCTAATTTTACATTAAACCAAAGACCGATAAAAATAATTTGGAATTAAAAAAAAATGATCTCTAGTACCAGACTAGGTCAAGCTTAATCACAGACTAGCAACGAATTGTTCCAGGGGACAATGGTGGCCGCCAGCTTTTAAACAACGAGATGGGTCGGAGTTAAGATGTTTATTTTAGAGCGCCACGTGATTTTAAATGTTTTACACCATGCCCCTGTATATAGATGTTGTGCGAGGAAAGACAAAAATCACGAATTGTCCAGCCCCGGCTGCAGTCTGCCTTCCACCAGCACTTGTTCCGATACTAGTATTTAATGAAACAACAACGCTTAAAATAACAAATTGGTTATATTAATTAATAACCGTTAAAATTTGGAACAAATTAGTAATATTGATGACCGATAAAAAATATATTAATATTAAATTAAAAGGAAATATACTATCGTATAAATTCTAAGGGGGTATAACCAGCGCACGCTCGGTCCCAAACGTGATCACGTCTAGTTTACAGTGCCTTCGCACACTGTTTATTATAACCCCTGACTTAACCCCTGACTTAAACCTAACATATGGACACGATAAGATTCCCATTAGTTAATTATCAAACAAAAGAAATATTCGATGGAATTTATCACTAAGATCAGTACATTGGTACTATATACAGAACACAGTAAATGTTACATTTAGGGGGGGACAGAATATTAGTCTCGTGTTGCTCCTCGAGGTAAAATTTTGAAATTACTTATTATTATTATTATTGTTCATTGGTCGAGCAACAAAATAATAGGTCAATATAAAAAAAAATGATTAAAAACTTGCGGTTTCCTTAGCTGGTAAGGCCTCAGCCTCTTCTCTCTGGAGGGGTGGTGACCAGCAACCAACGCTTGAGGGCTGATAGGTGTATGGTCAACCTTGGTGGTAGGAAATCCTGGACAGATGTGGAGTCCTATAGTAATACTGGGGTAGCTGTGATCTTCAAATCGGGCCGGATGTAAGGAAGGGCCTCTCTACTCCTAGGAAACGCAAATAAACCAGGAACCAACCAACATGTGGTAATAAAACCCAAAAATAAAAAACCCTGGAACGAGAAAATCAATCAGCATAACATTCTCCGTCCAGTAAACCTTAATCATCAATATTTCTACACTATCTACGGCACAATAAATATACGATTACCTTTCGATGTTAAATGGGGTTGATCAAATGCACGTGGGCGTTGAGAATTTTTGTCCTCACAATGAGTGTGGCTAGTCAACTTCATACAACTAACATCCAATAATGACATAAGCCACGACGAGTCTTTTTAGAGATACTCCCTAACAAAGGGTACTACTGGTTGAATCACACCAACTAGTGAAATTTTCCAAAAAAAACTCTATTTCTCAGCCCACACCCAAAACGTGTCTGGTTAGCAAAACGTCTAATCTGCGTCTGATTTTTCTTCTCGAAACCGGAAGTCTCCACCAGCGTCTTTTCTAAATCTACGCATGCGCAGAAAGCAAGGCTTCATAGCTATCGTCGATTTTCCAAATTAAGGCGAAGTTAAATGCAATTCCATTAGGAAAAGTTTCCTCAAGACAAAACAGGATTTTTAAGAGCTTTCCGAAGAAATTCCGCTTATTACTTTTGGAGATTTTGACCAAAACGTACCCCAATTTTGGGGGTTCGGGGCTATATTACTAGATCCTCCCCAGATAACAACAAATAGCCCCAGAACTGGGTGTGTCAGGTCACTTTAAGTTGGCAACACTGTCTGGATAGTCACGCTATCAGATGGCAGTGATAGACGTCAGAATCAAAAGTAAACAAACGGCTGTCAGCCGATATTGCAAATTGCTATTTAAACATTACAAAACATGAATAAAACTGCCAAATAATACATATAATTCACAGTAAGTACTCCAAATCATATCTCAAGTCCTGGTAGTGAAAACTAACCCAATGTTTACATACACACACAAATGACATTGTTCTAAATATTAATCATTTCAGGGTAATTGGTCAAAAACCAGTCTAAACTTATCTCCAGAACACTTAACACAGTGCAACACTTATCTACAATTAACGGTGGTCAACACAAACCAGAAATATTTAAGCGGACCCAATGTAAACAAACAAACTCGAGCATATTTAAGCAAGAAGGGGGCCCTCTAGGAGAAGCTCGTAAAATACAATAGGACTGTATGCAAATAATGCTTGGAATTATGCTAATAGTTGTTACATATATCAGAAATTCAACAATCAATGACAACCAGGCATCTGATTAATCAGTTGGTCAAGCTATCGAGCGAATATTAAGGTAACAATAGTAATGATATCTAAACGACAGCCCTACTTACATTCCTTCTGGCTTTTCTTTTAGTGGGAAGAAAGCCCTGATTCAGAGAAGCATACCTGAAGTCAATCAAACTGTGAGTCTGTAAAGAAGCATGCAACTTTGGTAAAATGATATATCATATTTTAATTTCAAAGAAAACTAGCCAAAAAGACAATTTAAAAATAAGTGAATGTTACTTATAGTAAGTATATGGTATTGTTAAGCTGTATAGTGATTACATTGATGAATAAATAAATAAACCAAAAGGAAAAAGGCATAGACCTGTATATTATTGTAATTTAGCTTCTTTAATAGTCCTTCTTTCTTAAATAACAAAAAAACTTACTGGATATTTATTTATTGGCTTTTAAATTACTGAAACTAAGAGAGAAAATTATACCCACGCATTCGCCAAAATATAAAAACATAAAACTTGAATTTTAACACGTTACACGGTGTGAGGATTGTAAATTTCCCGCTTGTAACGAGGAAATTCTTTAAAAACAGACAGTGCTATCGTGACAGTAAATTGATCTTGTTTTTCTCAAAACAATCAACTGCTGTTAACGATAAGCTTGATCCTAAATTGCGAGTCAAAATTAGCCAAACAATTCAGGGATTTTAAGTCGATTTTCTTTAAAATTTCCTGTCATAAAATTGTTTGGGCATTTACAAGTCGGAAAAATAAAAATCGTTTTTTCGAAATTGTAAAATTAAAAACGCGTTTATTTTCGAAATAGGTTATCTTAAGTAGCGTCTTAGGAGTGACTGGACGGTACGTCCTTTTTGGACGCGTCCTTTGAAATAAACAAATACGTGAAAGAGGTAGATCTCTGAAAGTGTTAAGAGTATTTTCTTAGTCAAGAAGCGCTGCTCTAACAACTTTCTAAATTAGCGTGAGAACGACAAATCGTGTAAGACATTCAGTGAGTGCTACGCGTGTAGGGAGAGGAACGATCGTTAGATTGGAAATTAGTCGTTAGAGTGAATTTAGTTAAGCGCCCCCCTTAGACCCCCCTAATTAGCATTGTGATTAGGTAGGATTAGGAGCGGCTTCGAGGACTTACAACAACTCAGACTTTCCCTGAAAATTAAATTCAACAACTAACAATCAACAGAAAAAATCGCTCCCCGTGAATTCACTAAAATTAAACTTTTGGACATTGTTTAATTTTAACGAAGTTTAAGTTGAACGAGCCCGTGTCAACGAACCTCATTATATTTTCTTAGGGAAATCCTGGTTTTAACCTATTCCTAAGATTAATATAAACCAAAATTAGTCCCGCTTTCAAACTTGAAAAATCCTTCGTCACTACTATCCGTGGTGGAACGCTAGCAGTTTCCAGCTAGCGGGGTAAATAAGGAGGCGGGTCCACATAGCGACACAGACGCGCGGTCTGTACTTTGTACATTGGTACTGAAAGTACCTGGCATCCCTGGATAAACAGAACAAAAATGGAGAACGAAAGTAGAAATTTAAGTAGGACCTCCTCGAGCGACTCTTTCCAGGCCGCGTTTAGAACCGTGGACATGATCCAGACGATTAAGCTCCACCTGGAAACTAGCGGAAGTCCGAAATTTAAACCAGAATACGCTTTTGATGAGCGTACTTCCTCGCGACCTGGTGGGGAAACTTTAGACGCAAGGGTAGAAACCAAATGCGGGGACAAATTCGATCCTTCAGATCAAACTCAAATTTCAGGGGATTTCGGTGCACGTCGGGATGGCTCTCCCGGACTTTTGAGCAAGCTTAGGCTGTTCAATTTGGACTCGGAGTCGGAGTCGTCACAGAGACAAGCCGGGAGGGACCATCCGCATTGCCACACAGGTCCGGGAATTCCTGCAGAGGTTTTCCGAACCAATGAAAAGTTTAATGACCGCTTGTGCGACTTGGCATCCCTAATGGGGACTAAAAATCGCGAAACGTCAGAGGTCCCTTGTTACTCTGACAGGTTTGGGCAGATTATTACACCTGCGGACCCGTTACAGAGCGCCCCCGATGCACCGAAAATTAGGGCTTTCGCTAAAGAGAGTCCAAATAGTTTAGACATTCCTGTGAATCATCAGTTTGTGAATTCACAAAACTTGCTAGCCCAAGCGCTCAGCCAAATAGCTGATACCCTGGGAGGGCTAAAAATGTCCCAGACAAAACCAATCCGATCCACCTTCAGTGGACTTCCTCATGAAGATCCCATTCGGTTTCTTCATGACTTACCAACCTATTTCCTTGAAAATCGCATAACTGATGATAGTGATAAGTTAGCATTAGTCATCAAACAATTAAGAGGAAATGCGCAGACGTGGGCCGTACCTCTTCAGGGGTACGCGCTCACATAGTGTCGTCACGCGGCTAGTACGTCTCTATAACAATCGCAATACATTAATCGAATTAAAAGCAGAATTGTACGGGCGAAAGCAAGGACCAAAAGAAAATGTGGACAGGTTCATTTTGAGTAAATGGGCCTTGTACCAAAGATTAGTACCGGATGGTGCCGAACAGGAGGGGGTGAAGACGATTCTAACCCAGTTAGTACCGGCCATTAGGTCCCGACTGAGGGGAACCTACGTAGGAGACATGGACCAGTTGTCCTCCATAGCCATTGCGCTAGAGCAAGACCTAGCGTCGGAAATAAAATCACACCCACCGGTACAAGAGAAACCAAAAATACTCGAAAAACCCGTGCCGCCCGCTATTACCAACAGTCGCCCCAACGAGGGAGGACGTCGAATGCAACGAGCATTTCAACCATGCCCACGTTGCCGTGGGGATCATTACGAACGTCGTTGCCCCAGAGGGGCAATAGACAATAAGCCTTTCAATGAGCAGATAAGTGTTATCTGAGACAAAGTAAATGCAAAAAAATTACAAGAAACAACAATAGTTGAGGTTCACGAAGAGCCAAAAAACTAAATACGGATCGGCTCGCTCCAGGAGAGTCCGATCCAGGGAAATTAGCAAATCTGGAAATTCAACTGTATACTTCAGGAGAAAAGTTCGATACTCGACCTACGCTAGTGGACACAGGGGCTGACTTATGCCTGATGTCCGAAGAAATAATCTCTAATAAGCTGATCACACCCAGCCGACGAAATTTATGCCTAGCTACTACTAGCAGTAATTCTGAAGTTTTGGGCACGGTTAAGCTAGCGGTCGAGCTTGGAGAGAAAATGTACACGGTTCTTTTTCACGTAGTAAAAGAGCTGGCTACAAAAATAATTCTGGGTGGTCCATTCCTAAAACAGGAAAAAGTGATCATCGACTACTCCAGAAATTGTATGTACATAGGAAAAAAGGAGCAACAGGCACTCTACTGGAAAATTCCGCGACGCCATATTGCAGCTAAAGTAGAATTACCAGTAGTAAACAGCGAGGGATTGGGACAATTAAAACAATTGTTGGAAGAATTTAGTGACGTGTTCGAGGTTGGGCTAGTACAGCCAACTACGCGAACAACGGAGCATCGGATTACTCTTAAAACCGACAAGATGCTACAGGCTGGGGTAATTGAGCCATCTCAATCGGCTTACTCCTCCCCCCCCCCCTATTCTGGTAAATCGTCCAGATAAGAAGCCGAGATTTTGCGTGGACTATCGTGAAGTAAACGACATTACAAACGATGAAAGTTCAACTCTTCCACGGATCCAGAAAGCCATAAAAACCTTGGCCCAAGCCAAGTACTTTTCAGTGTTAGGCTTGAAAAGTGGGTACTGGCAAATTCCAATGGAAGAGTCTAGTAAGAAATACACTGCGTTCTCCACACCAGATCGAGCAACGTATGAATTTAATGTAATGCCGTTTGGGCTAAAAAACGCCCCCTCAACTTTCCAGAAGTTGATGACAACTGAAGAACTGGCAGGACAAATCCAGGACTTCGTCCAGGTGTACTTAGATGACATCATCGTGTACTCGTCCGATGAGCAGTCATCTGACCGATCTGCGCCTAGTGCTGGAGAGATTAAGGAACCACAACCTAAAAGTTAGCGTCAAGAAGTGCCAACTTTTCAAAGAAAGCTTAATTACCTAGGATATCAAATCGATGGGAAATCAGTAAAGCCGCAGGAGAAGCATTTGAAACAAATAAATGACTTCCCCGAACCACGAACGAGGAAGCAGCTGCAAAGATTTTTAGGGATTTGAGTAGAGATAGATGGGGTGTTCTGCATCAAGTGCACCCAAGCAAAGTGTGCAAACCCAACTCCGATACCGAATAAACCAGAGCAAACCCAACCGGTACCGAGCGAACCAGAGCAAACCTAACCCGATACCGAACGCACCCAATCAAACCCAACCCGATACCGAACGCACCCAATCAAAACCAACTGTGATCTGTCACCTGTCATCTGTCAACTGTCATATGTCATCTGTCGCACTCTTGGGCGTTGGTTACTTTGGTCTTAACTACTTGAGCACTATCTATTTGGGGCACTATCTAGTCTTCTTCTTCTTCTTCTTTCTGCCGTTAGGTCCTTATTCACGATGACGTCACAAATGTTTTCATTAATCCTACCTAATTAAATGTATTTATTTCGTAAGTCGCATATGCACTGAAAAAAGTTTTCTGTCCAAGGCGCGGATCGAACCCGCACACACCATGTGTATAAATTTCGTATTATATACGTTTCGCAGCTATAGAACCAAGTACGCCACGGCACCTAGTTGAATAAATAAACATGGAAAATGATATCTTCAGTGATATATGGGGCGTGACGTGACGTGTTAGGTATGTTTTATGTATTTTAGGTGGATAATACTAATAATAAAATAGTGTCTTTATATTTAACATGCATCACGTGTGCCAGCCTGTGCACTCGCAGTCGGTGACAGCGTAATAAGTCGTTTGGAGGAAAAAAAAACGAAAAACCTCATGCTACGCGCATCCGAAGTACTGTATAGCATGAGGTTGAATAAATAAACATTAAAAATGATTTCTTCAGTGAGTTTGGACGTGACGTAGTAGGTATGTTTTATGTATTTTAGGTGGATAATACTAATAATAAAATAGTTTCTTTATATTTAACATGCATCACGTGCTCAGCGTGACGTAACAAGTCGTTTGGTAAATCGTGGTGCTGTCCGTAAAGCACTAGATCAACAAAAAATCTACAGCGCGTATGCAGCTCCTTCATAAATGCGATGTTACGCCAAATTAGCCGCACGACATCCTAAAACTGAAACTAAAACTCTCGTGTCAGCGACCATTAGTCAACGATTACACAAAAAACCTTGATAGTACATCATAGTATAGCAAAATACTATTATGTTACTACATACATATAACGCGTAGTGCACATGGCACGAATGCTGGCAGTACTGGCAGCAATTTTACACTCTCACTGGGGACGCGGAGAAAAAAACGCAAAAAAGATTTTTTTCGCCTCGCCTTTGGTGAGAGTACAAAATTGCTGCCAGTATTGCCGGTACTGCCAGCACGTTCGCAGCGCACTCTCACTAACGCTCGCTGGTCAATCTTGGAACTATGCCAGCATACTCGCAGCGCCCCCTCACTAACGATCGCTGGCCAATCTTGGAACTATGCCAGCATACTCGCAGCGCCCCCTCACTAACGATCGCTCGCCAATCTTTGAACTACGCCAGCATACTCACAGCGCCCTCTCACTAACGCTCGCTGGTCAATCTTCGAACTCACCGAAGGTTGGGCCGAAGGTCACCGAGTGAGAACGAAGTGGGTAACGGTGTGTCACCGCGGGCCGGTGGATGAACGTGGTCCGGTTGGCTGTTGTGTTAGCGATAAGCAGTCTTAGACGCCAAAAAATTAATAAATTTAAATTAAAAATTAACAAAAAATACCGGGTCACGATTGTAGACCCGTACGGGAGCTCTCAGTGGCGTAGAAATTACATATTTCAGTTACATGTATTGAAAAATGAAGGCTGCCGAGTCAATCTGAGGTTTTCACTCAATGCGTGTAGGGTTAGAACGTGAGCTAGAGTCTGTAGAATACCTCTGTGATGAAAAAGTTGATTGTAGACCCGTACGAAAGCTCTCAGTGGCGTAGAAATCAAATATTTCAGTTACGTGTATTAAAAAATGAAGGCTGCCGAGTCCATCCGAGGTTGTCTCTCAATGAGTGTAGGGTTAGAACGTGAGCTAGAGTCTGTAGAATACCTATCCCGTTTAGAAACTGGGAAATACATGAACTGCCTGTTTTGAGAACGACAAAGCGTGATACTTGGACCGTTAAGACCATGTCTGAGAGAGCCCGATATGTTATTGTATTTTTATGAAGAAGCGAAAAGATAACTTTGAAGCTGATTGTACCTACTTTGATAATTTAGACATCACCGACGTCAAGTTGCATTTAAATTCTGAAGTTTACCCCTACGAGTCGTTAAACCTAAACTTTGCAAATAAACAGTTTACAGAAGCCTATCAGATGTATACGGACTTTCAAAAAACCTATTTGGGCAAACAGCGGTGTGAACCGCTTTTGGATTTTGTTGCTTTCGCTAGTAGAACCCTCTTTGTTATTGACTGTTCCAAACAAAGTGAAGCCCTCAAGAGGAACACCATCGACGTGAAGTTGGAGTTTCAAAGTTCCGAAAACTTCTCAAATGAGTCACGTGCTTTCTGTATAATTATTCATGATCGAGCGCTTGAGTATCAGGCTTTAACAGGCCAAGTACGTGACGTGTTGTAGTCAGTTACTCTCCAACCCTGCCACGATGAGGTTTGTTGTGGTTGACGTTCAAGGATTCCGCGTTCCAGAATTTCAAGCTAAAGAATTGTCTATTTACGATAGAAAGCAACTAAAGAACTATCTTTTTAAACCAGTTAAGCCCTTTTATGAGCTGTCCTATGATTGCCAGAAGCAAGCAATGTTTCTATATGGGAACCGACATGGTTTAAACTACAATTCCGGGGAAACCGATTACAATGAACTTTACCGCATTATCTGCAATGATCTACAAGATGTTGATATCATCTATGTGAAGGGCCATATAAAGAAGACCTTTTTACTTGAAACTTTTTCCTCGATGAAATATTTTAAGAATATACCCGATATTGTTAATTTAGAATTTGCTTGGGATAGTGCTAATGTACCGAAATTATCTCTAAGTAAAACCACTTGTTCTTATCATGGTTTAGAATATTGTGCTTGTAGTGCTGAGAATTCAAAAATCTTGTATGATCTATTATGATTTTTTGCCGAAATAAAGAAGTTAAATTGCATTACATGTTTAATTCTACCCTATATTACTAGACCCCTCGGGAAATTTAGACAGTTAGACTCGAGCACATGACAAAGACAGTCGACTTGTCAGTTAAATTGGACGAGCATTTGAAAAAGATACGCAAGCTGAAAAGAGACATTAAGTTTTACAGAGAAAAGACATCTTTGGTTAGAATATTTTTAAAACTTACCATTTAAACTTATCAACGGCTTCCTCCTCCTCCTCCTCTTCCAGCTGGGACAAGGTGTTTGAAGCTCCTTCTAGATGTCCCGATGTCCCAGTTCTTAAGACTAAGCCTAACCGAGTTTACGAGATTGAGGACTTTATAACAGTCATTTTTGCCACATCAGAAGTGGGACGCAAACAGAGTGGTTCACTATTTATTAAACCTAACGCCACCCTAACACTACCATAACACAACCCTATCACACCCCTATCAGCAACCTAGCACCACCCTAAACAACTCCACAACACTAGCTGACGTCCCTATCAACAACCTAACGCCTACATAACCGTCCCTCTAAGCACAGCATAAATGTATAACTAGTAGAGATGCTGTTCGTAAAACCCCTGCCGAGGGCAGTTTTTAACATTAGTTCTATTAAACTGATCAGAGGTAGTAGCAACATTAATATCCTTATATTTTTGAAGAAATAGTCTGTAGGTTGTTTCTATATTAGCAAGTACGAATACGAGTTACTGTTTCCAGAAACAAGACCTATTTATTAGTTGTTTCATAGCTGTTCAGCAGTTGTTTTCAGAAACAGGATATGTTTTTTAGCTGTTAAGTGGTTGAGCCGCTAGACGTTTAAGTGGTTTCCTGAAACAGGGTCTGTTTATTAGTTGTTTTTCGATGTTTCCTAGTTGTTTCCAGAAACAGGATGTTTTTTAGCTGTTAAGTGGTTGGGCAGTTAGACGTTTAAGTGGTTTTCTGAAACAGGGTCCGTTATTTGAAAGTGTTTTACGTAACATCCGTCTTCAGTATAACTCTCCTAAATTTCTGGTTAAGGGAGATGTAAAGACAACTTATTTAAAACATATTTTTGATTTGTGTCTTATATTTAGTGTTCCTTTAAAGACTGAACCTAAATTAAGTAAATATAAAAAAGTTGTAGAATGTTTTCATCATAAGGACTTTAATGTTTGGCATTGTGCCTGTAATAATGTCAAGTTATTGTATAATGTCCCACATTGTTTTTAAATGACATGGAATAAAGTATATGACATATTTTTTTTGTTTTATTTGTTAATATAGTTCGATTAGTCTAAGTAGAAAGACGTAAAATGATTAGCCGCAGTGTAGATTGTACTGATTGCTTAGATGACGGTCTTGGCGTCATTCATACTTTTGAAGAAAGACTGATTACGTTTGAAAATTGGACCAATAAAGTTAGTCCTAAAGACTTAACACAGGCTGGTTTGTATCACACCCAACGATTAGATATACTTAAATGTGCATTTTGTCATTGTGAGTTTGCTGATTGGAAGGAAGGAGATGATCCGTTAGCCGATCACTATAAGTACTCTAAACATTGTCGGTTAGCTAAAGTATTGTGGAAGTGTCGACAAATGGAAAAGGTAGTCACACCCCGAAGCTTGAAAAAGATAAAACCCGAACCGCTCCGAACTCTCCATGTTAGTTCTCTGTTCTTAATACCGCTGTTGGTGTTATTAACCAGTGGAATTATACACCTTTATGATATTATAAATCTCTATTCTTCGACGCTTTAAATCATTTTAACGCGTTGATCTCCAGTTAACGCCCCCTGTTGATACCCTATTGCTGTTTGGTTGTTGTCCTGTTGATACCCTATTGCTGTCTAGTTAACGTCCGGTTGCTGTGCTGTTAACGCCCGGTTGTTGTCCTGTTAACGCCCGGTTGTTGTCCTGTTAACGCCCGGTTGCTGTCCGGTTAACGTCCGGTTGCTGTCCGGTTAATGCCCGGTTGCTGTGGAATTATACACCTTCATGATTTTATAAATCTCTATTCTTCGACGCTTTAATTCATTTTGACGGCAGTCATGGCTCTGTTAAGTTCGTCCGTCATTCTGCTAGTTGCAGTAGTACACAACGTCTTTTACGTATATCGGCCTTTTAATGTTAAAAACGCCTGTTTTGTTCGATTTTGGAGATTATAACGCTAGCAGTCCGTGGATTCTGATGGCTTTCAACCCTCAGATTACTGGCCACATACCCGTATTCTCCGCCACGATAACTACATCAAACAGCAGCAGCAGCAGCAGCTCTTTTCGCTACAAGGTTCAGTTTCTCTTTCAAGATTCGACGATTGGTGAAACAGGATGGATGTCGTTCCTTAGCAAGTGCAAGAATGAGACCGCATCTACTACTATTGCTCCTACTACTAATTCTACACTAACCCCATCTTTATCCGAAAATATGAACAGTATTTCTAGTGTACTTGTATTCATAGCTGTAACCTGTTTAATATTATTAACTAATTTTGTATATAAAGTTGTTAAATATCGATATAAATTGTGGTTAAATAAATAAATAAAAACAATAATTAATGCAAAACTGTTTTATTACATTTTTTAACATTGTCAATAGCGCTAACAAATTAAAATATGAGGATGTTCTTATTTTGAGATTATTCACTAAAACTAACAAGTCTTCAGGTTTGCATTTATTTTTTAAGACTTTACGCAACACTTTCCAATTTTTCTAAATCCATCATGGTCTTTCTTGTAAAAGTTTTCATATTCACTGGGAAAATCCACACAAAAAGGTCGACCGTATATTATCTCCCTGCTTACTTCCAACCGTCTACTACATATTTCACCACGTATGACCCACACTAGTCTTCGAATTTTTCTTATGTCCGAAGATTTTTCCACCTTGTTCATTTTCACATCTAGAATGAACGCCTTGTATGTATTTTAAAAACCCAACGTCAATGATTTAGTACTAGACAAATTTTATTATCCTTTAAAAATCCAGCCTTGGTTTTCAAAATCAAACGTGACTACTTTTTTAAGACGTTTTATGAAAGCTGTTTATCAAACATGAAAATAAGGATATCAGACAGAGGGTACCAGACTGCATAATCTTTACTGAATCGACTGTTCTGAACGAAACCTTGCTAACGACTGGTGAATAGACCAGCGCTCTCGCAATTGAAAGCGTCCCCAAGCGCGTCTACACAAAAAAGTGAGCGGGGCGTTGCCGCTGCCCAGCAACACCACGATGCACCTTGGTTGACCTTGCCTCGTGTCGCTCACTTTTAGCGCGCTGTGTCTCGTAATTTTTCCGCTGATGATGCAATCTTTACAGCATATAATATTGTGGCATACGTCGCAAGACCCTCGTCAGCAACACCGTTTCTTGTGTAGGGCCACCTGGAGCCGACGACGACGAGCAGTTCCCGATCTCGGCGGCTGCGAGTGCACAGGTTGACCGTGTCTCGTGTCGATCAATTTTAGCGCGCTTTGTCTGGTATTTTTTCCGCTGATGATGCAATCTTTAAAGCATGTAATATTGTGGTATACGCGGTAAGACCCTCGACAGCAACACCGTTTCGTGTGTAGGGCCACCTGGAGCCGACGACGACGAGCCGTTCCCGATATCGTCGGCTGCGAGTGTACCGGTTGGCACACGTGATGTATGTTAAATATAAAGAAACTATTTTATTATTATTATAGTATCCACCTAAAATACATACAGCATACCTACTACGTCACGTCTCATCACAGAGGCATTCTGCAGGCTCTCTGAGTGACAACCTCGGATAGACTCAGCAACACTGTATTTTTTAATACATGTAACTGAAATATTTCATTTCTACGCCACTGAGAGCCTTCGTACGGGTCTACAATCAGCTTTGGCATACGTGGACATTCAACAGACTCTAGTCCACTTTTTCACCCTACACTCATTGAGTGACAACCTCGGATAGACTCAGCAACACTGTATTTTTTAATACATGTAACTGAAATATTTCATTTCTACGCCACTGAGAGCTTTCGTACGGGTCTACAATCAACTTTGGCATTACGTGGACATTCAACAGACTGTAGCCCCCTTTTTCACCCTACACTCATTGAGTGACAACCTCAGATAGACTCAGCAGAAATTTATATGTTAATACATGTAATTGAAATATTTCATTTCTACGGCACTGAGAACTTCCGTACGGGTCTGCAATCAACTTTGGCATCGCAGAGGCATTCTGCAGGCTCTAGGCCACTTTTTCACCCTATACTCAATGAGAGACAACCTCGGATAGACTCAACAACACTTTATTTTTTATACATGTAACTGAAATATTTCATTTCTACGCCACTGAGAACTTCCGTACGGGTCTACAATCAACTTTGGCATCACAGAGGCATTCTACAGGCTCTAGCCCACTTTTAACCCTACACTCAATGAGAGACAACCTCGGATAGACTCAGCAGAACTTTATATTTTAATACATGTTACAGTAATATTTAATTTCTACGCCACTGAGAGCTTGCGTACGGGTCTACAATCAACTTTGGCATTACGTGGACATTCAACAGACTCTAGCCCACTTTTTCACCCTACACTCATTGAGTGACAACCTCGGATAGACTCAGCAGCACATCATTTCTCAATACATGTTACAGTAATATTTAATTTCTACGCCACTGAGAGCTTTCGTACAAGCCTACAATCATGATCCGGAATTTCTTAATTTAAATTTATTAATTTTTTGGCGTCTAAGACTGCTTATCGCTAACACAACCGCCAGCCGGACCACGCTCGTCGACCGGCCCGCGGTGACACACCGTTACCCACTTCATTCTCACTCGGCAGTCCTCGGTGACTTTCGGCCCAACC
The DNA here is from genome assembly GCA_963971165.1 of Philopedon plagiatum. Taxonomy (NCBI): domain Eukaryota; kingdom Metazoa; phylum Arthropoda; class Insecta; order Coleoptera; family Curculionidae; genus Philopedon; species Philopedon plagiatum. The sequence continues at coordinate 55,897,191 of OZ020190.1, forward strand.
TTCGGCTAGTTCGAAAATTGACCAGCGAGCGTTAGTGAGAGGGCGCTGCGAGTATGCTGGCATAGTTCCAAGATTGACCAGCGAGCGTTAGTGAGAGGGCGCTGCGAACGTGCTGGCAATACTGGCAGTTATTTTGTACTCTCACCAAGTCGAGACGAAAAAAATCTATTTTGCGTTTTTCTCTGCGTCCCCAGCTAGAGTGTAAAATTGCTGCCAGTACTGCCAGCATTCGTGTCATGCGCACTACGCTTTATATGTATGTAGTAGCATAATACTATTATTTTCTCCGGAACTCAATCAACACCATTCTTTTTTCAACGCCTTCTGACAACGCCCCCGAACATGTGACGTATTTTTTAATTCTTATATCGCAAAAACGTGCCATGCGCACTACGCTTTATATGTATGTAGTAGCATAATACTATTATTTTCTGCGGAACCAAAGGGCCGATCAACATCATTCTTGTTTTAAACGCCTTCTGACAACGCCCCCGAACATGTGACGTATTTTTAAATTTGTATATCGCAAAAAACACATAAAACATACCTACTACGTCACGTCACGTCCAAACTCACTGAAGATATCATTTTCCATGTTTATTTATTCAACTAGGTGCCGTGGCGTACTTGGTTCTATAGCTGGGAAACGTATATAATACGAAATTTATACACATGGTGTGTGCGGGTTCGATCCGCGCCTTGGACAGAAAACTTTTTTCAGTGCATACGCGACTTACGAAATAAATACATTTAATTAGGTAGGATTAATGAAAACGTTTGTGACGTCATCGTGAATAAAAACGGCAGAAAGAAGAAGAAGACTAGATAGTACCCAAATAGATAGTGCCCCAAGTAGTTAAGACCAAAGTAACTAACGCTCAAGAGTGTGACAGATGACATATGACAGTTGGCAGATGACAGGTGACAGTTGGGTTTGATTGGGTGCGTTCGGTATCGGGTTGGGTTTGATTGGGTGCTTTCGGTATCGGGTTGGGTTTGCTCTGGTTCGCTCGGTACCGGTTGGGTTTGCTCTGGTTTACTCGGTATCGGAGTTGGGTTTGCACACTTTGCTTGGGTGCACTTGGCGTAGAACGCCCCATCTATCTCTACTTAGACGCACTGTTAATAACGTTTTGAAAAAATGCGTTGTGTGCTTTAGAGCAAAACCCCCACATTTGACCCAAAAAATGGCTAATTTACCGAAAGATCGGGTTACTCCAACTTATCCTTTTGTAAAGAGTGGTGTCGATTTGGCAGGACCTTACTTAATTAAAGATAGTAAACTTAAAAATAGAAAATTTATTAAGGCTTATCTTTGTATTTTTATTTGTTTGGTTAGTAAGGCCATACATGTGGAATTGATTAGCGAATTGTCAACTAATTCCTTTCTTAATGCTCTAAAACGCTTTATATCAAGGAGAGAACTCTGCACTGATATATACTCGGAAAATGGCACGAATTTCGTTGGTGCAAATAAAACTTTATTAGAGGTTTTTAAACAAGTAGACGACACAAAATTAAAAAAAAAATTTGCTCGAAAATAAGATAAGGTTGTAACATAGAGAAAGAGGTCCGGGTTCTTTATTATGAGAGAAGAATGAATTACTTTTATTACTAGCGGGGTTAGCCTCTTTAACATATTAAATGAGTTACTAAAAACCCGTGGACCCTAAGATAACAGAGCTGAGTTGCTCAATCTCTAGATTATCTAGTCTCTGCCTTATGGGCTACGTCGGCTAGCTCTGCCGCGGAGATTGGGGGGGGGGGGGGGGGGGTAACCAGAACGGTAATAACAGCGCCACCTGTTTTAATACCCTAGGTAAAGCAGAGACTGTAGTTAAAAAGAAAACAGGAAAGCTAGACTAAAAATTGAAACAACATTTACCCTCTCAAACTGTTAATTTGATAGAAATTAAGCCAGCATATGCCTATATACAATTTACAACCCTGAGGGGGTACCGAACAGAGCGTCTAGAACACGGTTATGGAACGTAGTTCTGCTTCAGAGAAAGTGCCTACTCCCCTGACTGTGGCAGCTTTCTGTGCTTTTAAAAGAATGTTTAGTTAGGTTAGATTTGCATAACGTGATGATTAATAATTTAAGTTTTGAAGCTAAATAAATGATTAAATTAAGGTGCCAAAATCAGTAGGGAAGGGCAAAACGCTACATTTATCTGATATTGTGGCGAATGTACAGGTAAGGGAGCAAACAGGCCTCTTTGCTAGCGATTTAAACTAATAAATCTACATGATATCAACTTCAACTACCAATTAGAGTGAACTGCACAGCATATCAACATTAACAATATCAGAATATTTACAAGAGACTAGGTACTAATCATACACTTGAGGCTCAGGCTACAATGTGAAGTTTAGTGAGTGCGTAAGTGAAGGCCTAGGGCCTTAAGTTATTATACGCGATTGTCACTGATAAAACAGCACAGACATGTCAAACCTGAACTTAGTAGTGGTGTGGTGTCTCAAGTACTTAGGCAGTGAGGCGAGTCGAACCCTGTATCGTATCCTAGCACTCGTAGGGTGTAGGAGCAGCGGTCCTCCTCTACAATGGCGTCAGAAGTTCCATAAGGATGACGGAAAGGAGAAGTCACTGACGAAAGAACAGGAACGAAGTACCAACAGGTGAAAAGAGAATGAAGAAAGAAAAGAGACGTAGAACAGAAGAAAAAGTAAACAAAAAGAGGCCTGCAACAAAAGCAAGCATTAGGGTATGCCGGTCAAATACAAACTAAGGTAGGCAAATTTTAAGATATTATAAACCAAATCTAAGCAACAGTGCAGTAGTCACATAAAACAACAGGTATTTGATAGGAAACTCACCTGAGATCGTGTTTGGCCTCTTTGATCGTACAAGAAAACCTGAACTTTGGGGTTTTGCCCACAAAACTAAAAAAAACTCAATCAACTGATTGTTTTGGCGTAACAAGACATATTACCACCAAAAATTATAGTTTTAGGCCCCAAAATTCAAAATATATCAGCTAAACTGCTGTTAGCTAGCCCGAATGCAACTTTGCAAAGGCATCTGCCAAAAAAAATGACCAAATCCGACGTCAGAAAACGGCCGTTCGTTTCTGAATGTCAAAGACCTAGGGAATTTCATTTTATTAAATGTGACATCCGACAATTGTTTATTTTATAAACAAAAACAAACAATTTTTAATTAATGGTTTTTAAGGTACTACACTGTAATACAAAACGACTTTAAATTGTTATATCTGCCCATACATTTAATTCTACAGTATATCTTAATACCTATAACAAATTTTTCCTAAATTTTCATTTTTAGGTCTCGATAAACCAAACACAACAAAACTAAATAAGACCTAGCAAGATTTTCAAACGATTAAGACTGTGAGAACTGAGAATTAGCTAATCTAAGGAGATGGAGTCAGATACCAGGAATAATGGTGACTATTGACTGACTAGCTTACGTCTCACTTGAAGAATTATCAGGTAGGTTTTGACTTTGCAACAATAAAGCAGAAAATTTATCAGTTTTAAATTCTCAACCAAACAACTAAACTAAACTTATTTTCTATTTTTAGGGTGGCCTCAGGAAAGATTCTAGAAGACTTGACGATAAGGAAAAGTAGAATAAACTATAAGTTAGTATTTACATTATACTTACAAGAACTAAAATAAACGAAATCATAAGATAAGAGAATATATGCTTTATTTCCATTGCCATAATGACAAACTGGTAAGTTTTAAACCTTTATTTACAATATCTTTGGGAAGCAGATTAAAATTGTAACACATCCCCTCTTCCTCAAAAAAAAGTTTTTTTTTCTCTTTAAACCAAAAAAAAAAACTTGTAGGTACTTATAAATTAGGAACTCACAACAAAAGGCAAGGAAATGATTGTAATTGATTAAAATGTACACGGGGGGTTAAGTGGAATCATCGGGAGGATGAGCCTTTAAATCCTTGGCGTGCCATGCGCCAATATTACGCCCCGAAGGTTCTGAAAGTTCATAGGACCATGGAGATAGAATTCTGGAAATTATGAAAGGTCCAGTAAATTTAGGGGCAAGCTTCGCCGCGAAGTTTCGAGTAGCGTCAGATATTACATAATTCTTCTTCCAAACCTTTTGACCCTGAAGGAAACGTTCAGGCCTACGACGAAGGTCATAGGTCTTCTTAGTTTTCTCGTACGCATGCGTTAACCGTTTTTGAACGTCTAAGAATACCTGCTTAAGTGTATGCGCACGAGTAGCAGCGTCAAACGGCTGGTCAGTAGTCGGTCTGTCATCCACGGGTCGCTCTGTGACTGATATTTCTCGACCAAACATAACGAAGTTTGGTGTTAAGCCGGTTGTCTCGTGAACAGCCGAACGCATCGCCAAAGCAACTTTCGCCAGATAACAGTCCCACTTTTTGTGGTCGGAAGATACATATGAAGAAAGAGTCGTCTTTAATACTCGGTGTACTCTCTCCACAGGATTAGCTTGAGGATGATAGGTTGCTGTATGTCTTAATTCAATGGCATACCTGTCCATTAATTCGCGAAAGATTTTGCTGCGAAATTGGACACCATTGTCCGCAATCAGTTTATTCGGTCGTCCGAAGACAAGAATGACGTGATCTTCCATCCAACGAACTACACTCTGAGCGGTAGCCTGCCTAAGGGGGAAAAACAAGGTGAACTTACTAAAAAGATCATGTACCGACAAGACATAACAATGACCCCTTGATGACCGCGGTAGCGGACCAACCAAATCCACACTAATGACCTGCCAAGGGCGAGAGATAGTAGGTTGTTGACTCAGCATTAGACCTATAGGCGCTTTCTGCTCCGGTTTAGTCTGGAGGCAAACCTCACACCTTTTAATATATTTGCGAACCTCTGCCCGCATTTTCGGCCAATAATAGTTTTATAATTTCAGCACGCTTCTCGCGTGGTACAACCACCAACCATTCCGATTGTGGATTAGCTAAGGCGGGGTAAGAATGTTTAGCACGCTTAAACAATCGCCCTCCATCAAGCCACCACATCGAATACTTAGAAGGATATTTCTCTACTTTGAGACACATCTCGCGATACCAACGATCGGTAGATTGGTCATTAACGGCATCAATGATGGGTACAGCCCTAGATAGTGCATCAGGCACCACATTATCTTTACCCTTCCTATGCTCGATGTCAAAATCATATTGCTGTAGCCTGACAGCCCAACGAGCGATCCGACCAACCGGATCCTTTATTGAATTCAACCATTTTAAGCTATAGTGATCGGTTATAACCGTGAAATGGGAACCCTCTATATACGGCCGCAACTTTTCAATCGCAAATAGTACAGCAAGACATTCCTTTTCTGTGACACTATACTTCCTCTCTGCTTTTGTGAGGGATCGACTCAGATAGCGAACCACTCGTTCTTCTCCATCCTGTCTCTGCAGAAGCACTGCTCCCAAGCCATAATCAGAAGCATCACACTGAACTAAAAAGGGAATATCGAAATTTGGACACGACAACACAGGGGCTTTAACAAGATGTTCCTTAATCTGGTTGAACGCACTCTCGCACTGTTCATCCCACAGAAATTTGACGTTTTTTCTTGTGAGAGCTGTTAGCGGAGCAATAATCGTAGAGAAATTTGGCACAAATCGTCGGTACCATGACGCAACACCAACTATACGTCTGATTTCCGTTACATTTTTGGGCGTAGGGATTTGTAAAATCGCCTCTACCTTATCAGGGTCCACCAAAAGACCAGACGCATTAACAACATAACCCAGGTATCTGAGTTCAGGTTTACAGAACTGACACTTCTCCTCATTAAGGGTCAAACCCGCGCGCTTAATGCGCTCAATAACCTCACGAAGAACCGTGATGTGCTGGTCAAACGTAGGTGTACAGACAATAACGTCATCGAGATACACAAATACATAGGCCTCGAGATCCACTCCTATCACTCTGTCAATGAGTCTCTGCCATACCGCAGGGGCGTTAGTAAGGCCAAACGGCATTCTAGTAAATTGGTATAGACCACGGCCTGGCACTGTGAAAGCAGTAAGCGGCCTAGATTCCTTGGCAATTGGAATTTGCCAATATGCTGATTTTATATCAAGGGTGGTGAGATATTTGGCATCACGTAATTTGTCGAGCGTAGCGCTTACGTACGGTATGGGATATGCATCGGGAACAGTAACTTTGTTCAATGCACGGTAGTCGGCACAAAATCTCCAACCACCTGACTTCTTCTTCACCAAAACAATCGGCGAAGACCAAGGGGAATTGGAAGGTTCAACAATCCCATCAGAGAGCATCTGCTCCAGCTCGGCATGCACTTGCTTTTGCAATGCAGGCGATAGCGGGTAATAACGCTGCTTAAAAGGCGCAGATGTGGTTTGAATAACAAGTTCCACCATATTAGTGCAACCCAGATTGTTATTCATAGTCGCGAATGTCTCAGCAACCAAACGATCCAGAACAGCACGTTGTTCCAGGGAGAGAGAGTCAATTGACTGGATAGCAGCAAGGCTAGCTGATGTAGAAGATCCCTCAGTCGTAAATGTCCACTTTCCGGCATATAAATCCGGTATAAGTCCCATTCGAGACCAAAAGTCGACACCAAGAATAAGAGTATGGTGAAGTTCAGGAACAACTAAGACATCCAATAGTGCCACTCGATCGCGTAATTGGATCGGCAGAGATACCGTCCCAATACTTTTGCAAGTACTACCATTCGCAACTGTACACTCAGTCTTGGTTGAAACATTAAGGTGACAAAGACCCTTAAGTATTTCCCAACCAGAATATCCTATAATCGTCCTAGAAGATCCACTATCTAACAGTCCAAGAATAGATTTACCATAGATCATAACGTCAAGGTAGGGTCGTTCATCATTCTTAGCATGAGCCAGAATAAAATCCAAAATATTATTTTTGGCCAGGACCTTAGATTCTGGCAGGAAAGGCGGTTGGCCTATTGCCCTCCTGCAGTGTCGTTTTTTGTACACTGAGGACAAAACTTAGTCGTTACGTCATCACGACCACATCTATAACAGAATCGACGCTTCGGCTGAGCGCACTGCCGAAAACAATGACCTGTTCTCTTGCAGTTCCAACAAAGAGTCGACTGAGAAGGCGTGGCCAATGCGTCAACATTCGGTGAGCCGGACTGCGACTCAAGGCCAAAATCATCAATCGCTGACAATGAATTGGATGGGGCTTTCCTATAACCAAGTTCTGGTTCCAACAAATGCCGATGATTGGTAGGAGGTGGCTGAAACCGTTGGACTCGCGTCTCAGTTTCCTCAATAGCTCTACTGAGGCGTATTAAATCTTGCATCGATCTTACTTCACACGTGGCGAGGCCACTTTGAATGTAAGGTAAGAGATTACGTCTTATAATTTGAATTTTTGCCTGGTCCGAGGGAGGATCAGACAGTTTGCGGAACAAATTCTCCATGGCAACCACAAAGGTGAGTACTCGTTCTTGAGCACCTTGGGTTCTCCTACGGATTTCGTCCCAAAGAGAATAATTGTAGTCGTATGGCTGAAAAGCTTCTCGCAATTGCATGACCAAGTCATCCCAACTACTGAAAGAGCAAGTTCTGTACCATAAAAGTGCATCGTCCGTAAAAATCTCCGGAGCAGCCCGTACGAGTTGCTCCTTGGAGACTCCTCGTGACAAGCGGACTTCTTCAACACGCTCTACAAAATCGTTAACGCTAGTTCGCCCGTTATATTTAACGTTCCAGCGACTCGCATCGAAAAATCGGTTTGATTCTGAATAAGAATTTCCGCGCAATGGGGAAAATTGAAAATTGTCAAGCATATTTGCCAAGTTGACATAGGGATTAGAATATGACAATTGTTCATCGTTCCTAACCGAATCCACATTCGGAATACGGGAGAAATTGTCTTCGTCTGAAAATCTGACGTGTGAGTTACGTCTCGTGGGAGACGACGCACGAACGGCTCGAGGTAAGACGTATTCCGGAAGTGACCTATTAACGTTACCCGTCTGAAAACTATCCGTATTAGTTTTACTATAGTTTTGCGGTAACGATTCCGAGAAATAATTTCGACGATTCATATCTACGCGTGGAAAGTTGCGTGAAGCTAAAGTATTTTGTATGCCTCTTCCTAAATAATTTGATTCCGAACGCATAGGTTCATCCTTCGGAACGGAACTGTACTCAGGTGGTACGCGGTGGGACGGCAATGGAACGGCATGAGCCGGTAAAGAAAAATCTCTAGCGGTCTCTACTGGGAATTGTTCAGAAGGACGAATGTTATTCGACCGACCGGTAACGGTTGGGACATTCGAAGTTTCTGACTCTCCAAGGAACATGGGAGGGGGAGCACTAATAATCCTTCGATTATTATGCGGTTTGTGACGAATACCCGTGTCAGTATTGATTGATTGTTCATTCGTAGATGTTGGGGGATTAAGACGAATGTTCGACAGAATGTTCACGCGCGCCGAGGTCGTGGTAGGAGGAACATCGTCGTCAATGCGCACTAGGTCGTATGAAACAGAAGGTCCACTCTGATTAAACGGTGGATCCATTTCTGTCTGAACAGCAGATGTGTTTTGAGGTATCTCTTGATCAATCAACGAAACTTGTTCGACACGATTGGAGGACATCGACGGGCCGCCACGAGCTTCCGAGCGCAATAATTCCGAGACAGGTAAGTTAGCATACGTCGAATTTAGATCGGTAATATACCGTGAACAAAGAACGGTTAGATCTTTCAGAATATCAGTATCTATTCTGTCCTGACAATGTATACGACTCAGCCTAAGCTGTATTTGTTGAAGACGTGAATAAATTCGATCATACTCATTTTCACGATTCGCGTGGTTAAATGCCAAAAGGTCACCGCCGAGTTGAAAGAGTTTAGCTCTACACGTGCATAATTCTGTTACCACGTCAAGGTTTGTAGAAGTTGGTGCCATCACCAATCCTTCACGTTCCATACGGAAAACATCCCGAACTGCGACACGCTTTTCCGTAACCGTACGCGGAATTGGCAGACCACGGATTTTCAGTTCATAGTCAAGGTCATCACCTGCTAACCGATTGATTTCCATTTTTAATGAGTTTTATTATTAGATATAATATATGCAACAAAAAAAACTACAGAGATGTATTAGCTTTAACACTGCCTGCAGCAATCGTTAAACCTGACCACTTCTCCCTATGTGATGACAGGAAACAAAAAATATAAATATACACTATATATACGGTAATGTATCCGTATGTGAAGACAGGAAAAAAATAAAAATATTCACTGAATATATACGGTAATGTATGCTTAATCTATACCCAAATATAAAAAAAAATACTATATCACTTTAGTAGTTAAGATGTATGTCACCCAGTGACGTACAACCCCGACCCCTACCAAAAAAAACAAAAAAAAATAGGTTATCGTGGGATAACAACCCACACAAGGCCAAAATGTAACGACAAAAAAAAAAACTCACAATCAGGTGTCTCACACCATAAAAAAAAATTCAGAAGAAAAATACTTTTTAGCCAAGTATTTAAAACTAAGAACGTACTTCAGAAATCGCGATATTTTCGCGGTAGTACTTAACGTTTACTTAAGGTATCTTTATGATGTCTTGAAGCTGCCTCTACTACCAAAGCACCACCATAATGAAAATAAATGTCAGGTAAGTTTATAGTAAAAGACTCAACAATGAATAGTATAAGACCTGTATGTTCAACTAAGTATAAGACTTACTAACTTTACTAAAATATATATATATATATATATATATATATATATATATATATATATATATATATATATATATATATATATATATATATATATATATATATATATATATATTTTTTAAATAAACTTTTAGTATTTACCAAAATTTTGTTGATGTGTCTTGCACATACCAACACCAAAATTACTTGAAAATCGACAACAATATCGGTAAATGTTCGATACGTTATATCCAGAGAAAACGTTTATGCCAAAATATTCTTTATAACAATTATTATTCCGAACGTACTGTCGGACGCACTCACTTTGTACTTCTTATTACATGACAAAAATGTAACTTAAAGGTAACAGCAAAAACAATACCGTTGCGCACTTTTCTGGAGCATAACCTTAATAAAATACTATTAAAGAAAGCAACATATACTTTAATACCCGTTGAAAGGCGCCATTTGTAACATAGAGAAAGAGGTCCGGGTTCTTTATTATGAGAGAAGAATGAATTACTTTTATTACTAGCGGGGTTAGCCTCTTTAACATATTAAATGAGTTACTAAAAACCCGTGGACCCTAAGATAACAGAGCTGAGTTGCTCAATCTCTAGATTATCTAGTCTCTGCCTTATGGGCTACGTCGGCTAGCTCTGCCGCGGAGATTGGGGGGGGGGGGGGGGGGTAACCAGAACGGTAATAACAGCGCCACCTGTTTTAATACCCTAGGTAAAGCAGAGACTGTAGTTAAAAAGAAAACAGGAAAGCTAGACTAAAAATTGAAACAACATTTACCCTCTCAAACTGTTAATTTGATAGAAATTAAGCCAGCATATGCCTATATACAATTTACAACCCTGAGGGGGTACCGAACAGAGCGTCTAGAACACGGTTATGGAACGTAGTTCTGCTTCAGAGAAAGTGCCTACTCCCCTGACTGTGGCAGCTTTCTGTGCTTTTAAAAGAATGTTTAGTTAGGTTAGATTTGCATAACGTGATGATTAATAATTTAAGTTTTGAAGCTAAATAAATGATTAAATTAAGGTGCCAAAATCAGTAGGGAAGGGCAAAACGCTACATTTATCTGATATTGTGGCGAATGTACAGGTAAGGGAGCAAACAGGCCTCTTTGCTAGCGATTTAAACTAATAAATCTACATGATATCAACTTCAACTACCAATTAGAGTGAACTGCACAGCATATCAACATTAACAATATCAGAATATTTACAAGAGACTAGGTACTAATCATACACTTGAGGCTCAGGCTACAATGTGAAGTTTAGTGAGTGCGTAAGTGAAGGCCTAGGGCCTTAAGTTATTATACGCGATTGTCACTGATAAAACAGCACAGACATGTCAAACCTGAACTTAGTAGTGGTGTGGTGTCTCAAGTACTTAGGCAGTGAGGCGAGTCGAACCCTGTATCGTATCCTAGCACTCGTAGGGTGTAGGAGCAGCGGTCCTCCTCTACAATGGCGTCAGAAGTTCCATAAGGATGACGGAAAGGAGAAGTCACTGACGAAAGAACAGGAACGAAGTACCAACAGGTGAAAAGAGAATGAAGAAAGAAAAGAGACGTAGAACAGAAGAAAAAGTAAACAAAAAGAGGCCTGCAACAAAAGCAAGCATTAGGGTATGACGGTCAAATACAAACTAAGGTAGGCAAATTTTAAGATATTATAAACCAAATCTAAGCAACAGTGCAGTAGTCACATAAAACAACAGGTATTTGATAGGAAACTCACCTGAGATCGTGTTTGGCCTCTTTGATCGTACAAGAAAACCTGAACTTTGGGGTTTTGCCCACAAAACTAAAAAAAACTCAATCAACTGATTGTTTTGACGTAACAAGACATATTACCACCAAAAATTATAGTTTTAGGCCCCAAAATTCAAAATATATCAGCTAAACTGCTGTTAGCTAGCCCGAATGCAACTTTGCAAAGGCATCTGCCAAAAAAAATGACCAAATCCGACGTCAGAAAACGGCCGTTCGTTTCTGAATGTCAAAGACCTAGGGAATTTCATTTTATTAAATGTGACATCCGACAATTGTTTATTTTATAAACAAAAACAAACAATTTTTAATTAATGGTTTTTAAGGTACTACACTGTAATACAAAACGACTTTAAATTGTTATATCTGCCCATACATTTAATTCTACAGTATATCTTAATACCTATAACAAATTTTTCCTAAATTTTCATTTTTAGGTCTCGATAAACCAAACACAACAAAACTAAATAAGACCTAGCAAGATTTTCAAACGATTAAGACTGTGAGAACTGAGAATTAGCTAATCTAAGGAGATGGAGTCAGATACCAGGAATAATGGTGACTATTGACTGACTAGCTTACGTCTCACTTGAAGAATTATCAGGTAGGTTTTGACTTTGCAATAATAAAGCAGAAAATTTATCAGTTTTAAATTCTCAACCAAACAACTAAACTAAACTTATTTTCTATTTTTAGGGTGGCCTCAGGAAAGATTCTAGAAGACTTGACGATAAGGAAAAGTAGAATAAACTATAAGTTAGTATTTACATTATACTTACAAGAACTAAAATAAACGAAATCATAAGATAAGAGAATATATGCTTTATTTCCATTGCCATAATGACAAACTGGTAAGTTTTAAACCTTTATTTACAATATCTTTGGGAAGCAGATTAAAATTGTAACAAGGTGGCATTTTATTCCGCCACGATCTCCGCACTTTGGGCGATTGTGGGAATCTGCAGTTCGATTAACTGAGTACCATTTACAACGTGTTTTGAATAACACATGTTTAACCTATGAAGATTTCTATTCATTGCTTGTGCAAATTGAGGCTATTGTGAACTCTCGCCCGCTGGTTCGTCTCACAGAAGACCCAGAAGATTTAAACGTATTGACACCTGGTCATTTTCTAATTGGTCGTCCTAGCTTGTTTTGCCGGAAATTCCAGTTCTTAATGAAAGGCTTACCTATGCTTCGCGTTATAAGCAAATGCAAATGTTAGTACAACACTTTTGGACTAAATGGTCACGTGATTACTTACATACGTTACAACAACGTTCAAAAAACACATAAAACATACCTACTACGTCACGTCACGTCCAAACTCACTGAAGATATTATTTTCCATGTTTATTTATTCAACTAGGTGCCGTGGCGTACTTGGTTCTATAGCTGGGAAACGTATATAATACGAAATTTATACACATGGTGTGTGCGGGTTCGATCCGCGCCTTGGACAGAAAACTTTTTTCAGTGCATACGCGACTTACGAAATAAATACATTTAATTAGGTAGGATTAATGAAAACGTTTGTGACGTCATCGTGAATAAAAACGGCAGAAAGAAGAAGAAGACTAGATAGTACCCAAATAGATAGTGCCCCAAGTAGTTAAGACCAAAGTAACTAACGCTCAAGAGTGTGACAGATGACATATGACAGTTGGCAGATGACAGGTGACAGTTGGGTTTGATTGGGTGCGTTCGGTATCGGGTTGGGTTTGATTGGGTGCGTTCGGTATCGGGTTGGGTTTGCTCTGGTTCGCTCGGTACCGGTTGGGTTTGCTCTGGTTTACTCGGTATCGGAGTTGGGTTTGCACACTTTGCTTGGGTGCACTTGGCGTAGAACGCCCCATCTATCTCTACTTAGACGCACTGTTAATAACGTTTTGAAAAAATGCGTTGTGTGCTTTAGAGCAAAACCCCCACATTTGACCCAAAAAATAGCTAATTTACCGAAAGATCGGGTTACTCCAACTTATCCTTTTGTAAAGAGTGGTGTCGATTTGGCAGGACCTTACTTAATTAAAGATAGTAAACTTAAAAATAGAAAATTTATTAAGGCTTATCTTTGTATTTTTATTTGTTTGGTTAGTAAGGCCATACATGTGGAATTGATTAGCGAATTGTCAACTAATTCCTTTCTTAATGCTCTAAAACGCTTTATATCAAGGAGAGAACTCTACACTGATATATACTCGGAAAATGGCACGAATTTCGTTGGTGCAAATAAAACTTTATTAGAGGTTTTTAAACAAGTAGACGACACAAAATTAAAAAAAAAAATTTGCTCGAAAATAAGATAAGGTGGCATTTTATTCCGCCACGATCTCCGCACTTTGGGCGATTGTGGGAATCTGCAGTTCGATTAACTGAGTACCATTTACAACGTGTTTTGAATAACACATGTTTAACCTATGAAGATTTCTATTCATTGCTTGTGGAAATTGAGGCTATTGTGAACTCTCGCCCGCTGGTTCGTCTCACAGAAGACCCAGAAGATTTAAACGTATTGACACCTGGTCATTTTCTAATTGGTCGTCCTAGCTTGTTTTGCCGGAAATTCCAGTTCTTAATGAAAGGCTTACCTATGCTTCGCGTTATAAGCAAATGCAAATGTTAGTACAACACTTTTGGACTAAATGGCCACGTGATTACTTACATACGTTACAACAACGTTCAAAATGGCGTAGTGATACTAATATTGACATTAAAATTGGATCTTTAGTTATTTTAAAAGAAAATGACAGTTCGCCTATGTTTTGGAAACTGGGGCGTATCACAGACGTTTTTCCGGGTGATGACGGAATTGTACGCGTCGTGCAAGTTAAGACATGTGGTGGACATTTTAGAAGAGCTGTGGCTAAAATTTGTGTTTTACCAGTTGACATTGAAAATAACTCGAATTAGTGTTGAAAGTCAAGCCATTCAAGGGCGGCGGTATGTCGCGGTTCAAACTAACTAATGATAAGGGACTAAACGTGACAACGTCGCCTTCGCTATTACGCTCTTTCCATGCAAACAGATTCGGCGTAGGGATCAACCAGCACCCATTATGCTCTTGGACCCGTTGCGTTGACAACGAGAGATTACTATTGATTTTTCGATACAAACAAAAAGACTCTCGCCGCACCAGAGAATGTTTAAAAGACTAAAAATTTATTAACGCTTCCACTGTATTTTTTTCCTTTATAAGTTTCATCTAAAGGTGTAATTAACACAATAAAGTAAATATTGTCAGTTTCTGAAGTGCAGTATTTTGTATTGGGCCCCAGATTGTCGTGGACAGCTGAGAAAGTATTCAAGGCCTCACGGAATCGCACAGCGCCCACCCTGTAACAATAGAAATATTTATTAGTAAGAAATATTAAACAGTTTTAATTTTGTTTTTTTTTTGCAATAGTTTTACACTCACCACTATCCTTTTCCCTAAATTCGGAATACTTTCGGTCTAGGATGGTGATGAACTGCTCGAACAGCTCTTCCAAGTCCGTAGCCCCATTCACCATCTGGTACTTGCTGTTGAGGGACTTCACCTCTGACGAATCGTTTGTCTGCAGGAGGAAGCGGCCGAAAAGCTCCAGTCCAATCTTAAGCTGGTCGTACTTCGCTCGAATGTCCCCCACCAACTTGATGAATTTTTGTTTTAGATGTTGTAGATAACACAGCCCCACAAAAAAAAAATTGGTACCCCTATCGAGACAACTATATCCCTATGCAACTTTCGCCGCTGAATCCGAATCCGAGGTCAAAAAAAATAGTACACCCCCAAAATCAACCCCTAGCGCTAAAAACACCTCAGCAGGGTAAAAATGACTTAACGCTCCACGAATAGTCTTAAATCTCAATAAATCGAAGTAAATATAAACATTCAAGTATATAACGCATAAATACAGAGTTACCACTACTTTCCATTGAAAATCGCCCCCATGAGTATGTGAAAACTACCCCTCATACAACAGGAAACTTAAAAAAAATGCAGTGATTGCAAAAAAAAGCTTACGATGCCCAGTTTTTGGCAAGGAGTGAGTAACTGCATTAGTTCCGATGAGATGCTCAAAATCTACCCCCACAGAGGGGCGGAAACCAACCCTAGATTAAAATTGCAAGAAAAATCGGGCAAAATTTTTTTTTATCATCGTGATTTCTATTTTAATCGATGCTAAAATTGGCTAAAGACATGCAGCACTGCAGTTTGGAGGTGAAACTTACACATTGCACCAAAGTCATTCAGTGACATCCCCATGAGAGGGTGAAAATTGTAGTATAATGCGTATTTAATGTAGACTCGCCCTAAGATATTGTGTAGTTGACATTATGTCATAGGGTGCTTCTGGCTAGTTTTGGTATCCGTGGAGTTACCAGTCAGTAAATAAACGGACTTGTAGAAAGGATGTTATTTTATTGAGCTCCATAAACATAATATATTACATGGTGTCAGGTTGAAGAACCGATTAGAGATGGAAGTACTTTTTAGGCCTCCTGAGCCGCTGTCCCTTGGAGGGATTATAGCAGAAAGTTGGAAAAAATTTTGGCAAAAATTCAAGTTGTTTATGGAATGTACTGGATTAGAAAGCAAAGAGGATTCTAAAAAAATCGCTGTGTTTCTCAATTTAATTGGTGACGAAGGTATTGATCTATATAATAGTTTTTCATTTGCGACTGGTGAAGATAAAAAATTGGATAAAGTAAAAGACAAGTTTGACAGTTATTGTGCCCCTAAATCAAATGTAATATTTGAAAGGTTCAAGTTCAACAGCATTGTGCAAAAAGAAGGTCAAGGATTTGATAATTTTCTAACTGGACTTTGTAAAGCGGTGAAGACTACAGAGTATCAAGACCAAGATAATATGGTACGTGATAGAATTGTAATAGGGATTAGTGACAAGCATATCCAAGAGTCATTGCTAAGAGAATCAGGGTTAACTCTTGAAAAAGCTACTAATATGTGCAGAACGACAGAAGCTAGTAAGTCACAAGTCAAGATGCTTAAGAATGAGAGCCAGTTGAGTGCCTTAAAATTAGAAAGGCAAGAAACAAGACAGGTAGAAAATTTTTGTAAATTCTGTGGATACAAGCATTCAAGATCAAGGTCTTGCCCTGCATTTGGCAAGACATCTGCAAAATGTCAAGGAAAAAATCACTTCGCAGCAGTTTGTTTGAAAAAAGAGAATAGAGTGGTTTTTGAACAAAAAACATATGGAAAAATGAAGAAAAAAGTGCATGTAGATCAAGAAGAAGCAGAGCAGAGTGATGATGATGATGACAGCGGTGAATTTTATGTCAATGAAGTGAAATCTGTAGGATCTTTAGGTGCAAGTGGCAAAAAACAGACAGTTTGGAAAGAGACAGTAGTCATAAATAACAAAAAAATAGAATTTAAATTAGATACGGGTGCTGAGGTAAGTGTATTACCACTTAGATTATTAAAAAGTTGTTGTCCTGAAGCTGAAATAAACAAAACTAATGTCACATTGGTAGCATATGGAAGTTCTTCTTTTAAAATTAAACCAGTGGGTGAAACCTGGCTGTTATGTAAAACTAAAGAAAACAGTGCAATGGTTTTGTTTATGTTAGTTGATTCTGATGATCAGCTGCCTTTGTTAGGGCTCCAAGCATGTGTTAAATTAAAACTAATACAAAGACTTGCTAGTATTAATAAAAAAGACACGTCTTTTGGAAGTTTAAGAGATATTGTACAAGGATATCCTAAGGTATTTGAGGGTTTGGGAGAGTTTCCGAGGGAATATCATATTACTTTAAAAAAAGAGGCTAGACCACATGTCCAACCATTCAGAAGGGTACCTAAAGTACTTTTAGATCGTTTTCAAACCAAATTGAATGAGTTAGAAAGTCAAGGTGTAATTAGAAAGGTGGAAAAACCGACTGAATGGGTAAATCCGTTAGTATTAGTAGAAAAGAAAAATAATGATTTGCGCATATGTTTGGACCCTAAATACCTAAATCTAGCTATACAACGAGAATACTTCCCTATACCAACAGCAGAGGAAATAGCCACCCAGTTGTGTGACAAATCATTTTTTACTGTTCTTGATATGAAAGACGGCTATCTCCAGGTTAAAATAGATAGTCTTAGTGCTGATTACTGCACATTTGGTACTCCTTTTGGAAGATATCAGTTCCTCAGAATGCCATTCGGGATCTGCTCAGCACCGGAAGTATTTCAAAAAATGACATATGAAATTTTTGGAGATATACCGGGTGTTGGGCTTTATTTTGATGATATGATCATCACAGGTAATACTGAGCAGGAGCATGATCAGACTCTAAAGTTGGTATTGGAAAGAGCCCTTAAATTCAACATAAACTTTAATCAAAATAAAATTCAATTTAAGTCAACTAGTGTGAAATTTTTAGGTCAGATTTTTTCTAAAAATTGCGTCGAGTTAAACAAAACGTTTGTCAAAGCGATTCTGGACATGCCTGCTCCTTTAAATAAGACTGAATTAAAGAGAATTCTTGGAATGTCAAAATTTCTAGGAAAGTTTGTCCCGAACATGTCAAAAATAACTGCCCCTCTTCGTGAATTAACTAAAGAAACAGTACAATGGGAATGGTCCAAACTTCATGAAGACTCGTTAAACAAGTTAAAACATTTGTTAACATCTGCCCCTATATTAGCGTTTTTTAATTCAACAAAAGAAATAGAAATTGAAACAGATGCCTCAAAAGATGGTTTGGGATGTTGTATACTTCAAGATGGTCATCCAATAGCATTTGCTTCTAGAAGTTTGACCTGTGCAGAGCAAAAGTATGCTCAAATAGAGAAAGAGATGTTAGCAACTGTTTTTTCAATACAAAAGTTTCATTATTTTGTCTATGGTCATAAAATTAAAATTTCTAGTAACCATAAGCCATTAGAATCGATTTTCAAGAAAGATTTGGCTTCTATTTCACCTAGGTTACAGCGCATGCGGTTAAGGTTGCTTAATTATGATCTGTTGGTTACTTATAAACCTGGAAAATATCTTTATATAGCTGACACGCTGTCTAGAGCCTTTTTAAATGAGACTGGCCTGAAATCAGATTGTGAATTTGAATATGTAGTACATTCATTGGTACAACATGTTCCAATGTCTGAACAACGTAAATCTCAATTTAAGCATGAAACAGAAAATGATTCTAAACTTAATATGTTACGCAAATTTTGTTTAGAGGGCTGGCCAGAAGACAAACGTTTTGTTCCTGAAAATATTAAACATTACTGTAAGTTAAAAGATAGTTTATGTGTATCTGAAGATTTCATATTTTTAGGTAATAAGATTATTGTACCGTTATCATTACAAAGCGAAATGCTTTCTTTATTACACGAAGGTCATATTGGTATAGAAAAGACAAAAAATAGAGCGCGACAAATTTTTTACTGGCCTGGCATGAATATGGACATAGAGCGGTTTATTAAGAAATGCAAAATTTGTGAAAAATATGCATATTGTCCGCAAAAAGAGACTTTATTACCATATTCATTACCAGAAAGACCTTGGGAAAGATTGGGACTTGATATTTTTACTTATGCTAACATAAGTTACTTAGTTGTATATGATTCTTATTCAAATTGGATTGAACTTCCTAAAATTAGAGATAAATCTGCTAAGTCAGTTATTTTAGCTCTTAAAAATATCTTTGCCACACATGGGTCTCCTGACAAGGTAACTTGTGACAATGTACCGTTTAATAGTTTAGAATTTAGAAATTTTGCTAAAGAGTGGAATTTTGTTACTCAGTTTCGAAGCCCAAACTATCCAAGATCCAATGGTCTTGCAGAAAAAGGAGTGTGTATAGGAAAGAACATGATAAAAAAGTCACTAGAAAGTCATGGTGATCTTGAGTTGTATTTATTACAGTATCGGAATTCCCCTCTTAAGCATATAGGATATAGTCCAGCCCAATTGTTAATGAGTAGGAACTGTAAAACGCAAGTGCCCATCAATAGTGAACTTTTAAGACCGACTGTATGTGAGAATGTGAAGGAAAAGTTAAATAGTAGACAAGATGTGTACAAAAGTTATTATAATCAAAGTTCTAAAGATTTAAAGGTGTTGAATGATAACTCTAATGTTACAATTTTTGATCATTCTCGAAAGAGATGGGAGCCAGGTCAAATCATTGCATCTCATGAAAATCCAAGATCTTACAGAGTACGAGATAGTACTGGGAATACGGTAACACGTAATCGAATTGATTTAAGACAATCATATAATCAGTCTAGTCCCACCTCTTTTCAAATTGAAAATATATCTGATGAAAAGCTAGTTGAAAGTGATAACCACGCCTCTTGTTCAAATGCTAATTATAGTGATCGTGAGTGTCTTTTAGATAATGATACCCCTCACAGAAGTAAAGACTCTCTGGATTCAAAATGTAGTAAGTCTGACAAAAGTTAGGCCTACTGGGTCAACTCTTGTTAAAACCAGATGTGGTCGCATTATAAAAAAACCACTCAAGTTAGACTTATAGGGAAAGATGTAGTATAATGCGTATTTAATGTAGACTCGCCCTAAGATATTGTGTAGTTGACATTATGTCATAGGGTGCTTCTGGCTAGTTTTGGTATCCGTGGAGTTACCAGTCAGTAAATAAACGGACTTGTAGAAAGGATGTTATTTTATTGAGCTCCATAAACATAATATATTACAAAAATTACTCCTCATATAGTTATATAATAAATTCAAAAAATAGTTGCAGTACCTTTTAGAAAAGCTCAAAACATCTGCATTTTTTTAGTTGAGAAGAATCTGTCTCTCTTTTTACGGACCAACAGCAACTGAAATTTAAATTTAGGGGTGGTTTCCGCCACTTTATGGGGGTAGATTTTGAGCATCGCATCGAGACTAATTCAGTTACATACTGTTTCTAAAATAACTGAGCATCGTAAGCTTTTTTGCAATCACTGCAGTTTTCTTAAATTTCCCGTTGTGTGAGGGGTAGTTTTCACTCACTCATGGGGGTGATTTTCAATGGAAAGTGGTGTTAACTCTGTTTATATTTAATTCGATTTATTGAGATTTAAGATTATTCGTGGAGCGTTAAGCCATTTTTACCCTCTTTAGGGAGTGCTTTTTCGCGCTAGGGGTTGTATGATTTTATAAAAAAAAAATTTTAAATTACATAGGGATACAGTTGCCTCGATAGCACGATGACAAAATTTTTTCCCCGATTTTCCTTGCAATTTTAATCTAGGGGTGGTTTCCGCCCCTCTGTGGGGGTAGATTTTGAGCATCGCATTGGAACTAATGCTATTGCTCACTCCTTGCAAAAAAAACTAGGCATCGTAAGCTTTTTTGCAATCACTGTATTTTTTTAAGTTTCCTGTTGTATGAGGGGTAGTTTTCACCCACTCATGGGGTGATTTTCAATGGAAAGTAGTGTTAACTCTGTATTTATGCGTTATATACTTGAATGTTTATATTTACTTCGATTTATTGAGATTTAAGACTATTCGTGGAGCGTTAAGTCATTTTTACCCTGCTGAGGTGTTTTTTTAGCGCTAGGGGTTGATTTTGGGGGTGTACTATTTTTTTTTTACCTCGGATTCGGATTCAGCGTCGAAAATTACATAGGGATATAGTTGTCTCGATAGGGGTGCCAATTTTTTTTTTTTTTTGTGGGGCTGTGTAATCCTTTACGTTTGTGGGATCCTGGCTTGAAGTAAGTCGGTACGTAGCAATTCGGCTCCTGAATGATGTTTTTACCAACTCCACACCTT
Source organism: Philopedon plagiatum (assembly GCA_963971165.1). Classification (NCBI taxonomy): domain Eukaryota; kingdom Metazoa; phylum Arthropoda; class Insecta; order Coleoptera; family Curculionidae; genus Philopedon; species Philopedon plagiatum. Next base: position 55,918,406 of record OZ020190.1, read on the forward strand.
CCTCCTCCTGCACCACGCAGCATTTCTCCCGATGCCCTAGGGTCCTTAGATGTCCACCCCATCGGTTAGTAGGAACATCTAGTTGGCAGGCTGTATAATGCTGTGTGGATGATGTTGGTTCTGAAAATAGGAATAAATAATTAGTACCTGAGTTATATAAAGATAATTTTATTATTTAGGCTACCAGAAATTTCAATTTTAAATACTCACCATCTGTCGAAACGAGTCTTGATCTTTTCGCCATGGATGTCTGCGTGGCATTAGCTGGTCTTTTGGGAGCAGGGTGTTTCTCCTTCTGGTGACGAAGAGCACCCTCCGACTTGAAAATTCCACTGCAGACGTCGCAGATCTTGACCGCTATGCGGCAATCACCATGACGCTGGAAGCTGTCCTTCCTGGTCAATGTACGGCTACAGAATTGGCATGCAAACACTTTCTGTAAAATAAAATATTTTGACTTTGAGATGCCTAGAACTCTGCTAGGTATACTACTACTATTATGCGACTCCGAGATGTGAGTGGAAAAGCGAACATACATCAGCTTTCCCTACTACCTTTTGATTCATTTTTTTTTCTTTCCCTAAATTTACAGTTTTTAGCATAACTTAAAGCAAAACTACAGTTTATACATACCCAATAGAGAAATTATTTTTTAAAACAATATTAAATGTATAAAGAATACTTAATCAGGTTATAGTTTAAAAATAAAAAGGGTTTAAGACAAAAATAGTTTTCTATTCCTAGATCCAGATACTAATATTAGTGCAAATAACTAAATATTTCCATGTTGTTACTTAAACGGAAATTTAAAATAATAATTTTATGCAATAAGATCGTAAGACAGACACATCGATAGACTATTTTGTTTTTCCTGATAAAGCGGCACTAATATTCTTGTACTTACCCAAAAATTTAACAGTACACTTACTTAGCAAAGAAAAATATTAAGGTTATGAAATAGAACTTAACGCACACACATCCACAATCAGGTTCACAAGTCGACTGAATTTTGCGAATCGAGGCTTTCCCAATTTTATGCTCTACAAGCGAGAGCCTTATCGGCCGGAAACTGATAAGTCCTAATAAGTTAACAACGCATTTTGCTGTTTAAAATAAAGTTAATAATTTATAATTGTGGGTTTTATTTATCAGCATCCAGTTAATATTTTACAATTCATAGTTTTCTCTATGATTTTATTTATCGATGCTATTACCATACCTAAGTTAAACCTTATCGGCCGGAAATGGCAACCTCATCCTAGTAAGTACAGAAGTACTAATGTATATTTTGCTGTTGTTATTAAATCAAATGATATTCATAGTATATACAATTAATCGAAAATTTCTTACACAGAGTGATGTAGAAATTTTGAAATCTTATTTTTCCGCTGATCACATCCTAGTAAGTTCAGAAGTACTAATGCATATTTTGCTGTTGTTATGAACTCCAATAATATTCATAATTTAATAATAATAATAATAATAAATGCCTTTTTATTAACAAAAAAAAAAGAAATACAATTGACCTTTACAAAATAAAAATACAAGCAAGTATAGGGCGCAGTCTAGCCAAAGGGGCTACTCTACTGAACCCCAAACCGCTTGTGAGATTAAAAATAGAGAGAAAAGAATTAAAATAAATCACTAAAAAAAAAAAAAAAAATACAAGATAAAATTATAATGAAATAAATATTAATCAAAAGAAAGAAAAGAAGAAACCCAGCCACCACTCCATAAAAACTCTATCATAAAGAAAGTGGAAGAAAAACCAAAAAAAAAAAACCGCCCTGCCTTGAGAAGACAAGGAACACATTAACATCGAAGCAACAAAAAAATAATTAAATAAAAAAAAAGCATAGGAGAAGACAAGCAAAATTTTTACAGATGTTGATTTTGACGATTAAGTAAATATTTTTTAAATTGCAATTTAAATTTGTTACTATCAAGAGAAACCAATTCCTCTGGTAAAGAGTTATATAATTTTACAGCGTTGTAAGTAAATGATCGCTGAAACATGGCACTCTGATGATGAGGCATTGTGATTCTATTAGAAAATCTAATATTGCGCGCGTGTACATCCTCACGAAACACAAACTTACCTCTTATGGACAGCGGTAAAGCAGGGTTATTTAATATTTTAAACAAAAAAACACCCAGATGCAAAGCCCTACGACTGCTCATTGTAAGCCAGTTAAGATCTTTAAACGTATGTGAAACATGGTCAAATTTTCGAAGTCCAAAAATTAGGCGTGAGCAAGTATTTTGTACCTTTTGTATTCTGCTTATGTCAATTAAATCCAAACATGGCCCATAAATAAAGTCACAATAGTTAAAACTGGACAAAACAAGACTCTCACAAAGCATTTTGCGCAGTTTAAAACTAAGGATATGACGGTTATTATAAAGTAATCTTAGAGACATATATGCCCTTTGAATTAACTTCTTAATGTAGTCCCTAAATCTCAATTCAGTGTCCAAGATCATGCCCAAATTCTTAGCCCTCCCGACCACAGGAAGCCGAACCCCATCAAGAATTATGTTAATATTTTCATTTAAAAAAGCTCTATTATTCTTGTTTCCAAAAACCATCAAAGTTGATTTAACAGGATTCAACCTTAAATTATGATCTGAAGAAAGTTGACTTAATATACTTAAATCTTCGTTAAGTAAATCTGTCGCGTTGATGTAGTCTTTACAGTTAAAATGAAGGTAAACTTGAGTGTCGTCAGCATACGCCTGAACCTTACAGTGCTTCAGAGACTTTAATATGTCAGAAGTATAAATAATGAAGAGAAGAGGTCCAAGGATAGATCCCTGAGGCACACCCGATAAAATTTGAACTTGTTCTGATAAATTACCATTATAAAGAATTGTTTGAAATCTGTTTAAAAAGTATGAATTAATTAGATCCAATGATGGTTTAAGAAGGCCATAGTATTTTAACTTTGCCAACAGAAGTGAATGATTAAGGGTGTCAAAGGCCTTCGAGAAATCTAAAAGTACCAACACACTATTTAATTTTTTATCAATAGCTGTCATTATGTCATCGGTAATCTTGACCAACGCGACAGATGTACTGAAGTCCCTCCTAAAGCCACATTGGCTCTCCGGTAGTATGTCATTGTTTACACAATATTGAAACAATTGTGTGTATAACACTTTTTCAAATATTTTAGATAAAATTGGCAAAATGCTTATTATTCTGAGATCATTATAAGTTAAAGGGTTATTAGTTTTGGGCAAAGGTTTACCAATAGAAACCTTCCACTGATCTGGAAAATAATTAGCCTCTAAACAGCAGTTGATAATATGAGTGACATATGGGTCCACAAAGGGACTGCAATACTTTAACATTGATGAAGAAATACCATCAACACCAGAGGCGTTAGAGCTAATAGAGTGAATTAATTTGTGGATTTCTGGTATTTCTGCCATTCTAAAAGAAAAAGTTAGGTTATTATTAAAAGTATTGTTATTGTAAAAATCAACCCTACGACTACAATCTGAAATGCTTTGCAAATAGACACCAAAGAATTTACTTATTTCATTTGGATCAGATCAGCTATCAGGAATGGTAAAGTTTTTATTAGAGCCTATGTTAAAGGATTTTAAGGACTTCCAGGTTTTTCCAGAATTATTCTCTGCGCAAACAGAGTCCAGATATCTTCTTCTTTCTCTCCTGACCATAGCAACGGTAAAATTTCTTAAACGCTTATAATCTTCCCAATCATTCAATGCCCTCGACCTCTTAAATTTTTGTCATTTATATAAGTAATCGAAAATTTACTATACAGAGTGATGTAGAAATTTTGAAATCTACTTTTTTGCTACCAGTCGAGATTTTTGAAAACTAATTTGACAAATCGAAAGATCTTTTGATCCACTATCCCACATGCGAATTTCGTCTCACCCCCAGCACCCGTTAGGCCGCTAATCGCAAAAAACTATATCTCCGGAACCAAAGGGCCGATCAACGTCATTCTTTTTTTAAACGCCTTCTGACACCGCCCCGAACAGGTGACGTATTTTTAATTTTTATTTTGACGTTTGACGAGTGACAGATGACAGTTGACACATCGAAAATGACTAGTGACAGCTGACAAATTTCTTCCCATGTCTTGTGACGTCATCCTCAACACGTGCCATATGTCAGTTTTTAATTTTGACATTTGACAAATGACGGGTGACATTTGACAAGTGACGGGTGACATTTGACATTTGACAAGTGACATTTATATTGCTGACGTAAGCTCCACTGACGTAGACTTCGATGACGTACTTGAAATTGACTAATGCGCAATTGTGGCTGAGATATGACGTCATAGATCACAAGATAAGATCCCACCGGCGGACGGTGGGCGTTGAACATACTATCTTACACTACTCATCCTACTGACATCTGCTGATTACCTTTGATTTTCAAAAATAAAAAAGGTACTTTTTTCGTATTTTTGAGAAAAGTGGGAAAATATCATCTCTTACGTGTTTTCTTATTGCATTCGCGCCTTCCCGGTCACGTATTGGCATTGTTTACCACAGTGCAGCGCATATACGGCGTTGGAACGCAGTAAAGAATGGCCAAATGTTCGCCGCATGTATCCAGGCAAAGCTTACCGCGGTTCAGCACAAACTGAACGTTTTCAATTTTGTCGAATTTTAAGCCTAAACATTTTAGTTATTATTCGTCCAACCGATGTAATTTTTTGTGTGTGTATTTCAATTGACTGATTGTGCAATAATATAAACATATTTATTGAAAACGCGAAATGACTAAACAAGCCCATTGATAAAAATCAATTCGCAGCCGATTTGTTGACTTTTCCAATTTTCAACCAGCTAAAATCGATCTGATCTGACTGCGGTTTGTGAAAAAAAAGTGTCATGTGGCATTCAACTCTCGTCAGGCAAAGTGTATAGTTTGTATATCGAAGCTGTTATTTAATAATCTTGCATCTGTATTATAGATATGACACATACGTTAATGATGATACATCGAGATGGAAGCTATGATGTAACATTAAGCTTTCGATATAAAATCAATATTTGAGGGTGGCATATTTATATTTAAAATACGAACATAAAAACGGTATTCGAGGGTGACAAATTTATATTTAAAATACAAACAATATTTGAGGGTGACAAATTTAAATTTAAAAATCTTGTAAAAAATACTTTTTATTATTTAGATGTACTAAAACTAAAAAAATAAGTATAGTTTTTTCATTGTGGCAATGCTGAATGCTATTTCTGAGTGGACGTAGTTCGCGTGGGTGGATCCTAAGAAAAGTAGTATCAAAGCTATCACAGAAACAGGTATAATATATTATGTTAAATTTATTGTCTTAAAAGCTTGTCGCGTAAATAGAAAAGAAAAAAATGCATACTTAGGTATTTACAATTTCTGCTAAGCAAAATGAATGCCTGTATGAGCTTTTCGCGCGCGATAAGCTTTTAAGACAGTAAATTTAACATAATATATTAGTATATCTGTTTCAGTGATAACACTGATAACTTTGATTCTTTGATACTACTTTTCTTAGGATCCACCCACGCTAACTACGTCCACTCAGAAATAGCATTCAGCATTACCACAATGAAAAACCTATACCTATTTTTTTCGTTTTAGTACATCTAAATAATAAAAGCTTTTGTTAAAAAGTATTTTTTACAAGATTTTTAAATTTAAATTTGTCACCCTCAAATATTGTTTGTATTTTAAATATAAATTTGTCACCCTCGAATACTGTTTTTATGTTTGTATTTTAAATATAAATATGCCACCCTCAAATATTGTTTTTATATCGAAAGCTTAATGTTACATCATAGCTTCCATCTCGATGTATCATCATTAACGTATGTGTCATATCTATAATACAGATGCAAGATTATTAAATAACAGCTTCGATATACAAACTATACACTTTGCCTGACGAGAGTTGAATGCCACATGACACTTTTTTTTCACAAACCGCAGTCAGATCAGATCGATTTTAGCTGGTTGAAAATTGGAAAAGTCAACAAATCGGCTGCGAATTGATTTTTATCAATGGGCTTGTTTAGTCATTTCGTGTTTTCAATAAATATGTTTATTTTATTGCACAATCAGTCAATTGAAATACACACACAAAAAATTACATCGGTTGGACGAATAATAACTAAAATGTTTAGGCTTAAAATTCGACAAAATTGAAAACGTTAAGTTTGCGCTGAACCGCGGTAAGCTTTGCCAGGATACATGCGGCGAACATTTGGCCATTCTTTACTGCGTTCCAACGCCGTATATGCGCTGCACTGTGGTAAACAATGCCAATACGCTTCCCGGTCCTGCTTCGAAGTGTTCCTTAACTTTGAAATAATGAAATAATAATAATGGCTCAAAATGTTTTCTACCTTTGATTTTCAGAAATAAAAAAGGTACTTTTTCGTATTTTTCAGAATAGTGGGAAAATATGATCTCTTACGTGTTTTCTATAATATTGCATTCGCGCCTTCCCGGTCCTGCTTCGAAGTGTTCCTTAACTTTTAAACGGCTCACAATTTTTTCTCTAGTTACTTTTGGGATTACCCGTGAGTTTCGTAAATAAAAAAGAGGTATTTTTTTCGTATTTTTGAGAAGTGGGAAAATATGATCTCTTGCGTGTTTTCTATAATATTGCATTCGCGCCTTCCCGGTCCTGCTTCGAAGTGTTCCTTAACTTTGAAATGGCTCAAAAATTTTTCTCGTGTCTTTTAGTATTGCCTTTGATTTTCAGAAATTAAAAAAAGGTACTTTTTTCGTATTTTTGAGAAAAGTGGGAAAATATGATCTCTTACGTGTTTTCTATAATATTGCATTCGCGCCTTCGCGGCCCTGCTTCGAAGTGTTCCTTAACTTTGAAATGGCTCAAAATTTTTTCTCTTGTGTCTGTTCCAGCCTTCAAATTATCCATAGTTGGACATTTTATTCCTTTTCCTGTATTTTTTTTTCGTAGGTGTTAATTTTGTAAATAGGTAACTAAAGTTTCCTAGGAAAAAAAAATTAAAGAGAGAATCAATATGTCAATAGTGTCAAATAAAAAATTAAGATTTCACTGTTCTAGTTTTCAATAAAAATACAAGTTCTATCCAAGAAAAAAGGTTTTTACAGTCCACCTACGCCAGAACATGGTCCTTCTCCCCGCATAGCACAAGAAAACCAGCGGAGGGACAAGAAACAAGAGAAAAAAGCAGTGAGATCTTCGACTAGCTCTACGAGTGCAAAAAGTTTCATACGAGGTGAGCCGGTTCCAATTTTTCACTATCCTGTTTTGCAAGGGGTTCGGAATTAAATTTATTTCGTGTCTAGATCAAGTTTCCAAGTTTTTTTGCGCGAAATTTTAGAATTTTCTTCTTGCAATTCACTAGATATTAGGAAAGATGGCCGATTCAAAGCTTTTTACTAGAAAACGAGGAGGTTTAAAATCTAGCCTCACAAATTTCGTTAAATTTGTTGAAAACCTTAAAAACAATGACATTTTAAGTGATGTTGACACCATTCAATTGCAAGACAGGCTAAGCCGGATTGAGGAGGTCAGCATAGAATTTAACGAAATTCAAAATGAGATTGAAGCGATTGTTGATGACGATGTTATAGATGAACAATATAAAGAGCGAGCAAATTTTGAAGACACTTTTCACAGCATTGTAGCTATTGCAAAAGATCTATTACCAACAGAAAAAAACGAAAATCAAAATAATCAACAATCGGTTCACAGCTCATTTAACCGTTCAAGCAAAAGTATATCAAGTAAAAATAAAGTTGCTGTCAAATTACCAGATATTCCGCTGCCTAGTTTTGAAGGTACCTACGAGCGTTGGCTTGAATTTCGTGACACATTCGAGTCTCTTATACACCAAAATAATGAATTATCGGGTATTCAAAAATTTCATTACTTAAGAGCTTCGCTGGAAGGCCGGGCTTTTGAAGTAATTCGATCAGTGGAATTTTCAGAAAACGGTTATACGGTAGCTTGGTCTGCGCTCTGTGATCGTTTTAACAATAAAAGATTACTTGTTCACAATCATGTCAAATCTCTTTTTTCTTTAGAGACTATACAAAGGGAATCTTCCGCAAAAATAAGAAATCTTATCGACAGGTTATTCAAGCATTTGCGTTCATTAGAGCAATTAAACCACGATACTTCTGACTGGGACACTCTGCTTATTTTTATGTTAACCTCAAAATTAGATCACAAAATTCTTAGTGGCTGGGAAAAGCAGTCAGCGGGTGTTGCTATGCCAAGGTTAACAGATTTCACTAATTTTTTGAAAGAACGTGCTAATTTTTTAGAAATTATTGAATACAAAGGAAATGATAAGCAGGGTGAATTCAGTAAACAAAATAAAACAAATGTTCGCGATAAAAAGAGTTTTAAAGCCCTTCTAGGATCAAAGTTTTCTTGTTATTATTGCAATAAAGATCATTCAATTTATTATTGTGATAAATTTTTAAATTTATCCTTAAATAAAAAGTTTGATTTTGTAAAAGGTAAAAATTGTGTCAGAACTGTCTTCGAGATAGTCACATAACAAAAAAATGTAAGTTGGGTCCATGTAAAAGGTGTAAATCATGACATAACACACTTTTGCATCCAGAAACACAAGATGACCCTATAACAAGCAAGTCTGAAAGCAATGATACATTTGAAACCGAGCAAAACACTAGCGCGTTAGGTGGTATTATCCATAGTAATAATTGTCCCAATCGCATATTCCTATCAACAGCTCAAATTAAACTTATGGATACACAAGGTAAGCCCCACTATGTGCGAGCACTTCTAGACTGCGGCTCACAATCGTCTTTCATAACATTGGACATATGTGAGAAAATGGGTCTAAATAAACATAAAACTAATTTATCAATCTTTGGTATAGCCAATTCAGAATCAAAAATTAAATATCAATGTAAGGTTGAAATTCATTCATTACGTAGCAGTTTTAAAAGACAAATAACACGTTTTGTTCTTCCAGAAATTACGAACATTTCTGCGTGCTATAACGTGACTTACAGTTCTTTAAACATTCCCAAAAAGCTGAAGCTAGCAGATCCTCAGTTTCTTGATTCGGGCTCTATTGACATGCTTATTGGCGCAGATTTATTTTGGACTATACTAGGGTCTAACAAGATTTCGTGTGGTAAAAACTTACCGATTCTCCAAGAAACGGAGCTAGGTTGGATAGTATCTGGAACAATAGGAGAATCTCGAACAAAAGGTAATCAAAATTTAACGAGGTGTAATCTAACCACAAATCAAGAGCTGCACAGGGTCATTTCAAAATTTTGGGAAATAGAGGAAACAAGCGTATTGAAACCTTTGTCCAAAGATGAAATTACATGCGAAAAAATATTTTCTGATACTACGCGTAGGGATTCCGATGGGCGTTTTATCGTAACTATACCGTTAAAACAACCGGCAGAATCGCTTGGGTTATCACGCGCGCAAGCTAAAAACAGATTTCTTTCCATTGAGCGAAAATTAAAAAAGGTAAGGTTTTATGTGATTGCTATGTAGAATTCATGCGAGAATACGAGACACTAAACCACATGTCTGTTAATAACGAGGATAGGGATGAAACAAGCGTTGAATATTATTTGCCCCATCATGGTGTCCTACGAGAAGATAGTTTAACGACAAAATTGCGTGTTGTATTTGATGCATCAGCGCCATCGAGCAATGGATTGTCGTTAAATAATATTCAAATCGTAGGCCCTGTTTTGCAAGATGATTTGTTTTCAATATTATTGCGATTTAGAAAACACGTTTATGTCATTTCGGCAGATATTGCTAAAATGTATCGCCAGATATTGATAGAGCCAGAACAACGAAATTTGCAAAAAATTCTTTGGCGACATCCTGATTCTACCGATGAGATAAAATCATATACCTTAAATACGGTAACTTACGGCCAAGCAAGTTCAAGTTTTCTCGCAATACGTTGTTTATTTGAATTGGCGAATGAATGCGAAGAATATTCTCCAGAAATTTCTAACATTATACGTCACGATTTTTATGTTGATGATCTGTTAAGAGGTGCCAACTCAGTTGAACATGCGCAATATATTTGTCGTGAAGTTTCAAAGGTGTTAAAAGCAAGTTGCTTTGAGCTTAGAAAATGGCATTCTAACAACCCAGAGTTGCTTAAAAATGTAAAAGTTTCCGACATTTCATGCGGAATCCTAGAATTCTCGTCCGACGAAAGTATTAAAACATTAGGTTTGACTTGGTCTTCGCATAATGATTCACTTGTTTACAATATTAACCAGCAATTAATCAATTTCAAGCAAAAATGTACCAAAAGAACAATTCTATCAGCCATAGCTAAATTATTCTATCCGTTGGGTGAACCTTGTCCGTACATTACATTGCTGAAAATTTTTATGCAACGACTTTGGTGTGAAAAACTATCATGGGATGATTTATTACCAAATCAACTAGTAACCCAATGGAATCGATTCCGAGAGGGTCTCATAAATTTAAATGACTTAAAAATACCGCGTCAAGTTTTGTGTAAAAATCCAGTAAGCATTGATTTGCACGGATTCTCAGATGCGTCCGAGCAGGCATACGGGACTTGCATTTATTTACGCAGCACCGATTTTGACGGAAATGTTCAAGTGAATCTTTTATGGGCAAAATCAAAGGTAGCGCCTATTAAAGGTTTAACCATGCCAAAGCTAGAGTTATGTGCTGCATTACTGTTAGCCCGGTTAGCAGACAAAGTAATTAAAGCCATGAATATTAATTTTAATAATTGTGTATTTTGGTCTGACTCTGCTCTCACTTTGGCATGGATTAAAACAGCGCCTAACCTTTTAAAAATTTTTGTCGGGTCGCAGAGATACAATCTCTTACCCAAGAACAAGAATGGCAATACGTACCATCTCTAGATAATCCAGCAGATTATTTGTCTAGAGGGTTAAATCCAAACCAAATTATAGATAAAGGCAACTGGTGGCATGGACCCTCTTGGCTCAAACAAGATGCCTCCGAGTGGCCTTCTATACAAACTAAAATAGAACAGTTACCCGAACTAAAACCACAAAACACTTCATCGTTGCCAGTAGTTAGTTTAAACGAGTTTCCTTTCGAGCGTTTTTCAAAGTTATCGCGCATGCAGAGGACTGCTGCATATATCATAAGATTTAAAAACAATTGTTTTAAATCTGACCTTCAACGAGAGAAGGGTCCCCTGACTGTGCCAGAATTAGAATATGCGTTAAAATGTCTTATTAAGGCTTCTCAAAAGCCATCTTTTTTGAATGAATTTTTAAAGCTGTCAAGTATGCAGGTCTTAAACTCAAAAAATAAATTAGCGTCTTTTGAGCCATTCCTAGATTCAGAAAACATAATTCGAGTAGGAGGTCGTTTAAAACATTCAGATTTTTCAAATTAATAAAAAATATCCAATGATCTTGGATTCTAAGCATCACTTTACAAAATTACTTTGCGAACACGAGCATCAACGTTTGCTTCATGCGGGACCACAATTACTATTATCTTCTATACGCGAAGATTATTGGGTCATTGTTGGAAGAAATCTGGCACGAAAAACTGTAAGGAAATGCTTGCTATGTTTCAGATTTAATCCAGAAACCATTAAGCCAATAATGGGAAATTTACCACGAGATCGAATTACTCCATCCAGCCCTTTTCATGTGACTGGAGTCGATTACGCAGGCCCATTCATGATAAGAAAAGGGCGTGGTTGTAAAATGGAAAAGTGTTACGTCGGTCTTTTTGTCTGCTTTTCCACCAAAGCTCTTCATTTAGAACTTATTTCAAATCTAACAACAAATTCTTTCATGCAAGCGTTAAGACGATTCGTTTCTAGACGCGGCAAGCCCACAAAAATAGTGTCTGACAATGGTACTACGTTCATAGGGGCTTATCGCGAACTAGGAGAGTTTTTAAAGTCAAATAAAGACGAGTTGATCACTGCAAGTTCAGTTCATCAAATAAACTGGTCTTTCATACCACAGTATTCTCCTCACTTCGGCGGCCTGTGGGAGGCAGGTGTAAAAAGTGTTAAACATCATTTAAAGCGCATTCTATCAAATGTCCCATTAACGTTCGAGGAATTTAATACCACGTTATGTCAGGTCGAGGCAATTTTGAATTCTCGTCCTATTTGTCCTCTATCATCTGATCCAAATGATTTTCTTCCACTTACTCCGGCTCATTTCCTGATTGGAAGATCCCTCGTAGCAGCGCCAGACAAAAACCTTGAAGAAGCAAAAATCAATCGTCTTAGCAGATTTCAGCTTGTTCAGAAACTTTGTCAACACTTTTGGCGACGCAGGGAAAAGGATTTTATTTCAGAAATGCAACAAAGACAGAAGTGGAAATCAAACCAAGGCCATTTGTCAGAAGGCACTTTGGTGTTAATAAAAGGCGAGCAAGGTTTACCTATGGAATGGAAACTTGGAAGAATCGTGAAACTCCACCAAGGATCTGATGAAATAAGTCGTGTTGCCTCTATCCACACAGCAAACGGCATTATCAAAACAAGCTTTTTGAAGATTTGTCCCCTACCCATTGATGATTGAAAGAGCAAGCCCTTTCAAGGCCGGGGGCATGTTCCAGCCTTCAAATTAACCATAGTGGGACATTTTATTCCTTTTCCTGTATTTTTTTTCATAGGTGTTAATTTTGTAAATAAGTAGGTAACTAAAGTTTCCTAGGAGAAAAAAAAATAAAAGAGAGAATCACTATATCAAGATTGTCAAATAAAAAATTAACGTCCAGATTCACTAAGAAAGTTTAAGATTTCGTACTGGTTTAAATTAAGATCTTATAGTTGATCAGTTATATTTTGACAGGTTTTCGTCGTGTCCTTGTCATTAAAAACTTATGAATTATTGTGATATTTCAGCGATTTACTTGGTTTTCAAATGATTTTCATCTTGGAACGAGTTGCTGTAATGAATTTAGTTCTAATTATTGTTGAAAGTACGTACTAAAATTGTCCTTTTCCTGATAAATTTGCGAAAAAGCTCAGAAATAAGTTCATAGAATAAAACTTGGTTGTCTTATTCTTACCCTTGTCAGTTTAAACTTTTTATTGTCAAATTAGACCAGACTAGCATTGGAGAATCTGGCTGCAAGACTTCACTGTTCTAGTTTCCAATAAAAGTTCTATCCAAGAAAAAAGGTTTTTACAGTCCACCTACGCCAAAACAGTGTCTTTTAGGATTACCTTTGATTTTCAGAAATAAAAAAGGTACTTTTTTCGCGCCTTCCCGGTCCTGCTTCGAAGTGTTCCTTAACTTTGAAATGGCTCAAAATTTTTTCTCGTGTCTTTTAGGATTACGTTTGCTTAGGTTAGAAATAAAAAAGAGGTACTTTTTTCGTACTTTTCAGAAAACTCGGAAAATATGATCTCTTACGTGTTTTCTATAATATTGCATTCGCGCCTTCCCGGTCCTGCTTCGAAGTGTTCCTCAACTTTGAAATGGCTCACAACTTTTTCTCTTGTGTCGTTTAGGATTACCTTTGATTTTCAGAAATAAAAAAAGGTACTTTTTTCGTATTTTTGAGAAAAGTGGGAAAATATGATCTCTAACGTGTTCTCTAGAATATTGCATTCGTGCCTTCCCGGTCCTGCTTCGAAGTGTTCCTTAACTTTGAAATGGCTCAACATTTTTCTCTTGTGTCTTTTAGGATTACCTTTGATTTTCAGAAATAAAAAAGAGGTACTTTTTTAGTATTTTTGAGAAAAGTGGGAAAATATGATCTCTTACGTGTTTTCTATAATATTGCATTCGCGCCTTCGCGGTCCTGCTTCGAAGTGTTCCTTAACTTTGAAATGGCTCAACATTTTTTCTCTTGTTTCTTTTAGGACTACCTTTGATTTTCAGAAATAAAAGAGAGGTACTCTTATCGTATTTTTGAGAAAAGTGGGAAAATATGATCTCTTACGTGTTTTCTATAATATTGCATTCGCGCCTTCCCGGTCCTGCTTCGAAGTGTTCCTTAACTTTGAAATGGCTTAAAACTTTTTCTCGTGTCTTTTAGGATTACCTTTGATTTTCAGAAATAAAAAAGAGGTACCTTTTTCGTATTTTTCAGAAAAGTGGGGAAATATGATCTCTTACGTGTTTTCTATAATATTGCATTCGCGCCTTCCCGGTTCTGCTTCGAAGTGTTCCTTAACTTTTAAATGGCTCAAAAAATTTTCTCTAGTTACTTTTGGGAATACCTTTGAGTTTCGTAAATAAAAAAGAGGTATTTTTTTCGTATTTTTGAGAATGTGGGAAAATATGATCTCTTGCGTGTTTTCTATAATATTGCATTCGCGCCTTCCCGATCCTGCTTCGAAGTCTTCCTTAACTTTTAAATGGCTCAAAAATTTTCCTCTTGTGTCTTTTAGTATTGGCTTTGATTTTCAGAAATTAAAAAAAGGTACTTTTTTCGTATTTTTGAGGAAAGTGGGAAAATATGATCTCTTACGTGTTTTCTATAATATTGCATTCGCGCCTTCGCGGTCCTGCTTCGAAGTGTTCCTTAACTTTGAAATGGCTCAAAATTTTTTCTGTTGTGTCTTGTAGGATTACCTTTGATTTTCAGAAATAAAAAAAGTTACTTTTTTCGTATTTTTGAGAAAAGTGGGAAAATATGATCTCTTATGTGTTTTCCATAATATTGCATTCGCGCCTTCCCGGTCCTGCTTCGAAGTGTTCCTTAACTTTAAAACGGCTCAAAAGTTTTTCTCTAGTTACTTTTGGGATTACCTGTGAGTTTAGTAAATAAAAAAGAGGTATTTTTTTCGTATTTTTGAGAAAAGTGGGAAAATATGATCTCTTGCGTGTTTTCTATAATATTGCATTCGCGCCTTCCCGGTCCTGCTTCGAAGTGTTCCTTAACTTTGAAATGGCTCAAAAATTTTTCTCTTGTGTCTTTTAGTATTGCCCTTTATTTTCAGAAATAAAAAAGAGGTACTTTTTTCGTATTTTTCAGAAAAGGGAGAAAATATGATCTTCGTGTTTTCTATAATACTGCACTCGCACCTTTCCGGACCTGCTTCGAAATGTTATAACATATTTAAGGTTTAGGGAATATTGTTTACAGTTTGTTTTATAACTTCTTAATACATTAAAGGCATTGACGTTAAATTATAATACATAAATTAAAGTATACAAATATTATTCATTATTGTCATTATCTAGAAGTTAGTACGTCGACGGCTCCCGCGGCGATCGTTGCTGCTTCGATGCAAACTTCAGTAACATACATAAATCAGGAAAAAAATGACATACAGAATTACGCAGCTGTCTGTAAGTACTCAATCAGAAATTCCTAAATTTTTTTACTTTCTTGTTTATACTCATCTTTCATGGTCATGTAAAAGATACATATTGAACGAGCAGCACGGTTTTGTGAAAAATAGATACAGGGCTCCCATCAAAATTCTTAAATCGAATTCTCTGACATTCCAGGTCCCCTTAAACAAAATTTTCATGACTAAAAAGAAGCTAACCCAGAAAGAAAATTGCTTTTTATAGTTGACAGATAGTTTATTACCTACTTTTATTACCTTATTTGCAGTTATAAAATGAAATTCTTTTTATCGATGACAGACCCAGATTTTTTAAGATTTTGTTTGGAAATGAAATTATTTAAATCTAGAAAAGGCAAATTTTCCAGGTTTTCAACCCGTTTTGGTAATTATTCGGATTAATGGAAGCACCGAATTCTTTGATGAAATTTTGCAAAGACCCTAATTTGGGGTCGTAGAACACGAATCCGAAGTCAGTTTTTGGCGGTCTCGTATGGTTTTTCCAAAAAAAAATTGTTAACTTTTAGGTTAGCCTTTTCAATGAATATCTTTAAATTTCGGTACTATTACTTAAACACATTTATACAAGTCATTGCACACTATTATTCTGAACCATATTTAGGCAAATTTATGTAAAAAAAGACATTAAAAAAACTGTGAAAATATCAAAAAACTAAAAGAAAATAAACACGCAACCCGTAGTACACATACTCGAAATTTCTGATGGAAATTTACAAATCGTTTTTCCCAAAATGAAGCAAATCTGAGCAAAAAGGTGTATACACCCAAGCAAACACGTGTTCAGGTTTGCTCAGTTTTCATTCAATATCTAAACGCTTACCTAAATATTAATTAAGAATTACTTGGAAATAATATCAATCATCAAATAATTGTATTGGGTTTCAAAATAATAGAAGTGTCACCAAAAATGAATCCCAAATGAAATTAATCTTGGCGAACTTTGTACCGCTTCTACAACGCAGCCGACGATGACCCCAACCAACACCCTGGCGCACCGATCCCTCTTCGCATGCAAGGAAAGAGACTTGTCAGGGGCCCCTAACCAGGTGCTAACCCTGTTCCGAACTTAGGGTGCCCTCCGATCCATCGTTCGCATAAAAAACTTTTCTAAGTCGGTGAATTAGGTGGCAGATCTTTTTCAATATAAATGTATTATTGCTGCCCGTGACTTACTTTTTTGAGGATAAACCTTATATTCAGGCTATAGAAAAAAGGAATAAAACTATAATTTAAGTTACATATTTACAATGTTTCATAGTTAGAGACCGTTTTAATTAATATGATGACTAATATATTTCTGGTGAATAGATATTATAATTAGGGTATTGCAGATTAGTGACAAAATTAAACTTAGGTGACAGAAAATATTGTTCTCGTTTGTTATGGTTAGCTTTTTTATTATTCTTAATTTACAACTTTTTCATAAAAACTAAGTAAACGTGGCAACACCGGATATTGTTGACAGTTTGACAGGTGGGAAAATAATGGCGGCCAATAGCGAGTTAAAATGGAATTTTCTGTAGAAAAAAGCAACTTTCTTACCTATTTTTGCCTAAATCTGGTGTTTTGCGTGACGAAAAAAAAATAAAAATTACAAGTTTACAGATATGTTAAGTGAGTGTCGAAACTTAAAGGAATCTATAGAAAAAGCTAACCTAAAAGTTAAAAAAAAATTGGAAAAACCATACGAGACCGCCAAAAACTGACTTGTGTAATATAAGATTTGTATCTCAGGGTTCCCACTTTTCTGGAAAGTCAAGGAATTCAAAAGTGGTCAGGGAATGTCAGGGACCACTAGGGTAATTATTCGGATTAATGGAAGCACCGAATTTTTTTGATCAAATTTTGCAGACCCTAATTTTGGGTCGTAGAACACGAATCCGAAGTCAGTTTTTGGCGGTCTCGTGTGGTTTTTCCAAAAATTTTTTTTGAACTTTTAGGTTAGCTCTTTCTATAGATTCCTTATCGGCCGGAAATGGCAACCTCATCCTAGTAAGTTCAGAAGTACTAATGTATATTTTGCTGTTGTTATTAAATCAAATAATATTCATAGTATATATAATTAATCGAAAATTTCTTATACAGAGTGATGTAGAAATTTTGAAATCTTATTTTTTTTTGCTGATCACATCCTAGTAAGTTCAGAAGTACTAATGCATATTTTGCTGTTGTTATGAACTCCAATAATATTCATAATTTATATAATTAATCGAAAATTTACTATACAGAGTGATGTAGAAATTTTGAAATCTAATTTTTTGCTACCAATCGAGATTTTTGAAGACTAATTTGACAAATCGAAAGATCTTTTGATCCACTATCCCACATGCGAATTTCGTCTCACCCCCAGCACCCGTTAGGCCGCTAATCGCAAAAAACTATATCTCCGGAACCAAAGGGCCGATCAACGTCATTCTTTTTTTAAACGCCTTCTGACACCGCCCCGAACAGGTGACGTATTTTTAATTTTTATTTTGACGTTTGACGAGTGACAGATGACAGTTGACACATCGAAAATGACTAGTGACAGCTGACAAATTTCTTCCCATGTCTTGTGACGTCATCCTCAACACGTGCCATATGTCAGTTTTTAATTTTGACATTTGACAAATGACGGGTGACATTTGACAAGTGACGGCTGACATTTGACAAGTGACATTTATATTGCTGACGTAAGCTCCACTGACGTAGACTTCGATGACGTACTTGAAATTGACTCATGCGCAATGGTGGCTGAGATATGACGTCATAGATCACAAGATAAGATCCCACCGGCGGACGGTGGGCGTTGAACATACTATCTTACACTACTCATCCTACTGACATCTGCTGATTACCTTTGATTTTCAGAAATAAAAAATGGTACTTTTCGTATTTTTGAGAAAAGTGGGAAAATATGATCTCTTACGTGTTTTCTATAATATTGCATTCGCGCCTTCCCGGTCCTGCTTCGAAGTGTTCCTTAACTTTGAAATGGCTCAAAATGTTTTCTCTTGTGTCTTTTAGGATTACCTTTGATTTTCAGAAATAAAAAAAGGTACTTTTTTCGTATTCTTGAGAAAAGTGGGAAAATATGATCTCTTACGTGTTTTCTATAATATTGCATTCGCGCCTTCCCGGTCCTGCTTCGAAGTGTTCCTCAACTTTGAAATGGCTCAAAACTTTTTCTCGTGTCTTTTAGGATTACCTTTGATTTTCAGAAATAAAAAAGGTACTTTTTTCGTATTTTTGAGAAAAGTGGGAAAATATGATCTCTTACGTGTTTTCTAGAATATTGCATTCGCGCCTTCCCGGTCCTGCTTCGAAGTGTTCCTTAACTTTGAAATGGCTCAACATTTTTTTTTTGTTTCTTTTAGGATTACCTTTGATTTTCAGAAATAAAAGAGAGGTACTTTTTTCGTATTTTTGAGAAAAGTGGGAAAAAATATGATCTCTTACGTGTTTTCTATAATATTGCATTCGCGCCTTCCCGGTCCTGCTTCGAAGTGTTCCTTAACTTTGAAATGGCTCAAAAATTTTTCTCTTGTGTCTTTTAGTATTGCCTTTGATTTTCAGAAATAAAAAAAGGTACTTTTTTCGTATTTTTGAGAAAAGTGGGAAAATATGATCTCTTACGTGTTTTCTATAATATTGCATTCGCGCCTTCGCGGTCCTGCTTCGAAGTGTTCCTTAACTTTGAAATGGCTCAAAATTTTTTCTCTTGTGTCTTTTAGGATTACCTTTGATTTTCAGAAATAAAAAAAAGGTACTTTTTTCGTATTTTTGAGAAAAGTGGGAAAATATGATCTCTTATGTGTTTCCTATAATATTGCATTCGCGACTTCCCGGTTCTGCTTCGAAGTGTTCCTTAACTGTGAAATGGCTCAAAATTTTTTCTCTTGTGTCTTTTAGGATTACCTTTGATTTTCAGAAATAAAAAGAGGTACTTTTTTCGTATTTTTCAGAAAAGTGGGAAAATATGATCTCTTACGCGTTTTCTATAATATTGCATTCGCGCCTTCCCGGTCCTGCTTCGAAGTGTTCCTTAACTTTGAAATGGCTCAAAAATTGTTCTCTTGTGTCTTTTAGTATTGCCTTTAATTTTCAGAAATAAAAAAGGCACTTTTTTCGTATTTTTCAGAAAAGTGGGAAAATATGATCTCTTACGTGTTTTCTATAATATTGCATTCGCGCCTTCGCGGTCCTGCTTTTAAGTGTTCCTTAACTTTGAAATGGCTCAAAATTTTTTCTCCTGTGTCTTTTAGGATTACCTTTGATTTTCAGAAATAAAAAAAAGGTACTTTTTTCGTATTTTTGAGAAAAGTGGGAAAATATGATCTCTTATGTGTTTCCTATAATATTGCATTCGCGCCTTCCCGGTTCTGCTTCGAAGTGTTCCTTAACTGTGAAATGGCTCAAAATTTTTTCTCTTGTGTCTTTTAGGATTACCTTTGATTTTCAGAAATAAAAAGAGGTACAGTAGACTCGCGTTAATGTGAACTTGCGCTTATGTGAACTACTCAATAACATGAACAGCAAAATATTTCCATTACTACTCTGTAGTGTGAACAGTCGACACCTTCGATAATGTGAACGGTGTTAAAAAGAAATAATATTTGCTCATTTGTAGTTTTTTTTACCATAGTGAATAGTTGTGCTTGTATGTACCTTGTCAATAGTGCGTTTTACTGTGGCCAAACATGAAAAAAACTGTTTTTTTTTATGTTCTGACAGCCCACGAAGACCGAAGTCTAAGTACTATGTACCGTGGGTGTACTGGGGAATCGACTCACACATCCAGAGCTGGAAACATCCGTAGGGATTTCACCAGCCCTTTAAGAGGATGTGTGGGGTGGTACTAATTAACTCTTTATGAGAAGTCAAAGATTATAGAAGAGAACATCAAAAGGGTATGAGCGTGACTGCGTTATTTAAGAAATATGGGGTAGCTAAATCCACTACATATTCTGTCAAAAATAAACAAAATAAAATAATAAAGGTTCTCTGCCAAAATTTAAAGCCAAATAAAATTCAAAAATGCACATTAAGACAAGCTGAAAACCTTAAAATGGAACGTATACTCGACAAATAGATTCTTAAGCAACGTTAAAGAAATTTACCAGTTTCAGGCGATATGCTTAAACAAAAAGCTTTAGAGTTTTATACAAAGTTAAGAAAAGGTAATGAAAAATTCAATGCAAGTGATGGATGTGGGGTAAGACTTCTGAAAATTGCTGGTGAAAAACTGTCATCACAGCCAGAACTTGTTGGCCCATTGACAGTAGAGTTATCTCGAGTAATTAACGAACTTAACCTGAGCAAACATCAAATTTACAGTGGAGATGAGACTGGGTTATATTGGAAGCTTCTGCCTGATAAAACGTACGTTTCACTTTCCGAAAAAACGGTACCTTGTGTAAAATTAACCAAACAGCGAATAACGATTCCAGGATGTACAAATGCATCTGGTTCACATAAGCTAACATCTTTAGTAATAGGAAAAGCCTAATAACCAAGGTGTTTCAAGAATTTTGACAATCCTGTAGTCTACAATAACTTCAAAAATGACTGGATGACGCAAGGAATTTTCAAAAATTGATTCTTTAAACATTTTGTTCTTGAGATAACTACGTAAACAGGAATGTACATATGTTTGTAAAACAAAAGTTTATAAAACATTCCTAAGACAGGAAAAATTGCCAGGAAAGGCCATACTCCTTTTAGATAATGCTCCATCACATCCATCATCGGAAGAAGAACTAAAAACGTCTAATAGTGCCCATATTTGTGCACACTTTATGCCACCAAATGTAACACCACTTATTCAATCTATGGACTAAAATGTTTTAAGACTTACTAAACTATATTATAGGAAAAGCTTGCTTGGGTGCCATAATATTCAAAGATTTAGGCATAGCAGATGCATTTAGGGCAATAACTTTAAAATATGCTGTTATACATTTGCATACGGCCTGGTAACATCTGGCAACCTCAATGATTAAAAAAGATTGTCATAATATTTTTGGAAAATACACTTTTGGGGTGGAAGATGACTTACTTTTGGCAACCTGACACCTTCTCGATGGGCAGAACAGAAATATGTCGATGCATATGAAATAATAGCGTTAAAAAATATAAAAGAAAAAGCTATGGCAGCCATTTTAGCCTGCCAAAAAGTTCAAGCAAAAATTACGTCATATTTTAAATAATAAGGAATAAGTTATTATGAACAGATATTTACATATCAATATTATGTACCTGTTAAAAAAGTTTTCATTATTAGGTCCCAGATATTGCCCACTTTGTCGGCACCCTACACTCTCAGTAGTGTGAACAACCTCCTTAATATGAACACGGTCAACTTTTTTGTGTTCACGTTAACGCGAGTCTACTGTACTTTTTTCGTATTTTTCAGAAAAGTGGGAAAATATGATCTCTTACGCGTTTTCTATAATATTGCATTCGCGCCTTCCCGGTCCTGCTTCGAAGTGTTCCTTAACTTTGAAATGGCTCAAAAATTGTTCTCTTGTGTCTTTTAGTATTGCCTTTAATTTTCAGAAATAAAAAAAAGGCACTTTTTTCGTATTTTTCAGAAAAGTGGGAAAATATGATCTCTTACGTGTTTTCTATAATATTGCATTCGCGCCTTCGCGGTCCTGCTTCGAAGTGTTCCTTAACTTTGAAATGGCTCAAAATTTTTTCTCTTGTGTCTTTTAGAATTACCTTTGATTTTCAGAAATAAAAAAGAGGTAATTTTTTCGTATTTTTCAGAAAAGTCGGAAAATATGATCTCTTACGTGTTTTCTATAATATTGCATTCGCGCCTTCCCGGTCCTGCTTCGAAGTGTTCTTTAACTTTTAAACGGCTCAAAATTTTTTCTCTAGTTACTTTTCGGATTACCTTTGAGTTTCGTAAATAAAAGAGAGGTATTTTTTTCGTATTTTTGAGAATGTGGGAAAATATGATCTCTTGCGTGTTTTCTATAATATTGCATTCGCGCCTTCCCGATCCTGCTTCGAAGTCTTCCTTAACTTTTAAATGGCTCAAAAATTTTCCTCTTGTGTCTTTTAGTATTGCCTTTGATTTTCAGAAATTAAAAAAAGGTACTTTTTTCGTATTTTTGAGAAAAGTGGGAAAATATGATCTCTTACGTATTTTCTATAATATTGCATTCGCGCCTTCGCGGTATGAACTTTGAAATGGCTCAAAATTTTTTCTCGTGTCTTTTAGGATTACCTTTGATTTTCAGAAATAAAAAATAAGAACTTTTTTCGTATTTTTCTGAAAAGTGGGAAAATATGAGCTCTTACGTGTTTTCTATAATATTGCATTCGCGCCTTCCCGGTCCTGCTTCGAAGTGTTCCTTAACCTTTAAACGGCTCAAAATTTTTTCTCTAGTTACTTTTGGGATTACCTGTGAGTTTCGTAAATAAAAAAGAGGTATTTTTTTCGTATTTTTGAGAAAAGTGGGAAAATATGATCTCTTACGTGTTTTCTAGAATATTGCATTCGCGCCTTCCCGGTCCTGCTTCGAAGTGTTCCTTACTTTGAAATGGCTCAACATTTTTCCTCGTGTGTCTTTTAGGATTACCTTTGATTTTCAGAAATAAAAAAGAGGTACTTTTTTCGTATTTTTGAGAAAAGTGGGAAAATATGATCTCTTACGTGTTTTCTATAATATTGCATTCGCGCATTCCCGGTCCTGCTTCGAAGTGTTCCTTAACTTTGAAATGGCTCAAAAATTTTTCTCTTGTTTTCTTTTAGTATTGCCTTTGATTTTCAGAAATAAAAAAAGAGGTACTTTTTTCGTATTTTTGAGAAAAGGGAGAAAATATGATCTTCGTGTTTTCTATAACACTGCACTCGCACCTTTCCGGACCTGCTTCGAAACGTTATAACATATTTAAGGTTTAGGAAATATTGTTTACAGTTTGTTTTATAACTTCTTAATACATGAAAGGCCTTAACGTTAAGTTATAATACATAAATTAAAGTATACAAATATTATTCATTATTGTAATTATCTCGAAGTTAGTCCGTCGACGGCTCCCGCGGCGATCGTTGCTGCTTCGATGCAAACTTCAGTAACATACATAAATCAGGAAAAAAATGACATACAGAATTACACAGCTGTCTGTAAGTACTCAATCAGAAATTCCTATTTTTTTTTTTTACTTTCTTGTTTATACTCATCTTTCATGGTCATGTAAAAGATACATATTAAATGAGCAGCACTGTTTTGTGAAAAATAGATACAGGGTTCCCATCAAAATTCTTAAATCGAATTCTCTGACATTCCAGGTCTCCTTAAACAAAATTTTCATGACTAAAAAGAAGCTAACCCAGCAAGAGAATTGCTTTTTATAGTTGACAGATAGTTTATTACCTACTTTTATTACCTTAATTTCAGTTATAAAATGAAATTCTTTTTATCGATGACAGACCCAGATTTTTTAAGATTTTGTTTGGAAATGAAATTATTTAAATCTAGAAAAGGCAAATTTTCCAGGTTTTCAACCCGTTTTGGTAATTATTCGGATTAACGGAAGCACCGAATTTTTTGATGAAATTTTGCACAGACCCTAATTTGGGGTCGGAGAATACGAATCCGAAGTCAGTTTTTGGCGGTCTGGTATGGTTTTTCCAAAAAAAAAATTGTTAACTTTTAGGTTAGTTTTTTCAATCAATATCTTTAAATTTCGGCACTTTTACTTAAACACATCTATACAAGTCATGGCACACTATTATTCTGAACCATATTTAGGCAAATTTATGTAAAAAAACATTAAAAAACAGAGAAAATGTCAAAAAACTAAAAGAAAATAAACACGTAACCCGTGGTACACATACTCGAAATTTCTGATGGAAAGACCGGATGTTGCCAAATTTACAAATCGTTTTTCCCAAAATGAACCAAATCTGAGCAAAAAGGTGTATACACCCAAGCAAACAGGTGTTAAGGTTTGCTCAGTTTTCATTCAATTGAATTACGAAATAATATCTAAACGCTTACCTAAATATTAATTAAGAATTACTTGGAAATAATAATCAATCCTCAAATAATTGTATTGGGTTTCAAAATAATAGAGGTGTCACCAAAAATGAATCCCAAATGAAATTAATCTTGGCGAACTTTGTACCGCTTCTACAACACAGCCGAAGATGACCCCAACCAACACCCTGGCGCACCGATCCCTCTTCGCATGCAAGGAAAGAGACTTGTCAGGGGCCCCTAACCAGGTGCTAACCCTGTTTCAGTAAAAAGTAATCAAACTATAATTTAAGTTACATATTTACATTAATTTAATGTTTCATAGTTAGAGACCGTTTTAATTAATATGATGACTAATATATTTCTGGGGAATAGATATTATAATTAGGGTATTGCAGATTAGTGACAAAACTAAACTTAGGTGACAGAAAATATTGTTCTCGTTTGTTATGGTTAGCTTTTTTTATTATTCTTAATTTACAACTTTTTCACAAAAAATAGTAAACGTGGCAACACCGGATATTGTTGACAGTTTGACAGGTGGGAAAATAATGGCGACTAATAGCGAGTTAAAATGGAATTTTCTATAGAAAAAAGCAATTTTCTTACCTATTTTTGCCTAAATCTGATGTTTTGCGTGACGAAAAAAAATAAAAATTATAAGTTTACAGATATGTTTAAGTGAGTGTCGAAACTTAAAGGAATCTATAGAAAAAGCTAACCTAAAAGTAAAAAAAAAATGTTTTCGAAAAACCATACGAGACCGCCAAAAACTGACTTCGGATTCGTGTTCTGCACGCAAAATTTGCATCAAAAAATTCGGTGCTTCAATTAATCCGAATAATTACCCTTATTGGTTACTAACATTAGATTGTCACTTCATTTGAGGATCATCTTCAGGTTGACTCTATCTACAGGGACTTTTCGCATTAGCGAATGTTTACATATCATATGTCAATCAAGCTAGCAGAGCCACGACGCCTTTTCAAATTTTTTCTTGTGTCATAAGTTCTGGCTATTTTATTGCTAATTTATTACCTCATTTCTAATTTTTTTGCTCTTCGTTTTTTTAAAAAAACCTGTGGCTCTGCTGGCTTGAGTTCAAGCTAGCAGAGCCACGCTGAAAAAACATAAAACAAAATTATTTTCCAAAATGTTTTTATACAGGAATTTTTGGCCAATTAATTGCCTCTGAAATATGTACAGAGACTGAGAAAAAAATAAACTGTTAGAAAAAAACAGCGATTTTCTGTTTCGTCCATAGAGAATACGATACTATTACTTAAGATCGCGAAATAATAACTTTATAACCTGTGGGTTTCTACCAGGTTTTAAGACTAATTTATTACTAATTTACCACATTTTTAATTTTTTTGCCCTTCATTTTTTTAAAAAAACCTGTGGCTCTGCTGGCTTGAGTTTCAAGCTAGCAAAGCCACGCTGAAAAACCACAAAACAAAATTCTTTTCCAAAATGTTCTTATACAGGAATTTTTGGCCAATTAATTGCCCCTGAAATATGTACAGGGACTGAGAAAAAAATAAACCGTTAGAAAAACACAGCGATTTTCTGTTTCGTCCATAGAGAATACGATACTATTACTTAAGATCGCGAAATAATAGCTTTATAACCTGTGGGTATCTACCAGGTTTTAAGACTAATTTATTGCTAATTTATTACATTTTTAATTTTTTTGCTCTTCGTTTTTTTAAAAAAACCTGTGGCTCTGCTGGCTTGAGTTTCAAGCATTTCGCGATGTTAAGTAATAGTATTGTATTCTCTATGTACGAAACAGAAAATTGCTGTTTTTTTCTATCAGTATATTTTTTTCTCAATCTCTTTACATATTTCAGGGGCAATTAATTGGCCAAAAATTCCTGTATAAAATCATTTTGGAAAAGAATTTTGTTTTGTGGTTTCTTAGCGTGGCTCTGCTAGCTTGAAACTCAAGCCAGCAGAGCCACAGGTTTTTTTTTAAAAAACGAAGAGCAAAAAAATTAAAAATGTGGTAATAAATTAGCAATAAATTAGTCTTAAAACCTGGTAGATACCCACAGGTTATAAAGTTAATATTTCGCGATCTTAAGTAATAGTATCGTATTCTCTATGGACGAAACAGAAAATCGCTGATTTTTTCTAACAGTTTATTTTTTTCTCAGTCCCTGCACATATTTCAGGGGCAATTAATTGGCCAAAAATTCCTGGATAAAAACATTTTGGAAAAGAATTTTGCTTTGTGGTTTTTCAGCGTGGATCTGCTAGCTTGAAACTCAAGCCAGCAGAGCCACAGGTTTTTTTAAAAAAACGAAGAGCAAAAAAATTAAAAATGTGGTAATAAATTAGCAATGAATTAGTCTTAAAACCTGGTAGATACCCACAGGTTATAAAGTTATTATTTCGCGATCTAAAGTAATAGGATTGTATGTATTCTCTATGGAAGAAACAGAAAATCGCTGTTTTTTTTCTAACAGTTTATTTTTTTCTCAGTCCCTGTACATATTTCAGGGGCAATTAATTGGCCAAAAATTCCTGTATAAAATCATTTTGGAAAAGAATTTTGTTTTGTGGTTTGTTAGCGTGGCTCTGCTAGCTTGAAACTCAAGCCAGCAGAGCCACAGGTTTTTTTTTTAAAAACGAAGAGCAAAAAAATTAAAAATGTGGTAATAAATTAGCAATAAATTAGTCTTAAAACCTGGTAGATACCCACAGGTTATAAAGTTAATATTTCGCGATCTTAAGTAATAGTATCGTATTCTCTATGGACGAAACAGAAAATCGCTGATTTTTTCTAACAGTTTATTTTTTTCTCAGTCCCTGCACATATTTCAGGGGCAATTAATTGGCCAAAAATTCCTGGATAAAAACATTTTGGAAAAGAATTTTGCTTTGTGGTTTTTCAGCGTGGATCTGCTAGCTTGAAACTCAAGCCAGCAGAGCCACAGGTTTTTTTAAAAAAACGAAGAGAAAAAAAATTAAAAATGTGATAATAAATTAGCAATAAATTAGTCTTAAAACCTGGTAGATACCCACAGGATATAAATTTATTATTTCGCGATCTTAAGTAATAGTATCATATTTTCTATGGACGAAACAGAAAATCGCTGTTTTGATTCTAACAGTTTATTTTTTTCTCAGTCCCTGTACATATTTCAGGGGCAATTAATTGGCCAAAAATTCCTGTATAAAAACATTTTGGAAAAGAATGTTGTTTTGTGGTTTTTCAGCGTGGCTCTGCTAGCTTGAAACTCAAGCCAGCAGAGCCACTGGTTTTAAAAAAAAAACGAAGAGCAAAAAAATTAAAAATGTGGTAATAAATTAGCAATGAATTAGTCTTAAAACCTGTTAGATACCCACAGGTTATAAAGTTATTATTTCGCGATCTAAAGTAATAGGATTGTATGTATTCTCTATGGAAGAAACAGAAAATCGCTGTTTTTTTTCTAACAGTTTATTTTTTTCTCAGTCCCTGTACATATTTCAGGGGTAATTAATTGGCCAAAAATTCTTGTATAAAAACATTTTGGGAAAGAATTTTATTTTGTGTTTTTTCAGC